>JAPWDM010000008.1:41172854-41772854 GCA_035578155.1 Brachynemurus nebulosus | reverse complement strand
TTATGATTTTAGATTTTTCCCTTTACTGTTAGACTAAGATCTATATTCTAACCGAATATCAATGTCCTAGGTCCACTGGAAATAGGCCAAAGGTTTTGATGATCCGTCAGTGAGTGAATGAGTAAGTTAGTGCCAACATTATCAATTTTTGGAGGCCTATAACTCAGGAACTATGAAAGTTAGATCGATGAAATTTGAAATTGAGAGTGATTTCAGGTGTGTTATTGTGTATTTTAATTCAATACAACAAACAGAACTAGAGTTTTAAGGGGGCAACTTACCGACGCGCTACCGCGCTTATTGATTTTAATTTCTCAGCAAAATTAAATACACCACTGCTTCCCAGTCTTAAGACAATCGTCTTCGTATTTTTTGATCTACAAGAACCATTATTCAACTACAGCCTTGCCAAATATAAAATTAATATTCCCCCGCTCAAATTCAAAGTGATACTTTTCTCCCTTTTTGCATTGACGTGCCCTCCTTCAGTGTATATAGCAATTTCTTAATTTAATTCCTTCTTGATTGATTAGCATTTTAACTTTTTGATACCTACTTTTATAAGAATCTGTTTGATGTAAACTCCTTGTTACTAAATTATCTCAAATTTCCAAGAAGGGAGCACTCTCCCGCTATAGTTTTTACACCTAAGTAATATTCAACAAAACTGTCAGTGTGATGCTCCTAATTTGATCAATTTAACTAAACGGTTTTTCTCTAAGTATCTACACTGAGCTCTCATCACGTCGTATAAAGTTCCTTATATCATTAGCGTTTTCCTGCTAACATAACTTTTCTAAATTAATTAAAATCTAATAGAATGTTATAACTCGTATTACAAAAACCAAACAGTTATTACGCTAAATTTAAACGACAGAACAAATTGAGTTAGTTTTTAATTATGTTTTACAACTAAAAGTGTAATTTACATACAAACATAAAAGTTAGGCACCACTGTACTATGTATTGCATATTCACATCAAAGACAAAACAACATTACCCCGCACCACCATTACGAGAATGTAGTTGTAGTATTTGTTATGCAGTAATGTTGCATCAATCTTCCATTGTGCTTTACAATCTTATCAGTAATCCAACAATGTGTACGGCGTGTTTCAAGCTACTAAGAACATAATATAATATAAAGGTAGGTACTAATATGTACTCCTGTCGCAGAATCCTGCAACACTTAGTTCAATTCAAAAAATAAAATTTTCAAAATAGGTACTATAAAACGTAATAGTGTAGTTGTATTAATGATACCGTTTTACGTTCGTTTTTCAAATTTTTGTCTAACTTTTGTCTAGTCAAGTTGTACTTGACATGACGTCTTACGTCAATGGTTGTCAACGGGTTAAAATAGTAAAATAAGTCAAATACTGCTATGATACTTTTCAAGAAACAATTAAGCGTTAGATAAGACAATAAAAATAAATAAACAATAAAAAACCCAATTAGAATACATGAAAAATATTCCTGTCGCAGCATTTGCATAACATAGTCAATTTCCAAACATTAGACATTGGCGGAACTCATATAACAAACAACCAGTATCCATATAAAATAATTTAGCTCTCTAACAGCTCTTTGAATCCCCAAAACCCTGACACGTCTTATATAATATAGCATATCGTTTAATAAAATAGGTTTATTAGATTATTTATTCTAAGTATAAAGATCGGTGTTTTTCTTTTTCGCTAAAAGAGAACTGTAGATCAAAATATGTCGGGAACCTATGGTCTAAAATTTAGAAAAGAATTTAGTTATCTACATACAAAAAGAATTATGCCATTTAAGTGAAGCTTAGCGATCCGCAAGTTTTAGCAATTTTTTTCATGTTAAAATGCGTATATCTTCAGTAGCTAGAAGCACACCGTATATTGATGCCTTCACTACACCTCCAGTTACTCCTTACCAATCCTAGTTTTCGTATAGTAGTCAATATTAAGGTTGTCTGCCAGTGTACAAAAAGCCTTTTGTTAGAATATACTAATGTTATATATTAATACGTACATACGTGAAGCTCGTACAAGTCAGTAGTCAGTCGACATTTGTTCCATTAAACTTTTCTATCATGTGGCTAACAATGAAACGAACACTCGCTGATGTGCTCCACCATTCTTCTATCAAGTGTTGACGTTGTACACGCCCTCTATATAAATGTCAAGAAAATCAATTCATGGCGCTCTATCTGTTATAGTATAATGTATTCTTTATGTTATTGTGAAAATTGATGTGATATTTTTCTCTAGAGTCGCTATTTTTTCTATTTTGGATTTTTGTATTCGCGTTGAATAAAGAAACTACTAATTTATTACTGGCATTAAGTACCATTCAGAATCCGATTACATCAAATATTACCAAACACCCATTGTTATTTTGGATATTTGTAAGAAAAAGTAAGACAGAACTCTCGTTAATACAGATATATATCTAAACTAACGGCACGTCCTAACTTCGCTCAAGTGTCTGTTTTATTTTCATTTTGGTGTTTTATATAATTTCCTGCAATATAATACGTTTTTATATTTTGTAGAATTGGCCTGCGTTTTTACCTGCGTAAAATTTTCAGAATTATAGGTCTAATTATCGTTATGTCAGATATTTCAAAATTCTGTACGAAATAAGTTATTTATAGTGACTGGCTTGGCTCACCAAACAACTTTTAAGTAGAGATATAATTTTTGTCCGATTTCTACTCAGTTCAAAAAATTAATTTTCCATCTCTACCCGTTTCCTAATCGAATAAAAATTGTCAAATCCCTCGCAAGCCCACTTCCATCCGATTTAATAATTTTAATCCCTTTCCCAGTTTTTACTTCCAGTCTCGAAATGGAGTTACATTATCTTTAATGTCACTTCCCTCCGCTTCCAGTTCCGTAAAAAATTCTTTATTTCCGCCCGTATTCAAAAAGTTTACCCGTTCTTTAAGTATTCTTGACCTTACCTGATCCACTATTTTCTCGCCCGAACGATATTTATATTTTAATCACATTGGTATTTTAATAGAATAACCAATTTTTATACTTCAAGAACCACTCAGCTGTGTAACTTGACCCCAGTTTGATAGTTCTAGGGGATCTTAACCCACTATTTTGAAATTCTGTATAAAATCAGTTAGCTTTTATACAGAAAACAGCTTTATATCAAGAGTAGTAAGGTTATAGCAGTTCTGTACCAAAAGTAGTAAGGTTACAGCGGTTCTGTACCAAAAGTAGTAAGGTTAGAGCGATTCTGTACTAAAAGTAGTAAGGTTACAGCGGTTTTGTACCAAAGGTAGTAAGGTTACAGCGGTTCTGTACCAAAAGTAGCAGTGGCGCAGCGAGGGGGGTGCAAGGGGTACTATCATGACCCGGGCATCACTTTGAGAGGGGCGCCAAAAGCTAATAGGAGGAGCGTCAGAAGCTAATAGGAAGGACGCTGTTACTTAAAAATTTTTTGTTATGTTGTCATTAGAATTTTACTACGTGAAAGTGTAAGAAAATTACGAAATTACTTCCAGGTTATGACCGCAAATATATAGACACACAAACAAATCACTGGCAAAAAAGGTCGTAAGGCAACTTTTAGGGAAATATTTAAAATACTACAAGAATGGATTTTTTCCAAAATTTTAGATACACCGTTTCTCTACCTAAAATTCTTAAGATTTTAGAAGTTAAGTGGGGCGCAAATAAAGTTTCATGCACCGAGCGCCAGTTATCTTCGCTACGCCTCTGAAAAGTAGTAACGTTACAGCGGTTCTGTACCAAAAGTAGTAAGGTTACAGCGGTTTTGTACCAAAGGTAGTAAGGTTACAACGGTTCTGTACCAAAAGTAATAAGATTACAACGGTTTTGTGCCAAAAGTAGTAAGGTTACAGCGGTTCTGTACCAAAAGTAGTAAGGTTACAGCGGTTCTGTACCAAAAGTAGTAAGGTTACAGCGATTCTGTACCAAAAGTAGTAAGATTACAACGGTTCTGTACCAAAAGTAGTAAGGTTACAGCGATTCTATATCAAAAGTGGTAAGATTACAACGGGTCTGTACCAAAAGTAGTAAAGTTACAGTTGTTCTGTACCAAAAACTTTACAAAAACGTAATAAAAATCGCTAGTTAGCAAAATGTTATACTGCTTATATATTACATAATATTTACAACTTGTGTACATTACGTGAACAATATACAACATTTAAATAAATACCTAGTACAACTGGGGCAAAACTATGCATGTATGTATGTTTATTTGAATATGTTTGTTGTTAAACAGACAAAAACTATGAAATGTAATGTAGTTTAATTGAAACAAACATGTGAAATTAAAATGTCATTAGAAACCAATTAATATAACAAATTGTTGTCATTATTAATCACTATTCAAAAATATTTATAATTAACTATAATTGTTTTAATTTGCACAAATTCATTCATTTTTAGAGCGTATTACTTTTATGTTTGTTGTATGAATATATTATGTAGTTATGGGTGAAGCAATATGTACAAAAGAAAAAAATATTCACTCTAAAAAAAGAAAACTGAAATTTAATTTTTTACCCAACTTACAGTATGACTGAAAACTTTAAATGTTACAATTAGCTAACTAAATATTTTAAACGAAATATTAATAATTTCTTCAAATAATTAAATTTAAAACTTCTGAAGCCAGTAAATACAGTCAGACAGTAATGGTCTGAAAAGTGCTAACAGAAACAGTTCTTATTTTTATTTTTATTTATTTTTTTTTTTCGTTTATACTTATACGTTATTTCTTTTAATTTTTTTTTATTTTTGTAAATATTTTTAAAATATTTTCTTATTTTATATAATGTATGGGTAATTACATTTCAACAGAGTATTTTACTTTATAAAAATATTAACAAATTACTGGTATACCGATTTTGATAAAAAAAATCTACTGAATTACTGATAAATGAAAAAATTAGTAAATTTACAATCCCTACCTAGCATAATACAGTGTTAATTTTGGTTAATAATTCTATTTAGTTTAATTATATCATTTCCAAAAGTATTAAACTAATGAAGCGAAATTTTCTTTTGTATATCATTACAACGAAAATCTTTGTAGTAACGAAACTTTTGGTGCTCAAGTATAACACAATAACCAATTATATAATCATTTTAATATTAGGCATGTCATGTATCTATGTATCTAACAAAGTTATATATAGGAAACACAAACATATATAGAATATACATATATTTATTGGATAATAAATTCAAAGTAACCACAAATTTAGTTTAAGTAAGCTTACAAATAACTTTATGTAAATATACATCAACTTGTTACAAATATTTACATAAAGTTGATAACAATGTAGTGTGCTTAAAAGTGATACTAGATACGGGTACGGATCATGTAACCATCCCGTATGAATACTAAATATCGAATTATCCAAAGTCAATGAGGAGAAAAAATCGTTTCCAAGAAATTTATCCAACATTATATCTTCATATACTTACATGAAATTGTTTTTCTTTGAAATATCTTATTACTTTTAGTCGAATTTTTCCTTGAAAAAATTTGACTTATACAGCCTATAAGATGAGAACGGCGAGAGTAGGGGCGCTATCCGTTTTCGGACTCGTAGAACACGATTCTGAAGAAAAAAAGTCTTATATATATATATATATATATATATATATATATATATATGTTGGTATTACGTCGAGAAATAATGCAATCAAGGAAGGGGATGAAGACATCGTCCCTTCAGAGCGACCCGGACAGTCACATACTGAGTGACGCCATCGCCTTGAATGCACGCACTTGTTGTACTTACGCATTACATATTTGTAAACGAAAGAAAGTTGTGTAATAAATAATTTAAAGTTATATTGTGTGTTGATTTACTAAATTCTAACATCAGAAGTAGGATTCACCTGCCCACAAACAGTAAAAATTTGTTAATTAAAAGCAAAAAATCTATATGAAAAAAAAAAAACAAACAATTAAAAACATTTAAAAATTAATAGTTAGTTATGTGGACGTGTGTGTATACTAGTGGATTAGTGTAACAGTGCAACCCCCTGACTGAGTGTGTATTGTGTAACGAACACAGGACATTTCCAGCATTCACATACAGATATCCACTTACGTATTATAACCTTGACACCACACACAGTGTTCGTGGTGTGTTAAGTTACAAAAGAAGGGACTATTACTATTACGTATAAGTTTGTGTAGTATAAAAGTTTTTTTTTTAAATCTTTAAGAAAAGGACATATTATTACATTATTTTATTTTTGAAACACGTTAAGGAAAAGACCCTTTATTAATTATTAAGTAATTTTAAAAATAGTGTGCATAATTAAACACCAGCAATATTAAAAAAAAAAAAATGGAAACTCAAGAAGCACTTTTGCAGTTATTTAAGGGATTGCAGCGATCACTTGGAGCAGGAAAAAGCAGTGATGACAACATGTCGTTACCAACGTTTGATCCTGACAGAACGGATTGCAACGTATGGTGTAACGAAATAACTGAACTGGCGCGTGAGATGCAATGGAATGAAAGGGAAACGGTCGCACGAGCGGGAAAAGTACTGAAGGGCAGCGCCGTTACTTGGTTCGAATACTGGGAACCCGAGAAACGTGACTGGAGCACCTTCAGGGCTGACATTCTCGACGCTTTCCCCCCTAAAAGAGATCTCGCAGTGAAACTAAAGAAAGCAGTTCTATATACGAGTGAAACAGCTGAAACCTATTGTGAGTATGCAAGGCACAAATTAAATTTACTTAAACAAACCAAAATAAAATTCACTGATAAAGAATTAGTAGATTTAATGATTGGGGAGATAACGGAAACTTCTGTACGTATGGGTGCCTTAAATAGTAGCGTCCAAACCCCCACAGAACTGCTAACTTTATTGTCCAGTTACCATAAAGTATCACGTAAAAGACCAGTGTCACGCAACGAAACGAGTAATATACCCCCAAATAAGGTTCCTTTATTGTCAAATGTAAAGCGTTGTTTCAATTGTAATCAAATTGGTCATATACAATTTAATTGTCCCAATAAAAAATCTGATTCAGCCAACAAAATAGCCAATAATAAAACTGAAATTGCACAAAAATATAGAACCGAATGTGGTTATTGCCATAAAATCGGCCATGCCGTCGATGAATGTTGGGCTAAACAAAGAGCTGATCGTGAGGAGGAAGCTAAGGTAAATGTTTGCTCTAAAATTCAGTTACGTGACCTCACATTAGCCATAATAAATGGAAAACCTGTGCACTGCCTTATTGACTCAGGATCGGAATGTTCCATTTTAAGAGAAAATATTGCAAAGAGTATAGGATGTAGACTTGAACCATGTTTTACGAAACTAAGTGGACTGGGTTCGGGATTCATTAACACTTTTGCCAAAACGGAAGTAACTGTTCAGTTTGAAGAAGTGTCAATAAATATAGAATTTCTTGTCGTTCAGGATAACGAATTTGAATACGAAGCAATCGTAGGTAGGAACATAACTAGTTATGACGGCATTAAAATTGTAACAGACTGCGAAGGTACACGCGTAGTACGGGAAGCAAATCACGATATTCGTGTTAATATTATATTATCAGATTGGACGCCGTTTATAGTAAGTGGGTTAGATAGTCCAGATCAGAAGCAACTTTTAGAAATTTTGCACAAGTACAACAACATTATCACGACAGGTAATGCCGTAAGTTTAGTAAACACAGGGGAACTTAAGATAACATTAAAAGAAGATACCGTTGTCTATTATCGGCCTTACCGATTAGCCTTGTCCGAGCGGGCTAAGCTTCGTGAAATTATTGATGACCTATTAAGTAATCAAATCATCCGCGAAAGTGATTCACCCTACTCTAGTCCGGTACTGCTAGTCAAAAAAAAGAACGGCACTGATCGTATGTGCGTAGATTATAGGGCCTTAAACAGACTCACAGTTAAGGATCATTACCCTCTGCCCCTAATCGACGATCAGTTAGATCGACTGGGAAAGGGTAAATATTTTACTAGTTTAGATATGGCATCGGGATTTCACCAAATCCCAGTTTCCCGTGATTCAATAGCGAAGACGGCCTTCTCTACGCCGGACGGTCATTTTGAATTTTTACGTATGCCTTTCGGTTTAGCTAATGCTCCTTCAGTTTTTCAACGAGCTATTAACAAAGCTCTAGGAAATTTGAAGGATACTACTGCACTTGTCTACATTGACGACATACTAATTCCATCTGAAACAATCGCAGAAGGAATGAATTTCCTTGAGCAAGTTTTAAATGCCCTCAACAAAGCTGGATTTTCACTTAATATTAAAAAATGTAAGTTTTTCCAAAAAAGTGTGGAATATTTAGGTAGAAAGGTGTCTGCTGATGGGATACGGCCTGGTCCCAGTAAAGTGGATGCCCTTGTTAGTTCCCCAATACCACAAAACCTAAAGCAGGTACGTCAGTTTATGGGATTAGCTAGTTATTTTCGAAAGTTCATCCCGGAATTTGCTAGTAGGACAGCTTGCATTACTCAGTTAACAAAAAAGGACGAGCCGTTTATCTGGGGAGATAAACAGAATGAAGCTCGAGAATACGTTATAAAACATTTAAGTAGCCAACCCCTTCTTTCTATATTTGATGCAGCATTGCCTACTGAACTTCATACCGATGCAAGTTCAGTTGGATACGGGGCGATACTGCTTCAAAGAAACAATGACGAAGTACGTGTGATTGCTTATTATAGTCGACGAACAACGGTAGAAGAATCCCGATATCATTCGTATGAATTGGAGACACTTGCTATAGTCAACGCACTTAAATATTTTCGAGTTTATTTACTAGGAATATCGTTTAAGCTCGTAACTGATTGTAACGCTATAAAATCAACAGCTAATAAAAAGGATTTAATTCCACGCGTCGCACGTTGGTGGATCTATTTACAAGATTTCAATTTTCAAATTGAATATAGAAAAGGGAAATACGTCGCTCATGTCGATTTCTTGAGTCGAAACCCTGTCGCGAAAGATTATCGCGTCAATGTAATATGCGAAGGATCATGGTTAGAAGTTGAACAGTCTACTGATCCCGAAACTCAGAATATAATTGAAAAAGTTCAAACAGGTCATTCAATAAGTTCAGATTTTCAAGTTAAAAATTCCTTATTGTACCGTAAAGTAACTGATGGAAACGGCAATGTAACTCTAAGACACTTTGTCCCTAAAGGGAGTAGAATTGGCTTACTTCGGCTATATCATGATGAGCAATGTCATGTCGGATTTGATAAAACTCTGAGCAAAATAAAAGAGAAGTTTTGGTTCCCTAAAATGAATTCATTCACAAAAAAATACTTAAACCACTGTTTAGTTTGCATTGCTGTTAAAAGACCAACCGGACCTAAACAAGGTCAACTGTATCCCATTGACAAAACGCCCATACCTTTTCACACCCTTCATTGCGACTGTGTAGGTCCCTTCAAACGTACAAAAACAGGCTACAAACATGTTCTAATAATAGTCGACGCTTTTACAAAGTATGTGATTTTAGCTCCATTAAAAACCTTAACTGGATTCGAAATCGTTCTTACGTTAAAACCATATCTTACAATGTTTGGAACATCCAAAAGAGTAATAACAGACAGAGGTACTAACTTTACTGATAAATTAGTTACCACGATGTTTTCGGAATTACATATTGAACACCATAAAATTGCAACAAGCGCAGCTCGAGCAAATGGACAAGCTGAACGCTATGTTGCCACTGTAACAAATTTGTTAGCTGTAGAAACCCAAAAGTCAGAATGGGCGAGCGCCTTGGGAAAAATTCAATTAACCCTAAACTCTACGATACAGAAGACAACAGGCTTCACTCCAATCAGGTTATTAATAGGAATAGATAAAAATACACCAACTATCCAGTCGTTGGTGGACTCAGTCCCCGTGGTAGAGGTAGAAGTTGATTTAAATAAAGACAGAATCCTTGCATACAAACGTATGGTTGATAGCTCCACTAAGCAAAAGGAACGCTTTGACAAACAACGCAGGACAAACCTGGATTACCAAGTAGGAGATTTTGTTTATGTTCAACTGCAAAACACCCGAGCTGGGAAACTGGAGCCCAAATTCAAAGGACCATACCAAATTGTGTCAGTTCTGGCTAATGATCGCTACGAATTAAAAGGAAAACGAAAAGGACAAAATCTCTTTGCACCAAAGGATCGATTACGACTTTGGCCAGGTGAATGGTCAGGAGATATAGAAGAAAATTCTGTTGATGTAAGTAAAATTATTGCATTAGCATGTGCCATGTTAGTGTACGGTACGATAACGATGTGTGAATGTAATTTGTTTGTGTGAAATGCTGGACGGATATTGTTGAAATCCGAGGAGCATAGTGTATTTGAAATGCTGGACGGATATTGTTGAAATCCGAGGAGCATAGTGTATTTGAAATGCTGGACGGATATTGTTGAAATCCGAGGAGCATAGTATACTTGAAATACTGGACGGATACAGTTGAAATCCGCGGAGTATAATATGTTAAAATGCTGGACAGGTATTGTGAAACCTGAGGAGCATTGTTTGGCGGATTGTGGCGTTACTAATCTTTGACTTCACTGTGGAAGTCTAAGGTGAAGTAAAATGTCAAAATCCTCGAAATGTGTTGTGGCGTTGGTCGTACTAGTTATGTGGAGGTAGTAGGGAATATTGTTAGTATAAAATACTGCCGAAATCATGTTTTCAGGAAAATGAATTGGAGGAAGGATTGGAAAAAGATGATGTATCCCGAGAACGTGATACGTGTCAGTCTGGCCGTGTTGGTATTACGTCGAGAAATAATGCAATCAAGGAAGGGGATGAAGACATCGTCCCTTCAGAGCGACCCGGACAGTCACATACTGAGTGACGCCATCGCCTTGAATGCACGCACTTGTTGTACTTACGCATTACATATTTGTAAACGAAAGAAAGTTGTGTAATAAATAATTTAAAGTTATATTGTGTGTTGATTTACTAAATTCTAACATATATATATATATATATATATATATATAAATCAGACTTTTTTTCTTCAGAATCGTGTTAAAGGGGTGGTGGGAGGCGGTAAAACAATAAAACTTTTCCAAACCGTTTGGAAATAATGTTTTGGTCAATTATCTACAACATATCCAAAATTCGGCTTCCTAGGATGATTTGGAGGGAATAGAGGGGGAAAAAATTATTTTGACTGGATCTAACACGCCCACAACCCCCCAGAATTAACGCAGAGGGTTGAAATTCGGTGTGTTGATAAAGTTCGGACCTAGGTTGCGTTTTTTGGAGGTTTTAATATTTTTCCCCCACCCCCTTTTTTAAGCTAGGTACAATTTCATGCTTTTTTGACGTTTTAGAAGTTTGTTCTACTCGCACAGGTCACCCAAATAAACCTAGAGAGCTGAAACTTTGCATTCGGATTGAGTTGGTATCAAGGGGGTGCCTTTAGGGGGTCTCAATTTTTAACCCTAACCCCCACCGTTTTTATACCAAAAAGAACATAATTTTTCTTGTTTTTTAACAGTTTCGTTCGGGTCAAAATCTCCCCAAATAAACCTAGAGAGCTGAAATTTTGTGTACAGGTTAGCCTAATAGCCAGCCACTGCTTTTTGGAGGTTTCAACTTTTAACCCTTACCCCCACGATTTTTACGCCGATATTTCCTTTTTTTGCTTTTTTTCTAGCATGTCTAGAGAATCTCTAAGGAAACCTAGAGGGCTGAAATTTTGTACGTGTATTGAGTTGGTATCCAGCTAGTGGATTTCAGATTACTTTTCCCCCCACTTCTCCCATTTTTACATCGGAATTCAATGGTATTGTTAAATATGTTTAAAATGCTTTATAGTTAAATGTGTTTGAAATGCATTACTTTTATTCTAATACAAGTAGGAGAATAGTAATTTTAAAAATTAAAAAAAAAAAAATGAACTTACTTTTATAACAAATGCAATACACAAATATTAAGTAACCAGGTGTATACCCAACCGATGGGATTTACCATCAGCAACATCTTAGGATGTTAATCAGTGTTAAAGATTTATTAAGTAGATTATTTATTTTAATAATCATGTTTTTGTATATCTCTAACTTTAAAAGTGACGAATTTTCATACTAAGTTTCATCCCCTAGTTAACCCATTTAGGGAATGAATTTTCAAAAATATTTTCTTAGTGCTCACCTACATTATATAGGGAACTCCTGTGCAAAATTTCATCCTTCTAAACCCAACGGTTTGGGCTGTGCGTTCTGTCAGTCAGTCAGTATTAGAGATTTATTTATTAGATTTGAAAATGTTATTAAAGTCACTGTTTATTTATAAAGTAGGAATCTTGGATTCTTATTATTTTTAAAATAGGAATTTTGGATTTTTTGGAAAGAAAAAATATCTTCATAAAGGCCCTCTAGTTTACTATTTAAGTTCCATTGTGTTATATTTAAAACTATAACACAAAGGCATTTGGCGGATAAGCATGGGCAGGAACCCTCTGTAACGGGAACGGAATGGATGTTTATAATTCCGATTAACCATCAGAAGTTATTAACGATATCTGGTGGTTAATTCTTTAACTTCAGCTCAGTCAATCTTATCTCAGAACCATGATCATTTATTAATTTTTAAGATAATGGCGTTTTGTGATTAGTCAGAGTTAGGAGATGAAGTAGGGTTTTAACCAATGAGCACTTAGGATAATAAGCATAACCATAATTGGCAATCTTTGAGGGGTTGACGGAGAAGGGACGCTAACACAAAACAAACAGGATTGGTTTGAAAGACTCACTCTTTGTTTGGTGTTTAAACGACAAAGAAGTCATTTTTTATTGTTTTATGAAATTTACAATTAAAAAATATGTAAAAGTAAAATTAACATAAAATAAAATTAAACAAATTCAAATGTATTAATATAAATCGATATTTGTTAAAATAATAAAATCTATATACATTAAAATATCAATCTTAAAATAAAATAAAATATGCTAAAAATCAAAACGGCGACTTACTTCGACTAAAAAATCGATTGTATAATTTTCTTTTTTGTTATAAAAATTTGGAAGCGGTTATCTTTTATACTTAATAAATCAATATTATTTATTCTAAAAAGTGTTTTAATACAAAATACGATCCTATACGACCTTTCGGAGAAGAAATCTAATAAACAATTTTCCACGTATTATAATCACAAACATTAAACAACGAGCTTTCATCAATTGTTTAAAAATAACGCGCGAAAATTAACACAAGCTATTTCGGGTCAGACGATCATTACCGCTTCACCTCTTACGAATTGTGTTGGCCTTCTTCCTGCTAACTGCTATCGGCACAAAATTGAAATTTACTAAGATCCAACCCTTAAAAACTTAAAAACTTTTTTTAAAGCCTCGATCAACCGGACACTCATCATCAGTTTTGAAACCACCAAAATGACAAATCGCTTGTAGACTTTCAATTACATTTCGCTTGTAGACATTCAATACCGAAGATGAAAGGAAAAATTCGACTTCCGTGAAGGGGCCCCGCTGCTCACACCGTTTTTATAAATATAATCACTTCAGAAATTATGTACTCTAGACAAAAATGATATGGATTTTTTGATTTCCTTACACGTCAACGTATCAACGTACTCGTCATTTTCGTATTGAATACTTAAATGTTGACTGAGAATATCCTTGAAAAATTTTTCTATTTAATTTTTTTCATTTTCTAGTATATTTTCAAGGACACTTCTTACATATTTTTACAGTTATCTGAGTTATCTCCTAGATGTCGTAAATATTTTCAAAAAAAAAAAATGTATATTATTGTTCATTGTTAACCGTTATCACCACCCTTAAAATAATCAGAATTCCATTGTAATATGCACAATAGCACTAAAGATGGCACTCAACAGAAAATAAATAAAAACGCAAATATTTTCACATTTTTAGTTACAGTAAAAAAAATTCCCTTTTTCGGGAAAAAAATATCTAATATATTTTAAGTACTCTGTATATAGACATTTGAGTTTTGGGTTAAGTGTACATTCCAAACAATTCAACTCAAATTTCATCTATTTCAAAACAACCGAACGGAATAGTTTATAAAACGTGACATAAGACAAAACGAATAGCAATAAATAAATTTTCAACGAAAAGGACGACAATAAGAGCTGCGTTGGACGCGTTAACTATTTTCAGTGCCAATTTACTAAATGGACATCTAAATATTGAATATTCTCTAGTTTAAATGTGATATTTGGTTGACAAACAATGTTGTCATTCGAATTTCTTATTAAAATTTAAAGTATTAAACGGGAAAGAATCGAGAAAGTAAAAAAATGACCGATTTTCGCAAAGTATAAAACAATGATTGTTTCTTGTAGTTTTCGATGTACAGAATTTAAAGATAATAATTAAAAAAGAGTAACTTAATGCTCAATTCTTTAGTATGAAAAGGATTCAAATCGCATTTAACCCTTCAGTTCCCATAAGTATGATAATTGAAATTTTCAATTTTATACATTACAGGAGTATTTATGATACATATAGAGACCTCAAAAAAATATACCGCCAAATGGAGCTATTTGTCTGTGGGGCTATTTGAAAAAAACAAAAAACAAGATTTAAACCCCTATATCTGTTTAATTTCTGAACGTATTCATATAGTTAATGCGTCTTTAATAGGGGATGTTAATGTAGTAGTATTTTGACCAGTACAAACTTGTTCAGTTGTTCCATTTCATTTTTGAAGTGTCAGTTGATAACAACATAAAAATTACATAATATTATTGCAGTGCAAATTTTCGACTGGAAAATTTAAGTTAAGGTATTTACTAATAGATTTGAGCGTCGCTTTATGGTATTCCATATTTATAAATAATAAACAAATATTTTACTTCGCAAAAATACCACTTTTATTTTGAAACTGTGACAATATTGTTTCGAACCGTCAGTTCATTTTCAAACAGACTTGTGTTTGAAAATGTTTGTTTGAAAATGAACTGACGGTTCGAAACAAAATTGTCACAGTTTCAAAATAAAAGTGGTATTTTCGCGAAGTAAAATATTTGTTTATTATTTAAAGTATATATTTTAATGGCAAGTTGTTCACTAATTACTACTTTTTCCCTTTTTACTTAGAAGTCATTAAAATTTGTTTGTATTGACGCCTTAATATTTTAAGGCCCTTTTTCGGAAGTGGGGCTATTTGGAATACAAAAAGGGTCTATTTGGAATTAATTCAAAATTAATTATTATACACTATTAATTAAAAATTTTGTTAATTTTAAAGTTGAATTTATTATTATATTTTATTATCGTTTAAGTGAGATTCTTAAATTAAAGCCATTTGAACTGTTTGAAAAATAATAAATTTAATAATTTTTTTATGCTACTATTTTGTTTTATTTTCCTGAAATGATAAGTTTTACATTGAGTACTTAAATGCTGTTTTACTAGGAAATCGTTGTTTTACTAGGAAATAGCCCTTTCTTAACCATAAACGTTCCTTAAAATTGTTTTGGAAAAAAAATTTTTTTAGCCTGGTTTTGGTAACTTTTTTTATCCGATATCATTTTACCGATACTTTTTTTATGCTCCTATAGATTCACCCAATTTTTTAAAATATATTAAGATAGAAGCAAAAATAGATAATATTTTTGCCAAATAGCTCCGTTTGACGGTAGCAAAAAATTTTACGGATTTTTTTTAGAGGGGTGTTACCTAGAGGTGACACTGAGAATTGGGAAAGAATTTTCAATAGCTTGCGCGAAATTTTTCAATATTTGCACGAGAAATAAAACGTTTTTTTAACGAAAAAGAGAAATAAGAAAAAAATGAATACTTACGGTTTTTACATTTTTATTATTGATTTTTCTGTAGAGAAACAATTTAAAAAAAACTTAACAGATGACATTTGGTTAGTGTCGCCAGAAAAAAATTCTCTGTAAGGTAACTTTTTAACTTTCAAACAGTATTAGAAGTTTTTGAAAAAGAAATGCGAAGTAGTAGAAAAAAAATTATTTTTTAGTCTGTCATCTACAAATGACACTGGGAATTGGAAGGTTAAGATTAACTATAATTATACAAATATCCAAAACTTTTTAAGAGTCACTGCTATAAAAAATAAAAAATTAAAAAATGATTAGAACAGCCTAATATATAACTTTGATTTTATAGCCCATTTCACTTAAATTTAACCATGCTTCACCACTTATGAATTTAAATAATTTCCGTTTTCTTGGCTTTATCTCTTTCATTATTGCATTTACGTAAATTTTAAATTTTCAGTTTGTTTTTAGAAAAGATTATAAAAATTATTTAATTTTTAACGATGACTCATGATCAATTGTATTTGAAATGGGGTATGTATTCTTCTCTCAAAAATACAGCGGATTTCAATTTACTCCGGCTGAAAGGAAATAGAATTTCAAGCCCAGCGTCATTGTTATAACAGCATTTTCTGCTCATTTCCTGTAGCCTTAGGTTTCTGACAGTTTTAAGCTTTTAGTACAACAGTAAGTATATTATAATTTCTTACCATTTTTTAAAAATATTCCTATACTTTTTCTAATTATCTACTTAAGCTTTTATTTCATATATATTTATTTTTCATTAAACTTCCTTGACATAATAACTGTTATTTTCCTTACTAGTCAGGCCTAAATAAAGAGACACTTAAATCAAATTTAATAATATATAGGCATCCTTAAGAGGTATGTAATTCACATAAATGGCTTGTAAGTATTGTCTAAAACTATGTTTTGTACAGTTTAAAATTATGCAGCAAGAAAAGTATACAGCTTCAAAAACCAAAAACCGCCTCTGAAATTTCGTCTTGCAAAGGTTACATAAAAGTTTTTGAAAAAAATCAATCAGTAGCACGGGGCCTTCAGAAACGCGGGACTTATTGCAGTCGCACCATTTACACCGTCGGCTCTAATTCCAAAGAAAGATCTTGAAAATTGAAGATTCCTGACAAAAAGCACATTTTTTACACGATCCCTTTAAAGGAAATTTCTTTACTAAGAAATTTAATAAGAATTTATGCTTTTGATGTCATTTTTTTCTCAGCATGCGATGGAAATGACTGATAAAGATCGACTGAAAAAGGAAATGAGTTTTTATCACCACATAGAAACAAAGTAGATGTTTTATATCTACACAGACTTATAAAGTAGGTAATGCTTTTGGATAATAAATAATCATTTACCTCACAATGTTTCAAATAAATTTGTGAAATTGTATTTTATTCAAAGATATCCCGGTGTCTTTGATGTTATTTTTCACATGTTGTCACTGTCTGCTGTAGGTATATACCTTTATCAGTTTTTCGTTGTAGTATCACTCACTTTGCCACACTCAAATACCATTTATCACCCACTCACTCATCTACAAGCAGCTTTACAAACAAATATTAAATTAAAGAGGGTATTGGAGCCGATATCGTTCGAGGTTTTTAAATTCTCTTTCATCAACTAGTAGAATACTCCCTTTTTAAAGACTGCTTGTAGGTGTTATAATGTTGTATATATATTTATATTTATACTGTATTTGCTTTGGGGAAGGGAGGAGCATAGAGCCGCTCAAATGTATGTGTAAAGAAAAAAATAGGTAATAACGTTTTAAGGGGATGGTAACGTATTAAAAATTTTTTTCTCATTATTTTTTTTATTATTTCATATGATTGTACAATATCTTAAGATTGTTGTGTCAAAATTTGAAACAAATCGGAGTGAAACTAACTAAGATATAGAACTTAGAGCGTTTGTTGCTCCGATACGTTCTCGTATCCCTGCCCAGCAGGTACGTGGCTTTGTGCTCTCGGAATCCCTAAATTCTTTTATTCGTGGATGGGTCTTTGTAAGTATACTAATGTATACTATAACCAGTGACGTAGATATGAAAAAATTTGTCATATTTAATTTTGGATTTTCAGGTATACAAAACTTTAAAGCGATTTTCTGACACGTGTCATTTTTGAAACCGGTGAACAGTTTAAATCAAAATCTACTCGACCGATTATTTTGAAATTTTGTATACAGCTTCCTTACATAAATGACCAGGTATACCTGGGGGCTTTTTTTTATTTTTCAAAATTATTAATTTTACAATAACAAATAGGTGAATTTTTTAGACGAAAATCGGTGTTTTCAATTCTAAGTGTCACCAAAAATTAAAAAATCGAAAAAAAGAAAATTCCTCCCAGGCATACCTTCGGAAAGAGGTTATCTAATGCTATCATTCATTTTTTTTATTTCGGATGATCCACTCATGAGTTATATTGTTCACCGACAAATAACTTTTTTTCGCGGCGTCTCAGAAGATTTGCTGCCGTTGGCTTAATTATTTATATTTTGTTTTAAAAAATTAAAGAAATGTCGTTCGTATGTTGTACTATAATGTTACGATCGATTAGTTAAATTTGTATTACGAGTAGCGTCAGAAAAAATTCTTAAAAGTGGGTCCTTTTTTATGCCGAATTAACGTTACCAAAGTAATAAAATTATTTAGAACTAAGGCTCCACCTGTTTTTGGCTATAAAAACAAAACTAGTAGTTTATTTTTAATAATTTTGTCTGGCATCACGGAATATTAAAAAAAATGCTAAAAGTCGATACCAGTATTAGAAATAATGAAAAAATATTAAACCAGAATGGAATTATATGAAATTATTGAGTTCCTACGACGGTTTCACTTGACCTCTTATGACATCAGCGACTGTCAAGGTGTTAATATATGTTCATATAGTAATTATACTGAGCTACTGACAAGTCTTTTTTAAAATAAAGAAATATCGTACTTATTTATGTAACACTTTCTGAAAGAAAAATAGGTTAATCTAAAGAATTAAAAATAATATTAAAACCAATGATTTTTGAGGGATTGATATTTCTTATCTAATAATTCCATACTTACACATACGTAGAAGAGAAAAATTTACTTCAACTTACCTGAAACAAATAAAAAGAAAATATTAGTATTAAATTATTAACACATTAAAAACTTCGAAAAGTAAGAGCAATGTCTCCGCTGTATGGAAAATATTGAATTATGAATGTGTTTTGTAGTTCAATAGGTACCCACAGAGCTAAGAACAAATATTAGCTATTTGTATCTAGTTTATTCACTTATGATAGTCTATCCTAGCTAAAAACATATCCATATTAAAACGCATTAAAAAAAATAATAATAATAACTAAAATGCTATTTAAAAAGAGTTTTTTTGAGTTCGAGAATTATCTACAATTTCGCGTTATCATTAGTTCGCACAAATTTAATTTGTACGTAGCCTGAAATGATAATTTATTGTGAATATATTCCACTAGGTACCGGGTTTCTTCGGACAGGTCAGGACCGTACTTATTTCAATAAAATTTTGCAACTAAATTACATTAAATTATGCATATTTGAATCAATACAAATTTTCAAAAATTACATTTTTCAGCATTTAGAATACTAACAGCATTTTTTATTTGACGAAAGTAAGAAAATTCAAAAATTCGGAAAAAATTTTTGTAAAATATATTGAAAAGTTGTTGAATATTTAGACGGTCCACTATAATAGCTAATACGTATGTAATTACTAAGATTTTTTGTTATTGAAAAACAAATTTTTAACAAACAACTATATTTCTATCTCGCAAAATTGAAAGCAATAAAAAAGATGAATTTATTTAATTTAAATTTATTTAATTTAATTTTAATTTAACATAAATCACATACCTACATAATATAAACAAAAATATTTTTGATAGTCAATTAAAATTACAGTGACACTTTTCAATTGTGCAGGTAATACATAAAAAAAAAGAGGATGTTTACATAAAATACCTATAAATAATATTTTGATACACATACTTATGTATGTGTGTGTGTATGTAACTTGTGTACGTTGTTTTTATGAAAATATTTTGAACTTTTAGTCACATTGAGTGCAATATGTATACCTACATATGCGAAAAGGTCTAAAAGGCGAAACTGTCTGATCCAAAAGAAATCCGATACCTGATTGCAACATATTTCAAAGACGATAATTTTAAGAAATAATCAAGGAAGCCATACTCGTATTAATTGCTACTTTGTGCACACTATTATTATCTTTTTATGTTTCACTCTTTTGTCTTTTTTTATTATTTGATAAGATTATCGAAAATGACTATAAAAGTCGTTTGAGAAACGTCATAATATTTTTCATCTAATTTAATTTTTATCTAAGGTTGTAAAAATGTATTAAAAAAAGATACCGAAATATAGCCTGCGTAAGAGAAAAATATTTCTGTATCAGAGACTAACAAAAAATTATTTAAAAAAAAAGAAAACAGAAATATACAATAAAGATAATATTTTTTTTTTTTTTTGAAAATGGACAATAAAAAATAAAAGAAAATTGTACAAAGATAAACAGGGAGACTATGATTTTATAGTTTTTTTTTATTTTCTGTAAAAGTTTTCTTCAGTTTGAAAATACACACATTACTGTTGTATATTCCGTTGGAATGGTAGTGCAGTTTCTCACGAATAAATACTTCTTATATGTCTACGGAGTACCGGTTGTACAATTAGAATTTGGTGTAAAATATTTATTTCTTCGTTAACAACTAACAACTGTAACACTTAACAAACATTACACTTAAAATAGTCTTGACGTATTTTATTTTTTGAGGTTGTCTGTAATATTTATTTAACTTTGTACTGAGAATTATTACTTCAAAAAGGTATGGTACGAGGGATGAAATTATGCTTTAAGGAGGGAGTTCACGCCAGAAACGGCTAATAAACTAATTTTTTTCGAATCTCGTTTCTTGTTCTTATTTTGTTCTGTGGTTCTTTACAAACACGGTGATATATAAAACATGGCCAAAAAAAATTTTTTTTTTCAAGTAGAAAAATATTTACTTGTGAGCCGCTGCACAGTCAAGTTGCTGCTCCTTTGCAGACAACACTCGCCCTCCCTTCGCGATTTGAGCAGTAATATTTAGTTTTGGTGTGTATATGAGTGTTATAGTATGCACTGAAATAATGTTCTTTTATTTACATTCCTTTGTAGACGTTTTAATAAACAGTGAGTAAACCGCTTCTTTTGTTATTATTTTTGTTTTTTACCGTTTCCCGAAAGTTGTGTCTTTCCCGACAAAGAAAATCATATCTCAAGTTCTAGAAAAGATAAAGACTCAATTTTTTTTAAATTTTGTTCATATACATATTGCGCATAAAGTAGAGTATGCTTTCTCCATTTGAACAATTGTAACTATTTTTAAACATTTTTTTTTTAAATATAAAAATTGGGTTTTATAATTTTTAGAAGTTTGGGATTACAATTTTATAGTTAATTTTTAAAATTACCTGAAACCCATACTCAGCTTTATGGACAGGTCCTTTAGGAATAAAATAATGAAAAAATATTTAAATAATATTTATTACTTTTTGAGATATGGCGTTCCTTGTAAACGTTTAAAATCTTGTGAAAAAGGGCCCCCTCCCCTCACAGGGAAAAGTAATGAATGTTTCAAAAACAAAATTTTCTATTTGAAACCCTCACTAATTTGAAAAAGCAAAATAATCATAAATAATAAAGTTGCTTTTTTATTTGAACTCCCTCCTTAATATACACAAAATAGAATAAAAATTCTTTAATATTAATAGATTTGAGCGTTATTTTATAGTATTCTATATTTGTTTATTATTTAAAAATGCTTTACTTAGAATTTCAAGCATCTTGGTATATTGTACCGGTACGTACATATATAATTTGTAATTAAATAGGGTGTAACCACTAATTTAACAGTACAATTCACTTATTCGTCGCACCATACCATTTTGTTATCGTTTTAATACTTAAAAAAATATTTCACTGAATTTATATTTTTTATTAAAATTGCTTCTTCCTGATTTCGAACATAATTAGTTACTCTTAATAAAAGTTTAATTTTGAACTTTATTTTGCAACAACTTGTGCAACAGCTTACATAAAACTAAGCGTTAGTTTTATAAAAGGTGAGATACATATAACTGAGATCGAGCCAATATGTTGATAACCACTTTTATAGTGTTAGAAAAACACTTTTTCACAGAAAAGCATTGTGAAAACGATATTCTTAACATTCAAGAAAATTTTGATTAAATATTCGTAAATTTTGATTAAAGCACGTGCAAACAATAATGAAATGTTCAAAATATAATTGATTCAATCCATGAATTATATTCAATTAACCCTAGAATCATACGTTGGTCTACGAGAAACGTTAATCATACATCGACGTCGTTTTGACGGATGGACTTTTTACGGAGAGTTTTAGAGTTTATTTGCAAAAAACATTTTTTTTACATAACAATACTATAAATGCGAACAAAATATTTAAAAAATTGAATCTGAAAAAATTTCTTAATATAAATATTTGTTAATTTTTTTAATCTTTTTATCAAAGCATATTTTCATTATAAAAATTAAAAAATAGATAAATACATCAATCGTATCATAAAACATGTGTTTCAAATAATTAATTTATGAACTATTATGAGTCAGTGGACATGTGTGACTTTACAGAATGTGAAATTTCTCAGTCATAAATATTCCTATACATATGTAGTTATTTCCCCATTAGGCACATTTGTAAATTTTCTAAAATTTGTTAGTAATTTTTCGAATAAGATCTCAAAGAATAATAAAAATTAAAACATTTTCCACAAAATAAATTGTTAATCTTTTATTAAGTCACTTGAAACGCATTCTTTAGTTTTCGATTCAATATATTAAAACTTCAGTATTATGTCGTCTCTATAAGTCAAACAGCTGTAATCATCTTTCGCATTATCATAATCATTGAATAAATTAATTATAACATGCATATCTTTACAAAATTTTAAAAAAATTAGGAAAACTATTATATGTGAAGTACAAAATCTTAAAAAAAAACATCGCGTAATCATACATCGATGTCCATTTGACGGACACTATTTCAATACAAACAAAACGACAATGACTATAAAGAAAATAAATACGTCTTATGTGTTATAACAACAAATAAATTAGATAACAGAAATCTCACAGTAAATAGGTACCGATAAGTTGTGGTACTGGAGCATGTAGAGAAGTTCGTTCGTCGTTTTGACGTGTACGTATGATTCTAGGGTTAATAGAGGAATAAATTTCTATCACCATATAACAGCGTTGACCGGGGTAGTTGTGAATAGATTTTTATGGATTGAGATAAAAGCGTTGTTTTAAGTATTTTTTATTTTATATATCACATTATGGTTGATTTATTTTTAATTCTATACACGGAGAGAAAATTCCTATAAAAATTACTGTGCTCATACTACAATCGACGTGTAACAGGCGAACATATCCAATTTTTGTACGGTAAAATTATAAAAATTATAGTTATATTATTGTAATTTTTATAATTTTACGTAAATTGGATATGTTCGCCTATTACACGTCTATTGTAGTATGAGCACAGTAATTTTTGTAGGAATTTTCTCTCCATGTAATTCAGGATGCACCACACAAATTTTAAGCAAATTCGTATGAAAAACAGAAATTTTGTAAGCCATTCACATTTCCCCGGCACGGTTTTGCAAATTTTATGAATTTTGGGGTAAAAGTGAATGCCATCAGAGAAATTATTTAGAATGCATTACAAGAGAAGTGAGGTATATCAGAATAAAGCCCAACACAAATTTTTCACATTTACCCCACTTTGAAAATTTTCAACATACTTTAGCGTTCACAGTTGCCCCTTGTTTAATGCAAGTTACCCATACCTCAAATTTGTACAAAAAATAACAACAATTGTAGGAACAAATTTTTTACAAGCTAAAAATGATAGGTATTTTGATGATATTTTGTCATTTTATCATATAAAAAGTCAAAATATTATATGATCTTCACACAAAAACAAGAAAAATGAGACTTTTTCAAGAAAATAAATTTAGCTTACATGAATAAAAAACATCAATCTATTAGACCTCATACTTTAAATAAAAAAACAATGGATTTTTTGTTAATCCTACTGCCCTTGGACACCTATAGAGCCATTGAAAACAAGTAATTTTTCTGTTTTGGTAAGTGTTGTTATTGGGTAAGGGAGCACAGCAATGATTTCGTAGATTGATACACAAAACATGTCGCTCTTTGCACAAAAATTTTTTTGTATTGTTTGTACAACGGAAACTTGTACAATAATGTCACCATCATCTTCATCAACATTTTCAACTCTGAAAAGAACACTACTGAAATTTTTTTTCGAATGGGAGCATTTGTGAATGACGTTCACACCTACCCCACAATTTTAAAATCATGGGGTAATTGTGAATTAGTAATAAATTGTCCAATTTCTTTAGCAATTAATAAAGAACCCTCTCAGGTATTAGACCACTTCGTTAGAAGTACTTTTAACCATCTCTTAACTTTTAAAAAAAGAAAATGTATTAAAAAAAATTTTTTTTGAGGATTGGTCGAAGTAAGGTACACAAACTTTTGCAAGGGTTTTTTCAAAATAAAAACAAAAGTACTAATGCTTGGAGAATTGTTATAAAATTTTAATAGCATAAAAAAGGACAGAAAAACATACTAAGAGTTGATTTTTAACAATATTAATGTTATTTTAGAAATTATAGGCGCCGTTCACAATTACCCCGGTCAACCCTATTTAATTCAATCAGAACAATTTAGCGTCAACCAAATAACGCTGAATCATAATAAATTTAATCCAAGCTGAAGAAGCAAATTTCTCATGAATATATCCATATATGTTTTTAGAGGAAAACACCTTATTTTTTTTTTGTAGATGAGTGTTATATATTATGCAATGATTGTAATGTCATTTTCATAGTTTACATTTAGCCATTTAATAGTACCTATGCATCCATAGTGAATTTTCAATATTTTTGTATTAAACATACGGTATATCGCGCAAGTTTAAAAATAAATTCGAAAATAAAACATTGTTTGTGTTGTATGTGTGTATTTATCTCTGCTCAATCATTTACTGATTGAATTCTGGC
Source organism: Brachynemurus nebulosus (assembly GCA_035578155.1). Taxonomy (NCBI): domain Eukaryota; kingdom Metazoa; phylum Arthropoda; class Insecta; order Neuroptera; family Myrmeleontidae; genus Brachynemurus; species Brachynemurus nebulosus. Next base: position 41,747,891 of record JAPWDM010000008.1, on the reverse strand, counting down.
GATTGTAACTATTGGAATTTAATTTAATAGATTATTTCAATTTTCTTCGTTCCCGTACTATTTTTAAAAAATAATTCCTTTACTTAGTTGTATTGAAACTATTTTTTTGTTTTGTTTCTCCCATTTCTTAATCAGAATGAACACGAGAGTATGGGATTGATATTGGATAAAATGTAAACCTTATAAATTTAATATCAAATATATGTTACCTGTGTAGGTCTTTTGTACGTTAGACAATATAAGTTCATTTTGTAATTCTCTTATTGTATTAGAGACTATTTTGTAATGACGGTCGTATTTTGGCCCCTTCTGTTAGTGGTAAACACAAAACTGAGTTTTTTTTATCATAATATTAAGCAGGGCTGGGAAAAATGGTTCATAAAAACCATTTAAAATAGAAAATGGAAAATGATTTCCAAAAATGCATTTAAAATACAAAATGGTTTTGCTAAACATATTTAAAATAGAAAATGGAAAATAGCTATTTAAAATGGATTATAAAATGCAAAATGATTTTTTCTTACTTTAAATTCATTCTATAAATTTTTTATATTGATTTTTAATAAAACAAAAGTTAAGGTTAAGAAAATGTCAAACGTACTGAAATCAAATAAGAGCAGTCCTTTGAGAAAGTTTGCATGATATGAAACGAAATATTGTTACTCAAAAATATTGTAAAATTTAATTTAGGTTTAACATATTCAAATCATCTACTTGAAATACCAAAACATTTCTTATCGACGTGTCTTAAAGATAATAACACAGAACTTGAGTCAGAAAACTTTGACTTGAGAGAACTGCAGCTCTAGTAATAAATTTTTAAGTGACATTGCAACTCGAGTTATAAGAAATTTGAGTCAATTGAATCAACTTATGTAAATTTAACTTACAATTTGTTAGACTACGTTCAACTCGAGTTCTATGATTAATATGAGTCATAACTCATAAGTTTCATACATATACACATAAATTTGAGTATACAGGCATTTGTATTTTAAATGTAAAATGGATTCAAATCTTCATTTTAAATACAAAATGGAAAATGGTTTAAACGAACTTACTTAAAATAGAAAATGCAAAATGCCATTTTGTATTTTATTCATTTTAAATAGTTCCCACCTCTGATATTAAGAACATTAAAAACGTAATTTATAGAGTAAGAAAATATTTTTCAAATTATATTTCAGAACATTTTTTAGTCCTAAACTTTTTTTAAACTTAATTACGGGGTTATTCAGGATTGCAGAAAAAAACGTAATTTATTCCCCGGTATTTTTCTTTCTTTATAATATTAAAACGAAAGCAAAATTTTTCTCGATACCTAAAGGAATGCCTGATAATGTTCAAAAGGCTTAGATCGATTGTATATAAGGTTTCTTTAGAAGAAATTATTGACAAAATGTCTTTTTTTAGTTTCTAACTTTAAAACTCTCTCTAAACTCTAACTCTAGTTAAAAAGAAATTCTTGTGCAAAAGATTTCCATAGGTTCAAAGATGCTGAAATCATAGAAAGTACTGCAGTTCAGTGGCATGACTACAATGGAGCATGTGGGGCAGACGCTCCAAGGAGCGTGATAAAAAAGGGCACAATCCAGAAAAATATGGTCTTAAGAAAAATGGTTTCTTATTGGGAAGTGGTTTTTTGAAAGTTTCTTGTTTAAAAGAACTTCTCAGTCAGTTACATTTTTGGGGAAGCAGAAATCAAAATCGCTCCATATCACAAAAATTGTAGTTACGCCTCTGCTCCAGTTCTTATACTGAAGGATTTTAGTCTGAACTTCACCTTTACCTAAGATTCACCGTGGGGTCATTCGATACCATGGATTAATAAAGTCAGTAAAAATTATTGCTCTCATTATACTTACCATTTTCTGTGAATTAGAACTAATTACAAAGTGTATGACTATATTTTTAGTAAATATATATCGTCAACAATATTGTATACTTTTAACAAGCATCTACTTTAAAGTAAAATCCTTTTTTAAAGTTTTTTTTTAAATTTTTTTTATTTTGAAAAGAAAAACATAATAAAGGTAAAAGAGAGAAACTCTTTAGCGCTGAAATAAGACATAATAAGAATAAAAGTTATATTCATTGTCTTTATATTTATTTAGTAAGTGCTAAGTGATTTTATTTTTAATCTTGCCTGCCGTAGGTACGTACGTACATTTTCTAATAATAATGACAATAATATAAGAAACAATAACACAAACAAGCAAGCGACATGCTCTAAATGTCTTCACTCGACGCTGTTTTGTTTAATTTCGAATTGTTTATTGTTTAGTAAATTCATTTGTTGACAGAACGAAAGAAGAGAGTTCAACTTGTGATATTTTCCAATGTTTTCTTTCTTGAAATAAGAGACAATAAGATAAACGTAAGTGTGCTATTCTCTACCATAGAAGTAATAAGAAGTAGGTATAGAAGGAATACCTAGTTTAAGGTTACAGTCTCCGTCTAATTATTAATTTTGTTTATTTATTTTTTTAAAACTTGTTGTGACAAATATTTATCTTTGTAAGAATTAAATAACAAATAAAACCGGTAGACTCCAATTTTAATTTTATTAATGGATTAATTTTGATATTCTATTTGTTTCCGTTCGAATTATTTTCATTTTAGAAAAGTATTAAAAATTTAAACGTTTCATTGCCATTTGACAGCGACGAACAACTATCTTTTTCTAAGCCATCAATTTTAATATGCTTTCTATTTCAGTAAAATTTGTATTTGTGTAATATAATAATTTTTGTGATAGACATGATCTCGTTAAAAATTTTTGCTTGTCCTTATACCCTTTCGCCAGGGCTACAAAAGTTCTACACGGAGAGAAAACATATCGAATATTTAGTGTGAAGCACACTAAAGTGATCACAGACCAAATATTCTAAAATTATTGTTGACTTACACAGTAAAAATTAGAGTGTCAGTACTAAAAAAAGAATAATTTATTTAATTATTAGTGCTGGCATTCAGAATTATCCGAATTATAATTCATTTCACTAAAATCTAACCATCATTATCATCACCAGAGTTGTGCCATGTGATGTAAAAAACCAGTTTTTTACATATTTATGTAAAAAATTTTAAGATATGTAAAAAACTGCAAAAACCGTAAAAAATTGTAGAGAATTATAAAAAATGTTAAATACTTAAATCATTTGTCATTTTACTGACAAACAATTTATTTTGACCGTTATTACTTGTTTATAAGTTCACATGAAAAAACATGTAAACCAAATATCCTAATACAAAAGTGAATTTCTGCTGGTGGAAGGCCATCCAGAACTGACTACAAAGCTTTAAATTTCCAAATTAACAAATTTAGTTTTGACAAATCAAAAAAACTACTACATATTTATGTCTCTTTAAATTATAATAACAATAAAATCACTGATGATAGTGATCTGATGATGAAGATAATTGATGCCTTAAATAAAATTTAACTGAATAAATAAGTCTTTTTAATACTGAATTTTTAAATAAACTATTCTATCAAAACTATCCTTTCTTTTTCCTGTTTCTACCCATTTATAATTTTAATTTTCAAATTACTTAATTATTAAGTTTTACTTTGCAAATATAGCAAATACTTCAATAGCAAATATTTAATACCATCAGTAACGCTTACAAATATTAAATTTAAAAAAAAATTAGTTTTTTACATTTTTTATATTTTTATTGTTAAAGCAAGTATGTGTAAATAACAAAGTTTTTTACAGGTAAAAAACTGTGTAATTTACCTGAAGTAAATTACACGCACAACTCTGATTTCATCACTGACGAATTTAAAGAATTTCCGTTTTCTTGGCTTTATGTCGTTCATTATTGAACTTGCGTAAATTTTAAATTTGCAGTTTGTTTTTCGAAAAGAATAGAAGATTAATTTGTTTGGAATAAAAGAATTATTTAATTCATTAAAGGTGACTCATGCTCAGTTGTATTTGAAATTGGATATACATGGTAGATTAGGTTGCCGGAAAACGACATTTCATATTAATAAATATAATTTAGAAACCAATTAACAGCGTCAATTAACCGACAGCGACTCTGAATCGCGGTTAAAACATAATTTTAAATAAAAATATTTTATTTAGATATAACAAAAAACTAAACAAAAAATACATGTTAAATTCTAGTCAGTAATTTTATATGTATATGTAGTTATAGCATTTTGTATCATTTGTATACAACCATAAAGCGTATTTTGGTTATTTTCATAAAGCATTTAATTCCTTTGCATTACTTGAAAGCAAATAAACATCTACTTGTCAACAATTTAGATAACAAAAGATCAAATTTACAAACGTTTTATATTGTATTTAAATGTGTATGTATACTTACTTGTATAAATACGGATATGGAAATGGGGACAGGTATACATAATGTTGCAAGTACGAGTATATTGCAAAAGAAGAATTGTTGAGAAAATTTTCTCGTTCAAGTTTCAAATGTAAATACTAATAAAATTTGCATTTATACTTTGTATGTGGTTGGAAGTTGCTTATTTATTTTCATAAAAAATTGTAATCATTCTTGTTCGCACAGCCTATTGGTTAAGGTATGTTTAATGAGTTATATTGTTTAATATAATTCGGGACAGTATGCATTATTTTGCGGTTAAAATAATTACTTATAAATTTATTACTTGTAAATTATTCATAACTAATGATCCATTTAATAATTTCAAATAATCCACTTAAATTCTGCAAATAAGGTTTAATATGAAAAATACCCCTGTCGCAGCATCCTGCATAACATAGCGAATTTCCATTTACAAAAGTACGTTTTTCTCGGAAACTAGTTGATATAGAGTAATTGTAAATAAAAAAAACCTTCTTTATGTGAATTTTCCGCCTCATTCCGCCAAATCTTTTTCACGAAAAATGTCCAAAACACCGTAAACGTTTTCACGAAATTTCTTAAAAATAAGATGTTTCGTTCTTGAGTTATCGTGCGGACACTTAGTAAACATATATATAAATGTGTCCGCACGATAACTCAAGAACGAAACATCTTATTTTTAAGAAATTTCGTGAAAACGTTTACGGTGTTTTGGACATTTTTCGTGAAAAAAAATTTGGCGGAATGTTGCGGAAAAATCACATAAAGAAGGTTTTCTTTATTTACAATTACTCTATATCAACTAGTTTCCGAGAAAAACGTACTTTTGTAAATGGAAATTCGCTATGTTATGCAGGATGCAGCGACAGGGGTATTTTTCTGTTAAAACAAACCAAACAACTTCAAAGATTTTATAATCAGCAAAATGATCTAAGTGATTTTTTAAGTAAAAAATTTAATCTCAAAATGTTTGAAACTAAAATACCCCTGTCGCAGCATCCTGCATAACATAGCGAATTTCCATTTACAAAAGTACGTTTTTCTCGGAAACTAGTTGATATAGAGTAATTGTAAATAAAAAAAACCTTCTTTATGTGATTTTTCCGCCTCATTCCGCCAAATTTTTTTCACGAAAAATGTCCAAAACCCCGTAAACGTTTTCACGAAATTTCTTAAAAATAAGATGTTTCGTTCTTGAGTTATCGTGCGGACACTTAGTAAACATATCTATAAATGTGTCCGCACGATAACTCAAGAACGAAACATCTTATTTTTAAGAAATTTCGTGAAAACGTTTACGGTGTTTTGGACATTTTTCGTGAAAAAAAATTTGGCGGAATGTTGCGGAAAAATCACATAAAGAAGGTTTTCTTCATTTACAATTACTCTATATCAACTAGTTTCAGAGAAAAACGTACTTTTGTAAATGGAAATTCGCTATGTTATGCAGGATGCTGCGACAGGGGTATTTTTTATTTACAATTACTCTATATCAACTAGTTTCCGAGAAAAGCGTACTTTTGTAAATGGAAATTCGCTATGTTATGCAGGATGCTGCGACAGGGGTATTTTATGTAATTTTTTCTTCTCTTTTAAGTGATGTAAAATAATTTCGCAAAAATTTTTGAATAAGTGGAAATTTTGGCAAAAAACTAATTTTTTACTAGAACAAAAACCATGTTCCTGGCATCCGACGTGTCTGGCTGACGAACTCATCCAAGGGTTTGGGACTTCCAATGTTCTCACCAAGTTTCGTAAAAATTGGATACTTCGTTCGAGAGTTATCGTGCGGAGATATATATATATATATATATATATATATATATATATATATATATATATATATATATATATATATATAAATACAAATATATATATATATATATAAATACATATATATATATATATATATATATAGATATATATATATATATATATATATATATATATATATATATATATATATATATATATATATATATATATATATATATATATAAGGCTATTGGCGGATAAGCATGAGTAGAAATGCCCCCGCACGAATTGTGTTGGTTTTTTTTCTGCTAACTGCTTTCGATATAAGATTACAATTTACTGAGTTTCAACCCTTAAAAACTCACCCTTTGGGGGTAAAAAATTATTTTTTTGAAAATCACAAAAAATTTATAACTTTTTAGTGGCTTGACGGATTTGGCTGGAATTTTTATGTTTTAGATACCTCTATAGTGTACCTCAGAAAAAATTATCAACTTCAAAAAAAAAATTATAACCCCCCCCCAAAAAAAAAAATTGTTTAATTTTTCAATATTTTTTTTCATCAACTTGTAGCTATGGTACAATCACCAAAATTTTTTTCACCAGTGTTTGGCTGATTGCGGAATTTGAAGATTTGAGTCGACCATTTTTTTTTTCAAAAACTAAGCAATCACAAATGTTTTTATGAACATATTCAAAATGTGTAAACGATTTCCAATCGATTGAGTACCCGGAAGCCTATGCCTATCTCCAAGAAATATTCTCGGACATTCAATTTTTTTAACTATGATGCACCCGGAAAAAAATTCTGGAAAAATTATATGTTTTATTAATCACAGTGAGGAGCCTGTAGAAATATTTTGGTGATTGTAGAACGAACATAACTTCGAAAAAAAAAAATCTTTTTGGACATTTTATTTTTTTTTAACTATGACGCACCCGGAGAAAAAATCTGAAAAAATTATATGTTATATCGGTCATAGTAGGAAGCCTGCAAAAAAATTTTGGTGATTGTACTATAGCTACAAGGTGATGAAAAAAAATATTGAAAAATTAAACAATTTTCTTTTTTTTGGGGGGGGGTATAATTTTTTTTTGATGCTGCTAATTTTTTCCGAGGTACACTATAGAGGTATCTAAAACATATAAAAATTCCAGCCAAATCCGTCAAGCCACTAAAAAGTTATAAATTTTTTGTGATTTTCAAAAAATAATTTTTTACCCCCAAAGGGTGAGTTTTTAAGGGTTGAAACTCAGTTAATTGTAATCTTATATCGAAAGCAGTTAGCAGAAAAAAAACCAACACAATTCGTGAGGGGGCATTTCTACCCATGCTTATCCGCCAATAGCCTTTGAGTGAATATTATTTTCGGTTCCTAGGGACCTCAAAACAAATTTCTGCCATGGTCGCGGGCTTAAGTCGCGTCATGACAGTGGCTGTAATAGCTGAATTCCATTCTTGGACGACTTTCAAGTTTTCAAAAATTTTTGAATAAGTGAAAATTTTGGCAAAAAACTAATATTTTTCAAGAACAAAACCAATGTTCCTGGCATCCGACGTGTCTGGCTGACAAACTCACCTAAGGGCTTGGGACTTCCAATGTTTTCACCAAGTTTCGTAAAAATTGGATACTTCCTTCGAGAGTTATCGCGCGGACACACACACACACACACACACACACATATATATATATATATATATATATATATATATATATATATATATATATATATATATATATATATATATATATATATATATATATATATATATATATATATACATATAAATTTTAGTGACTATTATTTTCGGTTTCTAGGGACCTCAAAACAAATTTCTGTCATAGTCCCGGGCTCAGGTCATGCCCCCCGCGTCATGACAGTGGCTGTAATAGCTGAATTCCATTCTGGAAATTTTATCATATATTTATGTTAACTTTCAAAATAATCGCCTGTACCTATATGTTAAATAATAGCTGAATTCCATTCTGGAAATTCGCTAAAATTTAAGACTTGTTTACATAAAAATCTTTGTTTACTTTAAAAATTTTCTCACGTAGACTGTATATGTATATACAACACACACAAACCGTACGCATAATGGTAGTACGGATAATGAAATGGTCTTGTACCCTTATACATGTATCACAATAAAATTATGTGATCGTGCCAAAAAGGATATCGTATGCATATAATATATGTTATATACAAAATATCCATATTGTGTGGAATATGTACTTAGTTAGAATGTGATTAAATCCACACTTTATACGATAAAATAATCACAATCTAAACAACAAGGTTTTTCTCGGAAACTAGTTGACATAGAAAAAAAGTTTAAGGACCTTTTTTATGTAATTTTTTCTTCTCTTTTAAATGGTGTAAAAAAATTTCGCAAAAATTTTTGAATAAGTGGAAATTTTGGCAAAAAACTAATTTTTTGCAAGAACAAAAACCATGTTCCTGGCATCCGACGTGTCTGGCTGAAGAACTCATCCAAGATTTTTCGACTTCCAACGTTCTCACCAAATTTCGTAAACCTAGGACATTTCGTTCCAGAGTTATCGTGCGGACACATATATATATAAATACATATATATATATATATATATATATATATATATATATATATATATATATATATATATACATATATATATATATATATATATATATATATAAATTTTAGTGAATATTATTTTCGGTTCCTAGGGACCTCAAAACAAATTTCTGCCATGGTCCCGAGTTCAGGTCGCGTCATGACAGTGGCTGTAATAGCTGAATTCCATTCTGGAAATTCGCTAAAAAGATTATTCGAAAATATTTTTATCGTAGCTAACTTAAAAGGATACTTTAATTTTTTCCATCTGAATAATAATAGTTCAATTATTTATTTGATCATGATGCATCAGTTGCTTTCTTTCTACAAATATTGATAATAATGCACAAAGGGACTAAAATGTCTTTTAATTCCGGGTGTGAAATTTGTTGCCAGAGGGCCTTTACAAGGATTTGAAAAAAATACTTTAGTGTGGTGTGTATATTAAGAAAAATAATTATTAGTCTTATTCAAATTCTATGAAGTAATATTACATCAAGTGTGCTTTAGAAGAATCAATCAGATTGGACAAGAGAATAGCTCTTTGTCTATATCTATAAGTTTGAATTTATTTATTACTAGCCGTATACCCGATAGGATTTCCTATCGGCAACATCTTTTTATTAGGTACTCATTGCTCATTTTCAATATTTTTCAGAAGCCTAAATTCCAATTTCCACGTTTATAATTTCAAAAATTACGAACTTCCCATACGAACTTTCATTTCCTGTTTTAACCCCTTAGGGAATGAATTTCCAGAAACGTTTACACAACTGACTTTTATTTATAAATTGAAGCCTAAACACCATATCTTCTGTGCTAAATTTCGTCCATCTAAACCCAACAGTTTAGGCTGTGCGTTATCTGTCAGTCAATATATAAAATATTATTTATTTGAATAGTCATAGTAACATATTTTATATAACTAACTTCAAAAATGACGAATTTCCATAAAAATTTTCATCCCCAATTAAACTCACTTAGGGGACGAATTTTCAAAAATCCTTTCTTAGTGCTCATCTACGTTACATAGGAAACTCCTATGAAAAATTTCATTCTTCTAAACCCAACGGTTTAGGCTGTGCGTTGTCTGTCAGTCAGTCAGTCAGTCAGTCAGTGTTTTAGAAATTTATTAAGTAGATTTTAAATTATCTATAGCAAAGTTATATTTTAATTTCAACTTTGCTTGCTGATTGGTCATGCTCTGTAAAATCTACTTGTTGATTGGCTTAAAAGCTGGAGTAGAAGAACTTTTCGTCCTTTCTGGAACTAAGAGTATCACTTTACTCCCTATTATGAGGAACCAAATCATCTGAAGTGGGTGTTGAAAAAACTCAACCTTGGATTCCCAAACTGCATCCAAAGCCACAAAAATGACACTTAGGAACCTCGACAAGTAATATACAATTTAAAAAATAATTTATCAAATTTGAAAATACTCCTTCGAATTATCAGTGTGTACTTTATTTAAAAGTTTCCAAGAATTTATTTTCAAACAATTTATAAAATTTGTTTGAAAGAACAGTGTAAATATAATTTTCCATTCACAAATATAATTACTTGCAATAAAGTACACTACAGATAATCTATAAGGTATTTTAGTTTTTTAATTTCAAATGTTATCGAGTGCCTGTGTATGGCGGACTTTTGTTCGTATTTATACATACACCAATATTCATATGTTCACTTAGTGTCCAGCTTTAGCTGATACTTGAACACTCGATTTACTTTGGCATGTATGACCAATTCATTATGTTAATTATAAAATTTACATATTGTATAATATAAAAAATTATCAAACTGTATCGGCTGGGACTCGAACCCGGATCTCTGTGACTCCAAGAGTCCCGCAGCCGATGCAGTTTGATAATTTTTTATACACTATGTAAATTTTAATTAACATAATAAATTGGTCATACATGCCTAAGTAAATCGAGTGTTCAAGTATCAGCTAAAACTGGACATTAAGTGAACATATGAATATTGGTGTATGTATAAATACAAACAAAAGTCCGCCATACATCAGTAACGTTTCACAGACACTCGATTACATTTTAAATTAAAAATATAACTGCCTCTCGCATTAAAGAGAGGATGTGTTTGAGTGATTATCAGATTAGAGTGGCACTCGAACAAGCGGTTGGTGGCCTAATTGGTAAGGCGCTTGGCTATCAACCGAGAGATCCAGGTTCGAGTCTCAGCGGATTCAGTTTGATAATTTTTCAAACACTATGTGTATTTTAAATATATTTTAGTTATAACAAATATTCGTCATTGCATTCGCATTGATTATCCGCTACAACAGTGAAGATGGAAGGCGTGCCTAACCCACAACAAACCTTCTTCATTCACAGCATTTCACGTACAATAAATGTTTGGCCTCCCTGATGTGTGTTTCAAATGATTTTAATACGTTTATAAAACAATTCATTAAAATTATCTCTCCCTATCTGGCCTTTGATGTCCATTTCACGTTCAAGACAATATCCACGAGCGAAATAAATTGTAGTTAATGTGCCGTCAACACGCTTGGTCAACTACAATTTTATTGCACTTTACATTCAACATTCTTTTTGTCGTCACTAAATGAGGCGTAGGTGGATCAGACGGTGGAGGGGGGGTAAGTCAAGAGAGAGACATTTATTTTTATTTATATGATATGTAATTCTGTTATTTACTTTATAAAAATGTCAGGAAGTTTATTTTATTGCGGAAATTATTTTATATCTAAATTTATAAAGTTATACGTAATACCAGATTTGTATGTGTTTGTTCTTGGTAGGTACCTAAGAAGTTTTGAATTTCAAACTTAATTTTTCAATTCAAATGAATTTATATTTCTTATTTTAAAATGCGCATTTCAAAAATCTTCAAAGATTTTCTTTGGTTCAGACATTTAATTTGTCATGATGCACGGTATTCGTCCTGTGGCGCAACGGATATTTAATTTTAAGAACTGAAAAGTAATAATTCAAATTATTTATTTCAGCATTTCCTAACCTTTTTCAACCATAGCCCCGGTAAAATCTCCGACAATTTTATACGGTCTAGTCACATACAGAAGAACATAATATCATAATTATTAGTTTTCTAAATTACATTTATATTAAATACTAGCTGTACTCGCGACGTCGTCCGCGCGACGTATTGTTATAAAATCAATAAGAAGTATATATAAATGTAATAATAATTATAGAGAACTTACATAGAACAATAATTTTTGCGTAATTCGTGCACATGTTTAAAATGGTTTTTATATTTTCCCAAAGGAAGGAGATATTTTCCCGGAGTTGACCCATAGGCAATAAGTTATCATCATACCAAATTTCATTAAAATCCGTCCAGTACTTTTACTTTTTTACTTTTTTACTTTTTTACTTTTTGATTTAAATAAAATTGAATATAAATTTTTAATCTATTTAATCTATTTCTAATATCATTAAATGTTTGTATAATATGTATAAAACGATCAAAACAAAACATAAACTATTTTTTTTACTTGAACGTTACTACGCAACATAATATATTAAATTAAAACTTGATACATACATACATATATACACAAAACAAATGCCGGCCCATTGAATAATGGTTAATACTGGGATTTCATTGGTCAAGAAGGTATTGAGTAATGAATATTCCTCCACACCTTTGAATAATGCCTACCATTCTCAACAATTAACAGATATATAATGCGTGTGTTCTTCAACAGGAGTAGAAAAAAGAAATTCTTTAATTTTAAATAGAATTCTTGTAGATTGGAATCATTTTCGTCATAAATTTAAATAGCATTAAGGGCTTAACTAAGAAACATCTTTTTTCGACCACCTGGTCAACTATGTAATTCAGATAAATATCACCCTTTCCTTACGTATTAGGGAAATGTTTAAAACCTATTCATTAATCTTAAATAGAATTATTGTATCCTGCAATAATTTCCGTCATCAATTGGGATAACATTTAGTCGTGTAATATGAAATGTCGTTTTCCGACCAATAGGTCGACTATATCTGCCCACCAAGTTAGTCCCGCAATTTACTTCAGTGACGTATTGTGCTAATAGTGTGCTATTATGTACCGTAAAGAAAACAAAATTAAATTCTTAAACACGAAACTATTAAATTACAACTAACACCTATATAAAAGTGAAGGATCACTCTTAACTTATATAGACCATATTATTCTTTTTGTAAAAATATCTGTTTAAAAATAGTTTACGATCAATTAAATAAAATCAACAATAACACCATTCACCCAATTGATGTTGCTTGCGATTGTGTATCATCTCCTTATCTTCCCGTTCAATAAATAAAAGTATCGCGTATCAAACACGAACGGAATTGATGAGACAGGAAAAACTGAGTCACAGCGGAGGAGGTCAGTCATTCTATACAGAGTGATACATGTAGACCATTCATTAGAAATTTATGATGTTCTAAACACAACACATTTCATGACCTTCTACGAATTTGAATTGTACATTTAATTTAAACTCTGGTTTCTTCCGATTTTCCTGAATATAAAGACAATAGTTTTTGAGTTATTTTAACTATTTTTGCTATTTGTAACATATTTTTAAGAGCTTATATCTTATTAATGTTGTTGCGACCCCTGTACCAGCACTGACTTGGCACTTAGCAGGGCCCGCTCCAGGGGGGATAACCCGGACATTTGCCCGGGGTGGGAAATTTTAAGGGCGACATTTTTGTAAAATTTGTAAAAAGAGGGTGGCATTTTATAACTGACGAGCAAAAAAAAACATTTGCCCGGAGCGGCAAACTTTAAGGGCGGCATTTTTGTTATCTGATGAGCAAAAAAAAAAGCTCGCCAATTTTTGCACCAGGGCGGAATTATTCCTTTTTGCCCTGGGCGGCGTAAACACTAGAGCGGGCCCTGCACTTAGGATCACAACTAAAGGAGCCACGTTTGATTTCCGCTTCGATGAGGACTTTTTTTTAATCTAAAGCTACATTGTTGTGGGTTTTCTTTTCTTTTTATATAATGCATGGAATACTCGATTACCTATCAAAAATTTCTAATACCCCTGTCGCAGCATCTGCATAACATAGCGAATTTCCAAATCTTGGGCACTGGCGGATCTCATCTAAGACCTGTACCTATTTAAAATAGTTTAGCTTTCTAAGAGTAAAAGAATTTTTAAAATCGGTTGGGTAATTAGTTTTGGTATTTTTGGGGACCCAAGAACCCGAACGAATTTTGTGCAGCATAGTTGTATCCATCTAAAATAATTTAGTTCTCTAGCAGTGAGAAATTTTTTAGCATCTTTTCGATAGCTTATTACTGGCGTTTTCGGATCTGCAAGATCCCGGTGGACCTCATTAAAAAATCAGGTCGACCGTATATTCTAGGCGGACTTTATGTAATATATATATATATATATATATATATATATATATATATATATATATATATATATATATATATATATATATGTATATATATATATATATATATATATATATATATATATATATATATATATATATATATTCAAAACCCGTTGTGTAGCATTCTACGCCGCATTTGCATCCGCAGGACAGTTGTGGATCTCAGATAACACAACCTGTACCTATCTAAAATAGTTTACCTCGGTAATAGTAAAAAGGTTTCAAAATCGGTCAGTTATTTTATTTTTGACACTTTTAGGTCCTACTGACACTTCAGACCTTACATAACGTAATTTATATGTATCTAAAATAGCTTAGCTCCCCAACAGTGAAAAAATTTTCAAAATCGGTCGGCTAGTTTATTTTTGACGCTTTTGGATCCGATGGACCCTGGCAGACTTTACATAACGTAATCTATATTTATCTAAAATAGTTTAGCTCTGTAACAGTGAAAAAATTTTCAAAATCGGTCGGTTAGTTTATTTTTACCACTTTTGGGTCCCATGGACCCTGGCGGACCCTAAATAACGTAATGTATGTCTATCTAAAATAGTTAGTTCCCCAACTGTGAAAAAATTTTCAAAATCGGTCGGTTAGTTTATTTTTGACACTTTTGGATCCCATGGACCCTGGCAGACCTTACATAACGTAATCTATATTTATCTAAAATAGTTTAGCTCTGTAACAGTGAAAAAATTTTCAAAATCGGTCAGTTAGTTTATTTTTGACACTTCTGGATCCTATGGACCCTGGCAGACCTTACATAACGTAATCTATACTTATCTAAAATAGTTTAGCTCTGTAACAGTGAAAAAATTTTCAAAATCGGTCAGTTAGTTTATTTTTGACACTTTTGGGTTCTATGGACCTTGGTGGACCTTACATAACGTAATTTATATTTATCTAAAATAGTTTAGCTCTGTAACAGTGAAAAAATTTTCAAAATCGGTCAGTTAGTTTATTTTTGACACTTCTGGATCCTATGGACCCTGGCAGACCTTACATAACGGAATCTATATTTATCTAAAACAGTTTAGCTCTGTAACAGTGAAAAAATTTTCAAAATCGATCAGGCAGTTTATTTTTGACACTTTTGGGTCCTATGGACCCAGGCGGACCTTACATAACGAAATCGATATTTATCTAAAATAGTTTAGCTCTGTAACAGTGAAAAAATTTTCAAAATCGGTCAGTTAGTTTATTTTTGACACTTTTGGGTCCTGTGGACCCTGACGGACCTTACATAATGTATTCTAAATCTATCTAAAATAGTTTAGCTCTGTAACAGTGAAGAAATTTTTAAAATTCGTCGTTTAGTTTATTTTTTACAATTATGGGATCAGTAAATCCTGGCGAAACTCATACAAGTCTAGTACTCTAACAGTAAGAAAAGGGTTCTAAGGATCTCATATAACTTATGGCAGTCCGTAAGCTTCTTGCGGACATCATTTAATTAATTAATTCAAATACTTTAACTTACTAACTGTGAAAAAATTTTTAAAATCGATTGGTTAATTAATTTCTGGCCTTTTTAGGTCCCGAAAACCTTGACCTCACATAAAATACCTTAAATCCATTTGAAATGGTTTAATTTTTTAACATTATTAATTATTAGTGGAAAAATTTTCAAAATCGATTCAAAATATTTTTCCGTACATACATATGTACATTGTACATATTTTGTTTTGTTTTGTATTTAATAATATTTATATCATAACATAATCTTCAATTTCTTGTTTACTTAAAAATTCAATAAAAAAAAAAAAAAAATTCTTCATTACATTAGCTTAGAAAATCTGTTTAATTTACATTTTTTAACATGGGATAGAACCATGCTAATTATAATGCAATAAATGAGAAACAAGACTCTATACATGTATGTGTGTTATATCATATATATGTGAATAGTTTTCACTTGTTCTCACAAAATTCTTTAATAAAAAAGTGAAATATTTTTATACTTGATAAAGAACTGAGATATAAATATAAATTACTTATTAGACTAACAAAGAAAGAATAAAAGTAAAAATTTACATTTTCTCGAAAAATACTTAAAATAGAAAGAAAATTATAAGAATATTTTCTTCATAATTTTTTTTTTCCTTTTCAACGATGTAAAAATCGAACTGCCTTATGATAGGATCGAATGATAAAAAATGGCCAGAAAACCTACTTCTGGGCATCCGACGTGTCTGGCTAACGAACTTAGCCAAGCCAATTCAGAATCCAGTCCGCACACAAAATTTCATAAGCGTTAGACGTTTCGTTCGAGAGTTATCGCGCGGATACATATATATATATATATATATATATATATATATATATATATATATATATATATATATATATATATATATAAATTTTAGTGAATATCATTTTCGTATTCTAGGGACCTCAAAACATATTCCTGATATGGTCCCGGGCTTAGGTCGCATCATGACACCTGGCGTAAAAGCTGAATTTCCAGTTTTGGAAATTCGCTAAAAGTAATTCAAGAAATCAACACCGAGAACTTTCTAGAAAGTGTTTGAAGGCAAACGTCATCTAAATGAGTAGTACATAAAGCAAAAATGGACAACAAACAGAACAGTTAATCGACCGTAGTTATACCAGTGTATACATATAAGAGCCACATAATAGAATCGGTGAAAACAGACTTCTAAATTTAATAGAAACTAAAATTCTAACTATAAATTTTAATACTTTTTTATGTCCTCAATTTTGTCAATAATATTTGTAAGTACATTTTTTGCTAAACGAGATTTCTGAGAAGCATCAAGTCATATTTAAAATCAACCATGACTAAATAAATAAGTAGGGGAAGGTCGCCCAAAGCGGGTACCCCTCTTAAAGCGGGTAAGCGCTTGTATATCGTTGTATCGAATGTTTTTGTCAGGTCGTGTGTATATCGAGATTAACCGAATATCAACCAATGTCAATCAGTTGCACTTGAACGCTTGTGTCGTTTAATGTCCTAGTTAAGCTTCATCAAATTTTTTTGTTGGTTTTGTTAAAAATTTTGACGATAAATATTCTGTGACTAGTCACAAGCCTTTTTATTTGTAATCTTTTTGGTATTACCATATTATGTTATCATCATTTGACTTTTAATGTAGAAAAAGGTAGACATGTATCGGCTTTCATTTTGAAATTATTCTAAGTTAACAAAATTAAGTCTTTTTGGGCAAAGCGGGTATGGGCAAAGCGGGTAGACAAAATAGCAGCATCTTAATGGAAAAAACTGTTGGAAGAGGAAAAAAAATAAATAATCTTCTTTTTACGACGGAATGAGGGAAAAAGCTTAAAAAAATATTTCTGCCTTGTTTGCGGTGATTTTGATGTGGAATCACCTGAAGTAATATATTGCAATATGGAGGTTGTAAAGAAAACTACAGTTAATTGTTATAAATTTATTATTTTTGTCTTTTTTCAATTTTTTTTACTTAATTATTATTATTGTTAAGTTCTATATGATTAAGAAAGTTTATATTAAAAAATAATAACCGTATTTAAATAGATAATGTACTTACCCGCTTTGCCCAAAGGAGGTTACCCGCTTTAGGATACCTATACGGGCAAAGCGGGTTTTTGCAGAGGTTTTGTATTTTCTTTATTAAAAATAAATATCGCATAAACATTTCTTAAGCGAAGTTTCATTTTAAAGTTCGATAACTATTCTATCTGATAATATAAAAAAGATCTGTTTACCGAGGTCAAAAGTCACTTTTTTGGACGTTTAATCTTAGCTTACCCGCTTTGGGCGACCTTCCCCTACTAAATAGTTTGCCAGTCATTGTTATCAAAAGAATAAGCAGCTACAGAGAAGACGGGTAGAAGACTTCAGTTTGCACAGGTTGAAATGAAAAAGAACTTCGAGTCCGAATACTATAATTATAAAACGATTTTACACCCATTTTGTGTAATTCTAAATTTTTCAAGTTTTGTGTTTTGGATATCCAAAACATGAATTACCTACATATTTAATCGAGCCTACTTAAAATAATAACCTAAAATGTCTTTGCTCCTGGCATAATCCAAGATGATAAAAAGTTACTAACTCACCAACCAGATACTAGAAGAGTTTTATTCATAAATATTTTTATTTCAAAAGATTATATAACCAAAACATCAATTTTTCAAAAAGGTACTGTATCTAGAATCATCTATGGGTTTCCTTGGATCACCCGGTATATCTCATATTGATGATGGATGTATGAATGAAGTATCATTCACTCAGACTCAACTCAAAACACACTCCTGGCTCAATTCTCCCTTATCTAATCATACGATCGAGTTACAAAACAAAGAACTTTTAAATACACAGGTAAAAGTTTCGTCAGCAGAAAAAGAAACGTATGTTGATCGGTTAGTATAGAATACAGATAGATGGATAAGAAACATTCGCGTCAACTCTACAAGACGTACGAACACGAATTCCAGAAGAAACAGTGGCCTTGATGGGACAAAGTTTTCATTTCTAAATTACAAAAATTTACAATTCAATACTTCTTACTTCACCTCGTGTATTTCATTCGTCTTCCTCGTCGTTGTACATCATGGATTTCTTTACATCGTTTCTTTTTTTTTGTCTCGATTGAAGTTTGTTTAATTTTCCTCTTTTGATAAACGTATGTTTTGCTTCCTACGATACGTACCTACGTTCTAGTCTATTGGTCGTATATAGAATATTATTGATGGATGTTCAATTTCTTTTATTATTTTCTTTCTCTTTTCGACGTGGAAGTTGTTCTTTAAATTGTTAGTTACTAATCTATTTATTTTGTTCTTGATTAAGATGGAATTTTAAAAACGAGAATAGTATATTGTGCAATAAGTGCGGGAAATTGTCGATTGCCCACGAAAGCGAACTTGAGCGCACGAACGTAGTGAGTGCGCTCATTCGCTTGAGTGGGCAATCGACAATCCCGCACGAGTTGCACATACTATTTTTTATTACGAATTTCATATACTTGTTTCTAATATTATTACTATTTTTGACATTTTTATTACTTTTTAAAATAATATTTTTGAGTGTTCGTATTTTTTTTCTGAATTAAATATTGTTTAAATTATTTTGTTGGTGGTTTCTATAGAAATAATTATCGAATATTTATTAAATGAAAAATCAAGAGGCGGATTTGCGTGTTTTATTGTCAATTTGCGTATGGAAAGTTACTGTCCGCACGCAAAAAAATATGTGGGAAGAGTACAGTGGGCAAACAGCTATTTTGCGTACAGAAATGTGTGCGCCAACTTAGTACTTCTCCCGCATGAGTAATAAAAAATATTGATTTATGTACTAGATTGTTTGTATTGACCCCTTGCGGTACAGGGAACAACATTTGGAAAAACTTCTGAAACAGGAAACCAATAGCGTCGCCCACCAGTAGGCTAGAAGATTGCAAGAAACGAGTAAGGAGGGGGGATGGGGGAAGAAATATGAATTTTAAGTGTAGAGTACAAACTCTTAATAAAGCTGTGCCACAACATTTCAGTAGCGGTCCTAACTCTTCCGCCAAAGCGCCTTATTGCGAGCGAGATTTTTAATTAGTCCATTGGAATTATGCTACTCCCAATAATGTCACTCCCAGCGAATAAAAATTAAATATTGCGTTTAAAAAAATTTATAACAGAAAACAAAAAATTCAGTAAAAAAAATTTTGCTATAATCGCCTATGAATTCAAACATTCATGGTACATGAATACATACAGAATAGCATCTATATTACACCTCAAGGAACTGAAGTACAGCTTTTGATCCCAAGTCCGAATGTGAAGATTGATTCCGAGCCCGAATGTGAAATTTGTTCCCAACAACAACAATTCACACGAAGGATCAAAATAAATACTTTAATCCTGTTACTTATACTCTATTTTTTGCAATTCCGGATAATTTAAAACTATAATAATTAACAAAAAATTAGATAAAATTACATAAAATGGCAAGTTATCTACAAGTTTGAATTTGTTTATTACTTTAAAATAAGTAGTTCAATATCTAACAACACTATTTAAGTTAAATTTCGCTTGCTGGTTGGTTACTTTCTATAAATTACGCTTTTTCTCATTGGATTAAAATAACACTTTACTCCCTATTATAATGGACAAAAATATATGTATATATTTTAATCCCAAAATTGCAAAAACATTATATGTGTTTTACTGTTTTGATTTAACTACATACCACCTGCTGAAATTGGAGTTGTTATGTTTGAATTTCTATTGTATAATAGCATCTCCCAATATTAAATCATGAGGTTCTTCTGCTATCATTATGATTTTTTCACTTGCAAAATCTTAATCTGGGCTATTTAGAATTCTTCGAGGGTACGTATCCTTGCCTACGTAATTATGTCGTCTGTTCCTGTCTTTTTCAGCGGTAAGACGAATGTAGTTGGTACCTACTTAAGGATACATTTCCAAAACACTAATACTGATTTAGATTAACAAGTAAAGGTCTTGAGGTGATAATTCCCGATTTTTATGAAACTTGGTACGTGTGTAGAACACAGAAAAATAACAGACACGTATTTTTGTTTATCGGCCTAAACACCATTTAAGGGGTGAAATTCACCCCCAAAGTTGGGGTAAAAATTTCCTTTTGTTAAATTACTCCAAAACTATAATTGATAGAAAAAAGTTTAAATTGACACAACCGTTCATTTTTAAAGATCTTTCTACTGATGTACTCAAATCCAGGGTCGGACCTACTGGAGGAGCCTTGACTATAAAATTAAGGGTAATTTTTGAAATAGGGTGAATATAGTTCGACCAAGAAAAATACTAATGTCAGATATGAAAACTACATCAAACATACTGGGTCATTAATTTGAAAACAATAATTTAAACCGTAAAGTAAAATTTAGTATGTATAAAAACTGTAGTAATTAATTACATAGAAATCTGCAAGAAATATGACTAGTAGTCAATTTAAATTTTGCCTCTACCGATGCTGCTTTTGAAATATTTTTGAAATATTTCAACAGTTTCCAATATTAACTAGAGCTACCGGAATTTGTATAGAGCCCTTAATTTTGTACGAATAACATTATAATAAAATTTTATCCAATATTTTTGTTTAAATATTAATTGAGAGTATAAATACAATAAATAAATACGATCTAAAAAGTTATTTTTAAAGATATAAATAAAATATTGACTGCACATGTAAGTTTTTCGATTAAGATTTGAGCTTTTAACTTTAACGTAACGACCTTTAGCAAAAACAGGTAAACTAGTAGTTTTAATGTAGTTTTCATATTTGATATTAGTATTCTGATTGGTCGAACCATATTCACCCTAATTCAAAATTTACCTTCACATTTATAGTCAAGGCCCCTCCAGTAGGTCCAACCCTGGATTTGTGTCCGTCAGTAGAAAGATCTTTAAAAATGAAGGGTTGTGTCAATTTAAACTTTTATTCTATCTGTTATAGTTTTCAAGTAATTTGATAAAATTAAATTTTTGCTCCAACTTTGGGGGTGAATTTCACCCCTTAAATTGCGTTTTTGGCCGATAAAAAAAATGCGTGTCTGTTAGTTTCCTTTGTTCTACACACCTACTACGTTTCATCAAAATCGGGAATTATCATTTCAAGACCTTTACTTGTAAGTCCACTGGCCGATTTAGCCTAAGTACCGCGCTAGGCACCCTGCTTAAAAAACGTAAGTGACGAACAAAAAAATAAAAAAAATTCTATATTTTACCACCCTTTTTGCCTAAATTTCCCGCCTCTAACATCTGCCGCCCTAGGCTCCAGCCTACTCAGCTTGCTGGTGAACCGCCACTGAGACTAGCTCTTGATTGCTTCTTCACAAGTATATGTAATTCTGAAAACGTGTTGGAACACCTTTCAATATTAAATCGACACATTTGATTTATTAACATCAACATTGTAGGACTTGGAAGTTGGTTAGGACTTTCATCCTAAATAAATGTTTTTTTTTTTTTTATTTTATTTCGCGAAGTAAAAAAAAAAAAAAAATAAGCTAACAGTATAATTGGTAAAAAATATCGCACTAATTGCACTAATTATGACCATGGACACATTTACTTCAAAAGAAAAATTACAAACATTTATTTTCCAACGTTACTCTCCATGCAGTATAAAATAAATGGTAATAAAAATTTACAACATCCAAAGCATTGAACATCAATAAAAAATTTTCCATTATAAAATTTTCCGTGATATACTCCAGGAGTGTGTAAGCATAAATAGTAAACCAAGTGAAAATGAAAAAGATGATTTCGATATATGGAAACATTTCGACGATGAAGATCGTGCATACTAGCCGGATATGAAGGAAACGAGCAGATAGGAAGCACTCTATATATACATGTATGTATCTATGTATGTATGTATGGTATTGATGTTGTATTTTATGCCTTCGAAATAGTAATTTTTTATGTACAGATACTGTATCGCCACTGTAACGAGTAGATACTTTACGAAGTAGTTTTTACAGATTTGAACAAATTTTTTTGGGTTATTTAACAGTTTCTTTAATGTCAAGTTGTCATATCATTAAAATAGTTGCTTTGTTTACACAAACTCCAAAAGTTCCGGTTTAAATCTTAATTCCAAATTATACTAACAAACCTTCCTACATGTAATTAAAGTAAAAAAAATGTTTTTTAAGAAAAAGCTTTTATTTCAAAGAGCTAAAAAAAATAAAATAATTTTTGAGTGAAGTTTGAAGCAGTATGCAACATAATTTATAAAAGCTTGAGGCGTTATCATTAATTATTTCTGTTTTGGATGTTTTGGATATACGTAACTATAAGTGTAGCTATTTTACTTTTCAGTAATTACCAAACTTAATTAAACGTCTCAAGCTTTTATAAATTATGTTGCATATTGCTTCAAACTTCACTCAAAAATTATTTTATTTTTTTTAGCTCATTTTGAAATAAAAGCTTTTTCTTAAAAAACATTTTTTTACTTTAATTTATTTTCTACATTTTAGTCTGATCACAATTAATTTTAAAAAAAAAGAATTAAAGAAGTAATTTTTTTACCTGTATTTTAATCGGTTAATTTATCCTAATCAGACATAACTATGGAAACAAAAAATTGCAATGTAAAATCAATGGACAATATTTGACAATCCGAAATGTCAAAAAGTTGCACAGGACTAAAAATCAACAATTTTGGTTTTGGGGCGATTTAGGACAAAACTAATTATACAATATTGCATTGTCATCAAGGTTAGACACGTATACAAAATTTGAAACCTCTAGCTCAATTAGAACCTGCCTAAATTTTGATTCCAAGATTTGATCTAAACCAACATACTAACATAGCAAGTTAAATAAAAGCTTTTAAAAATATACATTAATAGTGACATACTCATATTGTAAATTCATTCTATTATTAAACCTCTTTTGAACACAATTATATTAAAAAAAACATAATGTGGCACAGTTAAACGATTTTTCACTGAAGCACCTTTAGGCTTCAGTAAAGCCCGGTTATGATAAAAGAGACATAATGTGTCGCCTATTATTCAGTGAACAGGACCGTATTCTTTATACGACATAAAGTGTACCTATATTTAAACATTTTAAAAATGCAACCAATAACATGTATTTTTTCAAAATTTTTTAGTTTTTTATCAAAGAAATTATTAAATTTAGTAGGTATCAGTATTATATTTTGGCAATAATTGTTTGAAATGTTTGAAAATTGTTACTATTATGGATACCAGGATTAGTAACAGTAATTACAAAGAAGTAGTTAATCTGATTTTGTGCGTATCTTGAAGTCCTATTTATACATTCTCTATATGGACTACAACCTATATTTAAAGTGATTCAAAAATAATTAATCACTTGCCATTCGTTCATTAATCCAAGTTTTAACGAGCTTGCATTTCCATTCTATTTACCTAATACAGTTGACTATTAGACATTCATAATGGTGCAGTCGTTCCTAAAATAAAAATTTGTAAAGATCCCAAAAAACTACTAGATGAAAAATAAATGTATCTTAGGTGTTATTTAGGTGTGTTAATATAAAATTAGTTGTTCTTACCGTGATATGAACACTAAGTATTTAACTGAAGTTTTCAACTATATTAATGTTTTGTCTATGAAGGAACTAGTGGTGTACGTAAGTTCAAAATGAAGAAAGGAAATCGGCTAATCGGCCAAAGTATCTTCAACTAAATTTTTAACAATTTATCACCTACTTATAACACCATTATTATAGTATTAGTGGGAGCGCTAAGAACACTATAAAGACATTTAGGGTGAATGTGGGAGAGATGCCGCACATTTTGAAATCATTTAATAATTCTTTAAGTACGCATTTTTTTGATTTGAAATTTCGTACATAGTAAATGTAAACATTGTTCTTTAAAATTATTTATAAATAAATTTAACACAGTAAAAAAATTTGTGTTCTGCGTAAAAAAAACTTGTGGTTAAAATTTTTGTATTAAATAAGTAACACAACCCTGCGTTAATGTAACATTTCGTGTTTGTTTTAAATGAAAATATTAACACAAATTTCGATTTAACAGAATAAAAATGTTAACCTGTTTTGAACAGCAAAGAAGTAACATAATGTTTGTGTAGAGAAAAAGAATGCTATAAGTACATAAATTAGATTAGAATATATATCTACCAAAATATATATAATAAAAAAGATGAGAGTAGTTCTTAATATAATGCGGCATCTATACCAACTTTAAATGCGGCATCTCTTCTTTTTGTTGGGATAGATGCCGCATGTTGCTATAGCAAGCATAGTGCGGAATTCTAATCTAAAATTTTATATAGTACTTTTAAAATATACCTGAATTAACAAGAAAACTCATTTTCTTTAAAATAATGAAATATACATTCTTAAATTCGAATGAATTAAATGCTTAATAAAATATTTATGTAAAAAAAACTTACATTTCAATAATAAAAAGTTGGATAATTTCTAAACTAATGCACTGATCATAAATGTAATCATATACAGCGTAAATTAACAACCTATTTTAACCATATAATTCATTATTGGAGCTCTGAATTAATCAGCGAACGAATTATGACTACTGCGGTATCTCTCCCGCATTTACCCTAACATTTTTCTCTTCAATTACATAACAAAAAAGCAAACAGTGGAGGCGCTGTGTTAAACGTTGTTCACGTCATTCAGTATAAAAATAAAGGATTTTTTCAGCTATTTAAATCCAAAGCTATCATTTAACATAACTGGTAATTTGATATATAATTAATTTTAATTATTTTGAACTTATTTGTACATGTCGCGTAAGGACACTTCACTTTCAAACTTTCAAATCGCATCCAAAACCATACAATGCTTAGAAACAGTAGAAATCATCAAAATTTGTTAATTATTTGTAATGTAAAAATCTAATGTAAAATTTATAAAATAATGGTTATCAACTTACATTCCCTTAAATAATAATGTTACTTTACTTTGCTTCAAATAGTTGTACCTATTATACAAGCACAAATTTAGGTGCTCTCATGATTTTATCTCTAAACGTGTTAAGTCGAATGGTATTAAGAAGGAAACTTGAGGAAATTTTGTTTGTAACGGTATGCTGTAGAATTTATCGAATATTGTAACGATTATCGAACATCAATATACATACATACATACATACATGTATGTAGGTAGTTAGGTACATATACTACCTACTTCGTCTACTAGAAATGTATACTCATTTTCTGAACTGTTATGTCTTGGCTCTACCGCACTTTAGAATAGTGTACCTAGTAGTAGAAAACCAGATGTGCTCATTTTTTTTCTTTTTCATTTACTTTTATGTTTAAAACAACCAACATCTATTAAATGTTATAGCATTAGTTTATCCCTTCACATTATTTCCCGTCAAGTTTCTACCAAATAAAAGTACCTACTGTTTTTAGTGTTCCGTAGGGAAATTGGTAATATAAAACACTTATGAGATCACTTTAATATCCGTATGCTTCTCTTAAGTAATTTTGTCTGCAACTATTAGATGTGAAAATTTGAAATTTAGTGAGATATTGAATGTAATGACCCAGTTATAGATGTGAAGCTAAATTTCGATTTCGGTGGTTATTTTCTGGGCACAATAGAGGCCTCTTAAAAATTGCTGTTCACAAACCTTATTACCAGAAGGATCGCTCAGACAAATCTGAAAAAGTTCATGAATATTAAGGGGGGAGGGTCCTCCAGACAACAGGATTTTTAATAATTTTTTTTAAGAAACTGGATTATTGTATAAAATGAAATTACATAGTATAGTAAATGTTATTGTGTATTCACTCATATTTTTTTATACAAAAAAAAAAAAAGAAAAAATGGCGGCGTTACAGCTGTTCTAAGTTGACTCTTTTAATTTGCCCCGAGGAATGCCCAGCCTCTTGTAATCAACTGAATTCAATCGGACAAAACAATTTTATTAAAATAAGTCATTACGCTTTGCATATACCTATTTCTGATGAGAAATTTTTTTTTTCACAATTTAAAACCAAAAAGAAAAAATTTCACTTTTTTTATAGACAAATTGTTATAAACGATATTTATAGTAATAATTTATGCAAAATTTTAGGTATATGTAAAAGCCAATATCTTAAAGAAAATCTATACAAAATTTCATGTTAATACCTTAATAACTTTTTAAGTTATGTTCCACGGCGCGGAAAAATACCTGTTTTGAAAAAAACGTTATTAAAAAGTTTTCGTTCTTGAAAAGTAGAGTTAAAAGCAGTTTATCGTTAGCTAAGATAATCTTTCTGTTGGGAGTAAAACACTAGAAATATATTTCTTAAGGTTCAAATGAACTTTTAGAGCACACTTTTACCTTGATACATAAAAAGAAATCTTGATGACACCCTTTACTTTGATCAAAATGGTGTTAATTAATGTTTTTGTGAATTATTCAGAAAATGATTTCTAGAAATTATAGAAGAATTAGAATTCGCACCCGAAAATGTAATGACTTCTGTATACCAATAAGCATAGGTTAATTTTATATGTTTCATATCTGTTAGCATACCGATAGAAATAATAGATCCGAAATATCCAAAGAAACTGACAAAAAATTGTAAAACCTTGATGATCATTGACGTCATAAAACGTCAAGTAAAACCTTACGCACCACGATGTAGGACGTCAACAATTCCATATAAAGTGTATTGACGGTCAAAATACCAGTTGAGCATTTTGTTATTACTGGTTATGATCTATTAATACAAGCTTAATAATAAATAGCGTCGTCAGTAACTACTAAAGAAAGCAGGCAGAACGCGTGACCTATTTTGTATACATATCTCTGTTTCTTTCTGGTACGCATAAATAGGTCAAGATAAAGATACGATCGTTTTGAAAACGAGAATTACAGTTTATCTCGGGAATAAAATTTATTCGTCAGGAAAAATATTTTGTCTACTCCTATACTCCTGTATGCTATTACATCAAATCCATAATAATAAATGATAGTACGAAACACTATTTGCGCGCGTACAACTTGCATCTGACGACTTGCTTTTATATTCTAGCATATTATATTGGGTATACGTACGTACTGATATTACTTTAATCAACTGTATTAGTATTGAGTACTGGAATTTATTATTTTTATTTTTCGAATAACGAAAACCTAATTGACGAGCCTTTATTTAGATGGGAATATATATGAAATGGGGAATTAGAAATGAAATTTTGAATCAAGGTGAGTGGAAAATCACGTATCGTTTAACAAAAACCTAATTTTTTTTCCATTGTAAAAATTATTGAAACGGTTTAAAACAAAATGTAAACAAAATTAATATTATAGAAATTTTTATGGTACTAGCCGTATACCCACCAGATGGGATTTACCATCGGCAACATCTCAGGATATCAGTCAGTGTTAAAGAATTATTTATATAAGATATTATATTTACTTTAAGGTGGATATTACTAGTGTGACATTTTGAAAAAATTGAAAATTTTTTTTGCATTTTTGATAGTCTATACCTTCAAAAATAACATACTAAAATTTCAAGTGCGTATGTCAAATAGTTTTTGAGTTACAGCCATCTGAAGAGCGAATTCTAATTTTCATTGTTAACTTTGAGATATTTAAGAAATGTATGAAGGTTAATAGTTCGGGAGTTTTTGAACCCTGGCACATTTAAACGACTCATCTAGTTTTACTATGACCGTTATAGTGAGTACATCATAAACAATTTAGTAAAAATTCTCAGTGATTAAAACTAAAATATAAGATAAAGAAAAACTACATTTTCCAAAACTTCCTGCAGTTATAACTCGAAGACAAATAATTCGATCGATTTGATTCTTATTGCAGCTTCATTTATATATGTTTCTTCGTGCCATGAACCTCCAATTTTCCGATCGAATAAAAATGTTATTTTTGCAGGCCAAAAATCATAAAATTTTCGCGCAAAATTTGACCTTTTTTTTTAAAACTCCGCCATTTTATTAAATTTCAACTTTTTTTCGATTGAGGTTCACGGCACAAACAATACCTTCTAGTTTAATAGGCTTTTTAGTTTTTTTGATTTCAGGCACTGTGAAGGTCGCTATCACTGAGGCAGTATGGGAACTTTTTTTTTTGGAGCTTTGGAAGATCTCGAATAACTCACTGAATTTACAATTTTCTTGTCCAAAAATTTTACCTTGAATTTAGAACATATCCTTCCGTCGGGCTTAGGACAGTGTTTTATATCGTCTGATGTCTTTGAACCTGTCAAAGACTTCAAAATATGACGTCAAGAACAAATGTTTATTGTTGCAGGTTAATGTAGAAATTATTTAATTTCAAGATTGGTGCAAAGTGTCCGGGTCTAGACCCCCTGTCCGAGTCTAGACGGTTTTACGGTACTTTAGAATCTTGAACATTCACATGAAAATAAAAGAAAGTGAAAATCATTGTAACTTAACATTTTAAAAAAGGCGGACTTGCACTTTTATGGTCATGATCCTAAGTGCACAATTTTATACTTTTTGGGGTTTTTTTTAAATTTTGTACCTCCGAAAACTCATGCAAATTACAGGTATATAAGTTTTATATAAAATAATTTATTGTTACTAAAAATTTACTAAAAAAAAATCTCCAATGTTTTCAGGCGTTTACACTTTAAAAATTTAATAATATACATATTATATATTTTTTTCTAAATATAAATTTATGACTTTATAGAGAAAAGTAGCTAGACGTTACCCATATCTCTCAATTTAGATTCAAAAAGCATATTGGATATTATACTCATAAATAAGCATTAAAATAGACTGTGATATATTCATTACCTATATAATTTTTTGGAAAAAATTGTTCACACATAATAAATATTTTATTATGCCTCAACTTGTTTGTATAAAGTTTTCTGTAATATAAGAAGCTATTTTTCACATAATATAATCTCAAATTAAATTTTTATTAAACAAGTGATCACAAAATTTATATTGAATATTATCGTATGAGCAAGCAAACTGGAAAATATTGTTACATAGAGAAAAAAATTCTAAACTATGTATATTGTTTATTAGGATACAAACACCATAGACCGGGAGCCAATGACATCAAATCTCCCGTCATCACGGATTTACAAAAGTTATATATCAGTTGATAGCTTAAAAAAATCCAACCAAATTGAGCTCGGTATGACGGGGCAAAGCCTGACCAAAGATAATTTAATTACGTTAATTATCACGAAAAATTTTTAGGTTTTTCCCGTCATCACGGATTTTGATGAAATTTATGGTATACATTAAAGATTATATTCTCTTTCAAAGAAACTTGGTATGACAAATCTTCTCCTGGCAGAAGTGACTGTCATACCTCCCGAAAGGAGATGACAGTTTCCGAAAATTTCCCATCATCACGGATTTTGATGAAATTTATAGTATACATAAAAGATTATATTCTCTTTTAGAAAAAATTGGTATGACACATTTTCTCCTTGCAGAAGTGTCTGTCATACCTCCCGAAAGGGAGTGAGGGTTCCCGAAAATTTCCCGTCATTCGGATTTTGATGAAATTTATGGTATATACAAACGGTTGTATTGTCTTTCAGAAAAACTTGGTATGACACAGTTTCTCCTGGCCGAAGTGCCTGTCATATCTGCCGAAAAAACGGTGACGTTTTCTAGAAATTTTCCATAATGACGGATTTATATGAAGCTTTATGGTATACATAGTATATTATATTCTCTTTCAAAAAAACTTGGTATAACACATCTTCTTCTACCAGAAGTGTTTGTCATACTTGCCGGAAAGGGGGTGACAGTTCAAAAAATGATTAACGAATGAATGTTAAAACATATAAAAATAATCAATTTTCTTTATAAAATCGATGGTAATTAAACAATTTTCGAAGTTTGAAGAGTAATTCTTTAACTCATTATGATCCAGCGTAGATTGCAGAATATTTTTTGCTATGGAATTACGAAATACAATCTAATATAGAAATATTTTTTTAGTTTTGTATTTTATTTTTAATTTTATTTTTTAAATAAAAATTTCTTTCAATAATATGTATAGAATACAAAAGCATGTAAAAATAATAACTTTTCTCGGTGTTGTTGTGAGAAAATTAAACAATATATTTTGTGAACTATTTCTTGAATTCATTATGGCCGAACTTACTGCACATTATAGACTTTATATTATAACGTTTCCTTATAAATGTATAATAGACACTTTTAAATCAGCGCTTTGAAACATTCTAAAATATTACAGCGAATCCCATTCACATTAATCGGATACGGAGGTGTGACACGCAGCATGCGGCTTGCAATATGCTAGTACGCGGCTTTAATTTTAAGAATTAATACGTGTTTTGGTCAGATGCTTTTAGGATACTTTAGTACGCTTGATACTAAAAACAGCTTGTTGAAATTCTGCCAAGAGAAGATGTGTCATACCAAGTTTCTTTTAAAGAGAATATAATCTATTATGCATATTATAAATTTCATATGAATCCATCATTATAGGAAATTTCGGGAAAACGTCACCCGTTTCCGGTAGATATGACAGACACTTTTGCCAGGAGAAAATGTGTCATACCAATTTTTTCTAAAAGAGAATATAATCTTTTATGTATACTATAAATTTCATCAAAATCCGTGATGACGGGAAATTTTCGGAAACTGTCATCCCCTTTCGGGAGGTATGACAGTCACTTCTGCCAGGAGAAGATTTGTTATACCAAGTTTCTTTGAAAGAGAATATAATCTTTAATACATACCATAAATTTGATCAAAATCCGTGATGACGGGAAAAACCAAAAAATTTAGCTATTAAAAAAATTTAGCTAGCTATCAACTGATACATAACTTTCGTAAATCCGCAATGACGGGAGATTTGATGTCATTGGCTCCCGGTTTACCATTATTAGACTACAAAAACTTAATATTAGTATTAAGAAAAACCCTTTAGTGCAATCGAACGCTTTGTGACAAAATGATTTTATAAAATATTTTATTTGACAAATATAACTGTGAAAAGACGTAGAGTTGCTCTAATTTCATAGGCTTACAGTTGAAACGAATAATCTCATATTAATATTCCAGTTTTTTTATTTCGTTTTCGTAAATATTATACAGCAGTCACTGATATTACCATAATTTGGATTTATGGCTATTAAAAATTTGATAGGTAAAATTACTGAAGGGATAAATCGATCTTGACTAATGATATAATTTTTAATAAACATTGCAATCCGTATTTATAATATTGTAATTCTGAAACACAAAACTCAACAAAATATTCTGATTTCATTAAATAAAACAATCTCGTTTTGCAATAGTTACATTTGACATTTTGATTTTGTAAAATCAGGGAATGGCGCGAGACCTAATGAGATCGTACTACTAGCATTGCTCTTGGCTCGGCCCTGCTTATTCATATTAACTTTTACTTACGCGTTTCTATAGTTTCACTTTCCAAAACTTATTAATTTTCATTGAGGAGAGAATCGACTAGAGAGAATGCTGTGTATTACAAATACATTAAGAAATTGTAAGAAATTGACTGATGGGATTACTTTAATGACGGTCAAACCATTAATTTAATGGTTTATCGAATATTTATAAACAAGTCTCCGTGGTTACAAGTTGGGCTTACTGAAATGGAGTCATGCTTCAAAATTTAATGCCTGTCGTATCTCTAGTAAACACATATTAATATGTACGATTCAGTGCTCAGTGTTAATTTTCTGGTTTAATTTGTGTTGGTACTACAGACCAATGAACATGTTATAATATTATATTATATTATATAGACTAATTATATAAATGTTTAATTGAGGCAGCCAGATACGACCAGGATACGATCGGATAGTATTCTGTAAAATAGTAATCGCAGTGCAATAACCAGTGGTATCCGTAGTAACGTTTTCAAATAATTTTTGTCAAAATATATATTGATAATAAAATTTTACTTTTTTGAAAAGAAACTGCAACATTTTGAAAGAAAGAAAGTGGTATTCGCTTTATTTTCAAAATACGTACGTATTCAAATTATGTCCTGGAATAATTATAGTTGCATTTGCTCAAAAATTGACATTATATTATTATTCTTAAATCTCACCCGTCTCACCCTGTTTCCTGCTTCAAGAAAAATGCCTATAAACTGCCTTTACGCGTTGTCTAGTAGTATAATATATAACAGTGTTTATCGGTCTGTGGTTGGTTCAGATGCCGAGAACAATGAACAAAATTTTGTAAAAAAACTTAATTGTTTAGAAGTGGAAGTGGAAAATATCATCGAACGAACTTAGAAACTATCTTGCTTGTTTTGTGATCAACTGGTCTCGTCATAATATTAGCTTTATTTGTTGTTATAACCACAATAACAATAATGTAAACACTAGAAATTCATATTATGCATAGTTTAAATAGACAAGGTAGGTACATAACTATTCATGTATAAAGTATCAAGTGCACATAGTATTGTATAGCGCTGTTATAGAACTACCTTGTATACAATGCGACTCAGCAAAACAATTCGAATCCAGTTTAATGCAACGAACAGTTACTTTCTAAGAACTATATTAATATTCTCAATTAAAATATTACCGTTATAGTCCAGTGAAATTAGGGCTGAAATCGGGAAATCGGGGTATATGGATGAAAATTGGAGGGAATGTTCTTAGAGTCACTAAGAACAATTCTCCCTATCAAAAAAAGTGCTCTGATCCCGGACAAGGGTAGAAACAACCCCTAAAAAGTTTATTTTCCAATTATCTCGCGAACTGTGCGAGATATGGAAAATTTTTTCAAATAAAAATTGTAGATCTTTCGATTCTACAAGAAAAAGTATAGCACCCTCTTAACCCTATCTCTAATAGTTTGCGGAGAAATTATCCCCGAAAAAAAAAGAAAAACAAAGTTTTTTCGCCTTATTCCAATATTTTCAAACATTTAGAGAAAAAAAGTATTCTTGGCATTTTTCTCTAAAATTGAAAAAGAGAAATTAGGAAAAATAAAAGGCCCCGATGGCACGGGACTGGTGTTTTCCATTTAAAATTATCAATGGTTAACTAATGTCCCTTTCCGGTCAATTTTGACTAGCAACGGTGTCTGATTTGTTTTTATAGGATATGAAATGAGAAGTAAATGCTAGTAAGTTGATAATATCACATGGTTAAAAAATCTAAATTTGTATATTTTGAAAATAGGTAGCGCCTACTTGATTTATATAATATTAGAAAATATACAATTTATGTTTACGTAAAACATTTTGAAACAGTAATTTGACGATTGTGAAGATATTCCGCACAATCCAGCACGAGTTGCACATACTATTTTTTATTACGAATTTCACATACTTTTTTCTATTATTATTACTTTTTTTGACATTTTTATTTTTTTTTTTAAATAATATTTTTAAGTGCTCGTCTTTTTTTTCTGAATTAATTATTGTTTAAATTACTTTGTTGGTGGCTTCTATAGAAATAATTATGAAATATTTATTAAATGAAAAATCAAGAGGCGGCTTTGCGTGTTTTGATTAAATTTTGCGTGTTTTATTGTCAATTTGCATGTGGAAAGTTACTTTCCGCACGCAAAAAAGTATGTGGAAAGAGTACAGTGGACAAACAGCTATTTTGCGTACAGAGATGTGTGCGCCAAGTTAGTACTTCTCCCGCATCAGTAATAAAAAAATATTACTTCGGTCCACCGTCAAGATCGATTCACTTCTTCAGTAATTTGATCCATCAAAGTAGTAAAATTACAGTGATTCTATACCAACGGTAGTAAGGTTACAGCGTTTCTGTACCACAAGTAGCAGCAGTTCTATACCATAAATGATACGGTTACGGTGGTTCTTTATCAAAAGATTTACGAAAACAAAATAAAAATCACATATGAATATATGTTTTTTCGTTACAATTTTATAACTTTATAATCCAAAAAACGAGAGCAACCGTGCATTTCGGTCTTTCAAAGGGTGTATTTTGAAGAATTTTTTATAAGGTACCTAAGGCATTTAAGGCCCAGCGGGTAATAAGGCCCATTATCTATATTTTTGACCAAGAAGAATTCTCTAACTTATTAACAAGTTTAAAGTGAACTTCCAGTCATTTCGAAACCAATTACAAAGGTGGAGCAACTTAGAGTAACAGATCCATACCATATTTTAACAAACAAATTTGGAGGTTAAGTTTTCGTTCGTTGTTATAAAAATTGTGTATATTGTGATTGTTATATTTATGATTATTTAAACGTATGTTTCTTTCTAACTGGTATAAAAATTGAAAATAATTAATATTCTTTAAGTTTTACATCAATTAATTTAGTTTATCTCTAAAGTATTTATATAAAATGTACATAAGCATAAATACTGACATGTTGATAATAAGGCCCATTTTGTTTGGGCCAAATCAATTAAAATAGGTCTGAAGTCATTAACAAATGAAGCAAAATTAGACGCGCAATCTTAAATTACTATAGTTACTCTAATACAAAAATAACAAATAGGAGAAAGGAAGATGATTGGTTCTGCCACGTTTGCAAGAAATATGAGATACGTCATATGAGACAATGTATCAAGTGTATAAAGTACATGTATGACCAAAAAAATTAATTAAATTTTTTTCGAAAAAAAATTATATATTTGATTTATATTTCTTAATTAGAGTTTAGTATTAGAGCTAAAATCCCTCAATTAATTTAAAAAAGCTAATAAATAGGTTATCTCAGGCAGTTGCAATAGGTGGGCCTTATTTTCTACACCCGTCGGAAATAAGGCCTAATTGCAGAACTTTTTTAGAATCAAATTTTTGACTTACATAGATAGAAATTCGTTAATTTTTTTAAGAATTTTTATCAAAAAACAAGTAAATTTGTATAATTAAGCACTATATTTTTGATGTTTTATAAGATATATAAATAATAAGCATATTTTACTTAGGTGGACCTTAAATACCTTAGGTACCTTATGTCGAAAGTATTAGATCGGTAAGTTTATTGAGCAACTGCAGTCCCATAAAAGTCTGTAGGTCATATAGGTAAAAATAAAGTCATTCTATTCCTGACTATACGAATTTGTGCATTACAAAAGTAGCAAAATGTAATAAATTGTTATATTCATGTACGAAATTTTTTTCAAGACCCCATATGTTAACTTTATACTGGGCGCCGCTTTTAATTAGACCAGCCTAAAATCGAAGCAAACAAACAAGCATAGCAACATTCACGCATTTATGGTATTAGCTAAGATAGACTGTGAATTTTTTCTTTGAACTTCGCAGAATTTTAAATTATTTATTTTTTAATGCGTGAAAAACTTTGCCAGACTTTAACTCAGGTTGTCTGTCTCAGTTTAACGTTCCGAATTACGGTCAGCTCCACTGATATTTATAAATATAACCTACCTATTTTAATAACTTGTTAAAGAACGCTCACAAACAGCATCGCACTTTTCGTAATTTCTCCAAAAAACTTATTAAAAATTTAAAAAAAAAAAAAAATATAATTTCAACTGTTTGAACACATTTCAAAAACTGACTTTCTAGTTCAACACTTTCTATTCCAGCTAGTACTGACTGATTCACGCTTCCACTGTGTGAATCTGTAACACTCCAACTTGCATCCAACATCACAGCACAGCGTGCATCGTGACTTACCGCTCCATTATGCTTTTTACCCGCCAGGCAATAAACATGAGAATAGACGTTGTTATTAAAAATATATTTAGGAAAACCAGTGCTCACCTGTAGCTCAGTGAAGAAGCAGTCGCGTCTACGATATATACATATATTCCATAGATATATAAAATATAGGTTAGATAAATAAAGTTATATGTAAAGTAAATGATACACTATATAGAATACGCCACTGTTACGTATGTATATTTCCCATTTTTTATTATGAAAATATAAAGTTACATGCCAAAGAATAATGGAAAATATTAAACCCAAAGGAGTTGATAGTGGAAATAAAAAAAAAAAAAATGGCAATATTTTAAAACTATTTTCGATATTGAAAATGGCATTTTCAATTGAAAATTGATCATCGTAAATGTGTAGAAAATGTATTTAAATTAGTTTGTCACTTCTAAACAGCTGTAAACAATTTTATAAGCGGATAATTTTAAACACAATATTGCCCTTAGTATGGCATTTGTGAATAAATTATCATTAAATAAACGTTACTGAATAAATTCCTTTTTGGGGTTTCAAAAATCATCTCGGACAGAGGCGAAGCGACGGGGGTGCAACGGGGTCTATCATGCAGCGGGCGCCACTCGTAGAGAGGCGCCAAATGTGCGCCAAAGAGGGGTGTCAAATGTGCCCCAAAGGGTGGCAGTTTTTTGCTCGTCACTTGTTTCTTGGGAGGAAAAAGGCAATATTTTTTCTACAGAGACGCCATTTTTTGATTCTGCCTCGGCCGTTACTTAGGCTAGGTCCGGCTCTGAGGGACGGTAATAAAATGTCGTGCCCCGGGCGCCGGTTATGTTCACTACGCCACTGATCTCGGAACACTTATAATTTTGTAATTCCTATATCTTCCGCTTTACAAGCATGAAATTTAGCATGTACATTATGTATCCTATTAGATATCGTTAGAAAGATCTTTTGAAATGAATTTGAGGCACTTTTCATTTTTAAGCCTCTTTTGTGAAATATATTACTTTAACAGTTATCAGCGAATTAAACTGAGACTCGATAAATATATTTGATAAGAGTCTGTGTAAGTAGTGTACTTAAATCCTTTATATTTTATTGCGAAAGTAAGAAAAAATTCTAACCACTGAAAAATCTAGACTTACTGCCTGTTTAGCACGCATTTCGCGAATTTCAGCGAAATTTTATAGTCCCAAATGCAAAGGAT
This sequence comes from Brachynemurus nebulosus, assembly GCA_035578155.1. Classification (NCBI taxonomy): domain Eukaryota; kingdom Metazoa; phylum Arthropoda; class Insecta; order Neuroptera; family Myrmeleontidae; genus Brachynemurus; species Brachynemurus nebulosus. The sequence goes on along the minus strand of JAPWDM010000008.1, from coordinate 41,710,492 downwards.
GTGGAATTATGTCCAATGCTATCATGAATTCACCTAGACAAAATCCATCAGGTTTTCAAATGAAAGTCTCTTTAACACATGTCTTTGCGAAATATTTTTATATAAACATAATGCACATATTGCATATTGATTTCCCGCAATCAAGTATGCTTCTTGTTGTTATTCACATTATAGATTCCGATTAATATCGGCAAATTTTCTCTAAAAAAACGGCTGCAAATGCCTAAAATACTTTTAGCCCATCGAAATTGGGTAAGAATATAAGCCACTATCATAAAATCTAATATTTTTCGATAAATTTACGAAGAGGTTTTCATCTTTTTGATAACTAGTAGCCGAATTCATGAAAATTTACTTTTCTAAAATCATAATATAAAACATTAAATATTATTTTTGACACGCAACATAAGCTAGTTGACCGAAACGAAAGTTTAAAAATATAAAAGTATATAAATAAATTTCTTTTATTTTTTTCATCAGTCGGTGCTATTTTCAATTCGAAAAAATACACACACACAAACAGAAAAAGAAGGAAACTCTCGTAGTAAGTAATTTTTAGTATCTATATGAAAGGAGCATATGGGTAAAAGTTGATTTGAAATTATAATAAGGACACTTTATATTTATCACCTCAGTGGAAAACGGATTCCACTGTGAATAATATATTGATCATATATTTCATTTTTATTTTTTGTTTTACTTCTATCTTTTTCCGTCGTTCATTTCTAATGTATTACAACATTTGATACGACACTTTTTTCCCTCTTTTTTGGAAAAAAATTGTCGACAGAAAAATATATTATTTAGTTCAACTTGTGAATATAAATCATAAGAATTAATTTGTAACACCAACTGATTTTGTCGATTGAATGGCAAGTAATTTTATATTTCAAAATGAAATTGATTGAAACCAAAATTACATTCTGAATAAATAATAAATCTCTAAATAAAAAAATTTTTTCAGAGACTCTGTGTTTCAGGGATTCATTCTGTGTTTTTTAATACTTTATGTCTTAGAGAGTTAGCTCGGTATCGATACCGATTCTCCAAATCTTGTTTATGAAAATCGATGAAACTTAAGCAGAAAGTAAAACAAAAGATCCCAATTGCTTTTAGGATAAAATATTTCATACAAGTCACGTAATTTAGAAGGATTTTGACTTTTATTAAAGAGACTTATTTTTTCGTTAGCAGGACTGAAAATTTTTGAAATTTTGTTGCAAGGTAAATGCATACGTTCAATCGGCAATCGACTTTTTCACAATGGCAAGTGGCAACACAATATGTGGAGGTGACTTGAAATATGGACTTTCCTCCTGGGGGGGGGGGAACCAGAGACAAAATTTTAGATTATTTTTTAAAATACAATTTTCTTTTTAACTTTAGCTGGCAATAATTTCGTAATTTGCGTAATTTGCGTAAATTTTGATTTTTTGTAAATGTTGAATGAAATAAGCCCTTTCCAATTTTATTTTTTTGGGAGGGCGGGTGGTCGGGGTAGTTATGAATTATCCCTTATCAGTTACTGACCTCAACACCTTCCCCTTAGCCTATTTCAAAAATATAAACAGGGATGGAAAGTTCTACTATTGTGTTGTCAGTTTTTTTTTTGTTTTTTTGTTTTTTTTTTTGATAAATAACATTACTTCTTTTTCAACTACAATTCAACCTTTGTAATATTAAATTCACTCCTTTTCCTAATTAGAAATAAATTATAAATTTTTATGGCTTCGCAGAAGAACTTCGGAGACATTATAAATTTGCGCTGTATGCTAGCTCATGCTATTAGTAAAACTTCAGTAGCGTATACAGAGTGTAAAGTATATAAATCTCGCTACGAAAACAGTGGGTAGATTTCACCTACATATGTAATTAATATTTACCAGTAAATTTTAACCGAAATAATTTTAATTTTAACAGAAAAAATTTGATAGAAAATATGGGCCAAAAAAGAGGCCCTTAAAAATTATTTAATCCGGCCCTGACCATCTGATTTTTATAAGAAAAATTTTCTGTTTTTAAGAAAAATATCTGGGAAACACATTTATGACCTAAACACGTTTACAAAATTTTATTTAATTTTAGTCAATAAAATTATTTTCTATCTTTGATACTAGGAAGCTACTTATTTATAATTTAAACAGGACCGTACTTAGAAAAATTTTGAAACATCATGTAGCCAGTTAATTTACGATTTTCTCAAACTGTTAATTCCGAAAGAATTCCTGTGGTTTTAGTGTCTACCGGGTGCAATGTCACCCCTGAAAAGCACGAGAGTTATTATTTTTACACCCTGTATATGTTATTTTGTAATATTCCGAACTAAATTAACTTAATATTTAATATCATTACCCTAATGCGTAATACACATTTCTAAACAACTAAACCATAAAACGAACTTTATTTGTTTGTGATATCTTCAACGCGTGGAGACAAAATGAATGAGCCAAACAAAAAAGCGTCTCTGATTAAAACAATGCAATGACATGAAATGAAGACATTGTATTTAGACAAACCTGAGAGACAGGTGTGTCAACAAATTCATAAAACCCTTAAAACATTATCGAACAAAAGATTGTGTATACATATACACATTGTCAGTATATTTGTCTTTGTCTTACTCACCCATGTACATAGTTTCTTCTTCTTTAGGTACTCTAGATACGATGGAATCTGTTGTTGGAAAGATATTTTTATGCGTTTTTGTATTTTGTTTTTCCCTGCTATTTACGGAACAAACAATTTCGTTTTCGACGTAAAACATTTTCTTCTTTAATATTATATTCTATACGACGGTGTATAACATAATATTAAAATGATATTAGAAAAGTTCTTGTAAGGAGTTATTCAAATTATTTTGTTATTCAACCTTGAAAATTTTATTTAAGTCTTTAAGATCGAATATATTAATGGTAGCGTGTTTCTGTCAGTTTTGTGACAAAGATAAGAGAGTACTGTCTGGTCTAGATTCATTCGTCCATGTCTGTTCCACATAGGTACTACACATAGGAGAATGGTTTACAAAAAACTATAAATATGTTTCCCTCGAAACCATCTTAATTTATTTTTTAGGGCGGTTTTGTGGCGTTACATCATTTTAAAATGCCAGAAGAAAAGGTTTTATTGGAAAATTTTTTTCTCCGTAACGAATAGAGCAATCAATATAAGTAGATAGGTTATAAGTGATCTAAGGTACAAAAAAAAATTTCCAATTTAAAAAACAGAATGGCGGCTGAGGCTCAGGTCTAACGGTTTTTCCGAAGAGGTTCATGGTGGCTAATATAACAATGTTCCAACAGCCGCTAGTTTTACTAAGGCGGTACACGAGACACTTAAAAAATATTGACCTATATCAATAAACGGCAGCGTTTAAAAAAAAACAGTGGATTGATAAATGCCTTAATATATTTAGGGTAAGTGCGAGAGAGATGCCGCGTCGGGAGAGATACCACAGTAGCCATAGTTCGTCCGTTGATTGATAGATAGCGCTGTTAATGGATTATATGTTTAAAATAAGTTACTTTTTTAACCTGTATATGGTAAAATTTTTGATTAGTCCATCAGTTTAGTAATTATCCGAATTTTTATTATTGAAAAGTAAGCGTTTTTAACATAATATTTTATCAAGCATTTAATTCATTAAAATTTAAGAATGTATATTTCATTGTTTTAATGAAGATGAGTTTTGTTATTAATTTAGGTATATTTTAAAAGTACTGTACAAAAATTTAAGTTGGAATTCCGCACTATCCCAACAGAAAGGAGAGATGCCGCATTTAAAGTTGGTATAGATGCCCCATCATATTACATGTTAAAAACATAGACCTGTATACCTTAATTATGCAACTTTTTTTTGACTGTATATTATGCCACGTAAATATAAAAGATCCATTAATGGATCAAGAAGAGCCCTCATATTACTGAAGATAACGAAAATAATGATGATTGCCTGTGTATTGAATGTGTTGAAAAGTACTCAGAAACAAAAAAAGGTTGACTGGTTAAAATGTATAAAGTGCCAAAAATGGTTACATATGGCATGCATCATCTATGGAGCTGTGTGTAAAATGCAACATTTTTAATATGAACTATCCGGCGTCTCACTTTCTTTGATGCGGCTTCTCTCTCATAGGTGTGGGAGAGACGCCGCTTTGCAGGCTCTACAAAAATGTTAATTATGAATCCCTTATGACTAAAAATTTAAAATTATTTACAAATAATTTTAAAGAACAATGTTTACGTTTATTGTGTACCAAATTTTAAATCAGTTAAAAGCATACTTTAAGAATTATCAAGTGTTTTCAAAATGTGCGGCATCTCTCCCGCATTCACCCCATTATAAAGAATTTATTTGTCAACCAGTTTCAAAAGGTATGTGTATGGCCCTAGATAGTCTATCTGAGAAACTATAGGTGAAATTTCAAGTCAATTGGATAAAAATTGCTAGGGTTATCTTTTCTACCGTTTTGGAATTCTCAGTTTCGAGAGAACCGGACATGAAATTTCAAAACATGTTTATATTATTTTGTATGTTTATAACAAACATTAACGCCATTTATGGATCTTAAGCATATTGCAATGAAAAAAAAGTTACTGACCAAGCTGGGAGACTTCCAAATATTGAGCGCAACAAAGCGATATACCTATTGGAATTTTTTCAGTCACCCGAAGTCGTTTCAAAAATTGGGTTCAGAACTACTTTGGAACACATGCTGCAAATACATCATTTAGGCTAGTAAAGAAAATGAAAATTTCCTTTAAAAATGATATAACGCCTTAATCTAAACCCACAACCATATATTTCCATTTCGATTATAATATAAAAATACATACTTCCCTGATTGAAAACAAATGTTGATAAATAACTTGCACAAGTAAATTTACTCGCCAAAAGCGCTTTTCTAAAATTGATCGAATTTCGATGTTACTCCTTAGAAAATTTATGTAGATATAAACTGTTGATATTTTCTATCTAGTTATACTCATATATTTACTTTAAAATGTGGAAATTGTACACTCGCCAATCGATTTTGCAATAAGATATATTTAAAAATAAATTTGATATTGTCCAGATTAAACTATACTCGTATATAGTGGTTTTATGTATTATCCATAAAATAATTTTAAGAAAATAATGTGTTTTAAATTCTTTATGGTTTTCAAAATTGTAACTAGAAAAAATTTATTGTTTTATAATTGAAGACATGAGTGGATGAAGGTGTTATGTAATATTTTTATAATTTTACAATAGAAACGTTTGAAAGTTTTTATTTACATGTACAAGTACTTCCCAAGCAATCACGTGCTTATTATTGAATTTCTACAAAACTATTGAATGTAATGAAATCAAATCAATACCTATAAATGAAATAGAAGGGTCTGTCTGTGATTTTCGAATTTTTAGGTATTAGTATGTTTTTCCGTTAGCAAATTCGACAGATATACCAAATATAACTTAAAAAAAAATTTTGTCTGTCTGTTTGTATGAACCGATTTAACTCAAAAACTATTAAATTTATTGAGATGAAATTTACAGGGAATATATATATTAACCTCCCGATCAATCTTAGCAACATTTTAATCTAATCTATCAAATGGTTATGTACAGGATGATTAAAATAGAATCGTCATTAAAAGTTCATGGTCTTCTAAATAACTTTTGATTTTTGAAAATTTGGTTATTGAGGTTTTCAATTATGAAGATTCAAATTAAAATATTTTTAACTTTCTGCCACTTCCGGTTAAACCGGAAGTTGACACCAAATTTGTTATTTGAAGTGTTTTTGACAGCAGATTTGAATTCGTTGGAAATTGTTTCTAATATTCTATATGACAGCGATATTTCAGTTTTTTGACTTGTTACAGGGTGGTCAGATAAAGCATTTTTTAAATATGTTTTGCTTATTGTGAAAATCTTTTTTCTTTTCAAATGAATCACCTGTATTTTTAATCATAATTATGTCTATCTATTACCTACTATCAGATATCCTAATATCTAAAACTGATATTTTGGAAGTTACATAGAATTTATATAATAAAATTATCAGTTAGATTTTCTACTGGCACGGCTGACACAAAAACAACGGGACAGATTTTAGTGGAACATTATAAATTTATTCCTTAGACGCTTCATCAATTCAACATCGACTACATCCTCAGTCAAAATTATTACCATGTTCTTTAGTGGGATTAATATTTTCAAGACAAAAGTTGATATATCAAAAATAATAATTTGACAATAAATGAAAACAAAAAAAAGAAAAAAAAAAAACAAAAGATGACCTAGGTTACGATAAAAATAATATTTAAAAATTTAAATGTTTATTCAATATGGGAATCTATGGAAAGATCGGAATCTATGGGAATCTATGGAAAAATCTATGGAAAGTGTGAAAATTAGATATATTAATATGGTTACTTTCGAATCGTTTGGCGAGCGGAGCGAAGCATTAAATGGAATTAACATTCTATAGAATTTTAAACTGGTTGGCGAGCGAAGCGAAGCACTTTAAAGAATTTATTTGAAATTAAATTTGTCGGATTTGTTTCGGAATAACTGATTTAAAGTAGCTTTACTCACAGTTAGAATAATTTCATACGAATGAAACTGGAGGACATAGTTAAAGAAGGTCAAAAATAAATTAATGAATAAATATTTCAACACTTTTTGAAAATTATCCCGTAAAGATTAAAATAGGGAAAAAGCGCAAAAAAATGGGGGAGAGGTCAAAATTTATATTTCCAACGCCTACTATTCTAGCGTCTCCAACAATGAGTCAGTTACTTTAGGAAATGTTCAAATATAATGCTTATAGAGAATGTAGGCGTAGGGATTTAAATTTCCCAATAGGAATAGAGAGGATACTTATTTAAAGTCTACAAAATATTAAGTATTTTAAAAATATATAAAATTTGAGTATTTTAAATCAACATACTTTTTTTACTTCTATACCAAATTCGTTGATACCTTCTTAAGATTTACTTTAGATTTTTGGTCTATGTAATATGCTTGAGGAAATGACCAATTAATTTTTGAAATTTTTTGAATTGTTCCTAGATAACCAGCCAAAGGGAGAAATTAAAAATAAAGAGGAAGATTGATGAGTGAGCTTACCAATAAATAAAGCCTATCATTTCAGATTATGATAAGAAAATGGGGGTAAAATATTTTAGCAAACTACTTAAAAGGGATTATCTTTACTAAATTATGAAATTCACACTTGCGAAGCCGAGGGTAACAGCTAGTATTAATATAACATGATGTTTTAGCATAAGATATTTTTTTTACAATTTTACAAAATATGAATTTTTGAAAAATTTTACATAACACCTTCATCCACTCATGTCTTCAATTATGATATAAATTGTGTTCTTAAATAAAAATAATATTACAAATTCGTAAATAAATAAAATTTTTATTATGATTCTAAAATTCCTACTCCATATTCTATTTAGGACCTACATTTACTTTTCCTGCCTTGTTATACTAATTTTAACTTACTAATTCATACTAAAACAACGATTTCAAGTATTTGGGTACTCGGAGTTGTAAGTTTTCTTGCATCTCTTATTCATAACTTCAAATGAATTTCCGTATAGGTAGTTGCCGTACTGTCATACTCTAATGCAAACGTATACCTTTCAAATCCTAACTCAGTTAACAATCTTCCTATTCTTCACCCACATCATAAAAAATAATAATACTAGGCGAGCGACGTTCTAAATTATAACTAACGGCATTTTAGGATTATGTGGTTATAGATTATGTATGCCAGACCCAAAAATACACTCAATGAACAAAAAAAAATCTATGGTTTCAATGGTTTCAGGCCCTCTGTTTCGACTACGTCTCATCGAGTCTGTGCGCGAACCTAACTCACTCGCATTTTTATTTCCTCTTTTCAGAAAGTTAAAAACATTCAAGATAAATTATTTTAACTTAAATTGTATACAGGGTGAAAAAAAAATAACTCTCGTCCTTTCGAGGGGTGACTTATTTCACCCTGTAAGCACTAAAACCACAGGAATTTTTCGGAGTTAACAGTTTGAGAAAATCGCAAATTAACTGGCTACATGATGTTTCAAAATTTTTCTAAGTACGGCCCTCTCTAAATTATGCATAAATACCTTCGTAATATCAAAGGCAGAAAATAATTTTATTGACTAAAATTCAATAAAATTTTGTAAACATGTTTAGGTCATAAACGTGTTTCCCAAATGTTTTTTCTTTTAAAACAAAATTTATCTTAGAAAAATGAGATGGTCAGAGCCGGATAAATTTTCTAAGGAGTAACATCGAAATTCGATCAATTTTAGAAAAGCGCTTTTGGCGAGTAAATTTACTTGTACAAGTTATTTATCAACATTTGTTTTCAATCAGTTAATTATGTATTTTTATATTATAGTTGAGAAAAAAATTTTGAGGGCTCCTTTTTTGACCTATATTTTGTATCAAATTTTTTCTGTTAAAAAAACAGGTTTGGTTCAAATTTATTGACAAATATTAATTTCATGGGTGGGATCTACCCACTGTTTTCGTAGCGAGATTTATATACTTTACACCCTGTATACCTACAACCACCACCAACCAGTGAAAAACCTTTTTTACCACAACTAGAGGTGACTAAACTTAATTAGAAAGATTAAAATTTATGTTGTCAATAAATGACAATTTTTTTTTCTTGAATTTTACTCCTTCCGGATAAAAGTACAAAAAGAGTTTTATTTTTGTTTACTTGTAAAATTATGATAACGTAAATGTTATGATAGATGGATATATACGTGAGTCTCTCTCTCCAGGGAAAGATTACTTAAAATATCACCAACATTCAAGAGCGAACTTAAATCGTTTGCAAAATAATTTTCAGAGATAAAAATAAAAAAAAAAAAATTACTACATTTATTTATATCATGCAAATGAGTTAGTTGGACTGACACGCTGGTGCTACACTAAAATACACCAAGGAGTTATTCTTATTAAAAATGTAGACAAAAACCAGAATAAAAAATTTTATTGCGAAGAACATCGCAGAGGAAAAAAAAGGAACGTAAATGAACATGATAAGCATCTATAAAAAGATTTTAAAATCTTTTATAAAAATAATTTTTGTAAGATGAGAAAATTTTCGTTGATAAAGCCCAAGGGTATTACACATAGTTATATATTTTTATGTTGAAAGTAATGGCCGTACCTACTCGAATATATGGCAGGGTAATAGAATTTGCATTTAAATTTAAATATTTTATTGTTTCAACGCGATACTCACACAAATCGAAATACATCAACAACTAGTTTATATTTTAAGGCATATTTTTTACACACTGCTACACTTTATTGGTATTAAAAGTCAAGAAATATTTGAAACAGTTTAGAAAAGCCAGAAACTTTATACCCTCGGAGTTTGAACATTGGATATGTTTTTCAGCTTCAATACAATTGAAACATTTCGTATCTATAAAACTGGTAGAAAAAATATTAGGCCAAGTGAACTGGAAATGGTGTAACGTTATTAACAAATAACGTAAAATTAGACGTACAACTTTAAGTTAGTATAACAAAAAGAATTGGCTATTTGAGCGTCAGACGTCAGATTAACGGTAAGGAGTTCGAAAATACAGTTTTGGAGTAATGTCAGAAATGTTGACGAATTATCTGAAATCTGAAATAAGTATTTAGAATACGTCAGTTTTTAAAATTATAAACCTAAACCTAGTTGATTGTTAGAGAGTTTTTTTCTTTTTATTTTGATTCTATTGATAATTCCCTTAGCAGCCGTTTTGTTGTAAAGGACGCAAATGAGAAAAATTCATTAAAGATCAGTTTAAAGACTTCTGATGCAACAGAGAACTTCATTCCTTTACAAAATGTAAATTACAAAATGTACCTAATTAACCATTTCCATTGGAAAATTCTAGCATTATTTTCCATTTAACATAATAATAGTATTTTATGGAATTACATTTTGAGTACATTTTCTCTCCAAATGTAATTTTTCTGAAGTAAAAACAAAACCGTTATCGACTCTATCTCTATGTACTATTTTTACTGGAATAGAGAATGTAGAAATGTGTTTAACATTCAGAGAAAATTACTATCGAAATACTGCACTGCATAGAAAATTTTTAATATAAATAAATAGTTTTCCATTAAGAGCGTTCTGTTCTTAATGAAAACTATTAGAAAAGTGTTTCAATGAATTTTCCCTCTGTGTGTACAAACGTGTGCTACAAGCTACTTTAAACATACTTATTTTAATTTTCTTTTTTTTTATCAGCTACACTATTATTCTGATCCATAAAATTTAGGACATTTGTTGTCTGTTCCAGGGGCGGATACAGCCCTCAAATCTAAGCTTTTATGCTATAAAATTAAAGTTAGAATTTTATTACTTTGCCTAATTTCACTGTTAAAATAATTAAATCTTCCAACCATCCTGAGTAAAATGATAAATGCATACATTTTTTTAGACTTAGGGTAGGGCGGGGCCATTTCAGCAATTTTTGACTTAATGGGTCATAGCTCCTCAACCGCAAGTCCAAATTTATTGTTATGCATACTGATGTGTAGGTAATTTGTTCCTTTTCTAAAATCCTCATAGTAACATTTTTCTAAAAATTCACATTTAAGAGATACAGCTGTTTAAGTGAAGGAAGTCCAACATGCTCAACGTACTCCATAGGTGAGGTACGTTGAGTAAGGGAGACGGAGTAAATTGAGCAATTAGAAAATGTAGTCAAACCATGCCTTAGATGTTTATCACACATAAAATAAAATGATTATTTGACAGTCAATCTTTTATTTATAACGCCTTAGTGACAAAATAGTGAAACAAATAGTAATTTTCTTTCGATATTAATATAGAAAATAAAATTAAGAAAGAATGAACTTCAACTTACTATTTACAATCTTAAACTTAATATTTGGAGTATACTCAGTCTTTCTACTTAATATCATTGTCACTGTTACAATTAATGCAAACGAAAGTTTTATTGCTCAACTTATCCCACCCAGGCAAATTGACACAAAAGTGAGGTTATGAAAAAACTGTTTGAATTAAGTAGAACCAAATCCTTTCTATAGATATCAAAAATATACTAAATTTATAAAAGTTTAACACTTACTTGATTTAACATCGATAATAATTGCCTCGTATAGAAGAAATATTCACAAACAAAAGTTTTTTTACGTTTTATACGCAAAATAAATAAAGCGTACGCATACGTCACTCGATCGACAAGTTGCAACTGGCAGTCGCGTAATGAGTTCCCCTCTCCTGACTGCTTCTATCCGCCATTTAATGTATTAGCGTGCGATCTTTAGTTTCTGAGATATTTTAATTGCTCAACTTACACCTATGCTCAGCTAGCCCCGCTCTACCCTACAGTGAAGAGCTGTGTGGAAAGGGTGAAACATTATTGAAAGAAAGTATAAAGTGAAAATCTTTAAATTTTTGTTTTGAAACAACTGCATGATGTCAAACATTTCAACGTCAGTTTCAAATATATTTGACATAACTATTTAAAGTCGTTTCAAAATAAATATTTTAAGAGTCTTCCCAGTATGTTTTCTTTCAATGATATTATACCCCTGCCTAACAACTTGCTTCACTATAAGTTCAAAAAATTTATTCATTTTTCAGTTCACTCTGAGGATGATGGAGGAAAACGCGTCAAGTTATAAAATTATTTAATTTAACAGTGAAATTATACAGACAAAGTAAGTAATAACTTTAAGTATTATATTTAAGACGAAATATCACAAAGCAAATTTTTCAGTAGTATTTAAGCTTGCTTCTCCATTGGTTTATATTATTATTTAATACTATTTTAATTTTACACTTAAATCTATATAAATGCAACCTCAATAAGTGCACACATTGAATAAATGCACTGAACGTCGTTCAATAAATGCAATGTTTCTACTTTCACATGTATTTATGTTTACCCAATTGTGTTTAATTTCCAGGGCACACATTTGTACGTATTATCCCATCATTGTAATATAATTTGGGGTAGCCATATGATTTTTTGTCCAGACATAAACCAGACACGAAAGTAATGAGAAAGGATAACTTCTGGTCCCGAAGTCGAACTGTTGCATTTATATAATTTTGACTATAGGGTAAGTGCGGGAGAGACGCCGCGTCGGGAGAGATGCCGCAGTAGCCATAGTTCGTCCGTTGACTGACAGATAGCGCTATTAATGGATTATATGTTTAGAATAAGTTACTTATTTAAGCTGTATATGGTAATATTTATGATTAGTCCGTCAGTTTAGTAATTATCCAACTTTTTATTATTGAAAGGTAGTTTTTTAACATAATATTTTATCAAGCATTTAATTCATTAGAATTTAAGAATGTATATTTCATTGTTTTAATGAAAATGAGTTTTGTTATTGATTTAGGTATATTTTAAAAGTACTGTATAAAATTTTAGGTTAGAATTCCGCACTATGCTTGCTATAGCAACATGCGGCATCTACCCCAACAAAAAGGAGAGATGCCGCATGTAAAATTTTTTTTTTTTTTTTTGACTGTAAATTATGCCACGTAAATATAAAAGATCCATTAATGGATCAGAAACAGCTCTCATATTGGTGAAGATAACGAAAATAATGATGATTGCCTGTGTATTGACTGTTTTGAAGAGTACTCAGAAACAAAAGAAAATTGACTGGTTAAGATGTATAAAGTGCCAAAAATGGTTACATATGGCATGCATCATGTATGGAGATGTGTATAAAATGCAAAATTTTTAATATGAAATATGCGGCGCCTCTCCTTCTTTGATGCGGCATCTCTCCCATAGGTGCGGCATCTCTCCCGCTTTGCAGGCTCTACAAAAATGTTAATTATGAATCCTTTATGACTTAAAATTTAAAATTATTTATAAATAATTTTAAAGAACAATGTTTACATTTAATGTGTACCAAATTTCAAATCAATTGAATGCATACTTTAAGAATTATCAAGTGTTTTCAAAATGTGCGGCGTCTCTCCCGCATTCACCCTATATCTACCTATTATCTTGAAATAAAAAACCAAAGCACGCCTTGATTAACATTTATTCTTGTGTTAAGGTTTCCATGTTTCTGGTGCCTTAAAATACATTGTATATTCACATATTATGTGTACGGTTTCTATTAATGCAATGGATATGCTATTTTAACTGCGGGAAAAAGAGTAAAAATAACTTGAGATTTTCTAATTATACAAATACACTGAATTACACCACTTTAATTTTATTTCTATTTTTCACAAATATTGGATATTTATTTTTATCGATTCACTAACTGTACATTTATGTATGTATGTTGATATGTTTAATTACTGTAATAGTAAGATTTTATTGTAAACCAAATAACTTGTAACCACATTAGGTTTTAATAACTAAGGTAAGCAATTCGATTGACATGTTAAATTATCTAGTATAACTAAATAAGATAGACTTATGATTGGGTACCTCTAAAAATTAATTCAAAAACAGAATAAAAAAATATTTCATTTTAGTAAACGGATTTACCAGCAGGCTGAGTAGGCTGGAGCCTAGGGCGGCAGATTTTAGGGACGACAAATTTGGGCCAAAAAAATCGGCAAAATATAGAGTTTGTTTTTTGTTTTTTTTGCTCGTGACTTACATTTTTTAAGAAGGATGGCAGATTTCCGGGGCGGCAAAATGTAGGATTTGAAGTTTTTTTTTGCTCGTCATTTACATTTTTTAAGAAGGACGGCCGATCTTAGGGGTGGAAAATTTGGCAAAAAGGGCGGCAAAAAAGGAGCGGTATTTTTTGCCGAGCCTAGAGCGGCACTTAGGGTAAATTCGTCACTGTTGCTGACGTTATTAAACATAACTGATCACTTTAAAATTACATACTTTTAGAGTTTTAGAAAAGACTGGTTTACATTATTTTAATGTTTATAAAATTAAACTGTAAACTATAGGGTTTCCTAAAATTTTACGTCGGCGGACCAAATTGTAATTTGTAAAACATTTGGCGAAATAAGTAAACAGAAATAATAAAAAAAATACAAAATCCAAAGGGAAAATTGATGCTAATTGTGATGGGTAGAGGCAATCTTGGTCTCAATCAATACCATACATACTTCAAGAAAAAAGTGAACACAAGATCAAGACAAAAGTAAGACTGCTGATAAGATATTAGCGACCCTAATGATTTATCTAAAAATGATCTTCAATATGGCTTGCTAATGAAGAGGTCACAATAATATCCGACAGTTTCTTAAAAATTTTCATTGCATCACAAATCAAGTATGCCGACTCAACGAAAATACGTTTGCTCTTTTGCCCTTTTCTTGAACAACACCTACCAAAATCGACATCAAGACAAGGCTGAACTTTATAAGATTAGGGATTTGTACATGCCAGAAAGACAAAAATCAAGACAAGACTAGTAGGTTCTAAGTCTTAGTCTTGGCTCACTGACACCGCTGCCAACTAATCCTTTCGGAATAAATGTAAACTATCACTATGAATTCGAGATGTTAGATAATGTGACTACACCGCGGACTACATTTTTAAGGTTAGTGGACTACACCTCATGGGCACCGAACCTGGACATTAAGTTTTTAAAGTAAATTATACTTCGAAATTAACTATTTATTATCCGTCTCTAAAAATTATTCTCTTAAATTTAATGAAAAATACTTAGATAGAAGGCTATTGTATTGTTAGCCCTAGATTTCCATCATAGTTATTTTTATTTCTGATAAAACGAAAACGGTGAAATGGATTCAAAAAAGTTTTTTGGAATGTACAGCTATTGTTCCACCTAACATCTAGATCTTATAAAATTATAATTTTACGTTAAAATTATAATTTTATGGTAAAATTATATTTTACGAGGTGTTCCACCTAGATTCTAGATTTTATAAGCCGATTATGCTGACTATAAACGATTGAAAAAACGACTACTTAATATAATAAAGAAAATGGCGCCAAATGAACTTTAGAGAACAAACTTATTTCTTGCATACTATTAATACACTGTCTTAATTAAAAAAATAAAAAGGCAGTTTTAAAAAAAAACATTCGTGATCATTGTACATTTTAACATGGTACTAAGTTTCAAGTTAAAATTTATATTTTCATCAATAATGTTATGTAGTAAATTTTTTCATCAATAATGTTAGTAATTTTCATCAAAAATGTTATGTAGGAAATTTTTTCATCAATAATATTCATTAAAAACAGATTTTGATATATACATTTGCTACATCTGTCACTTTTGTACACGAAATTTTTTAGTTTTCGCCATTTTGTTTTTCAGGTGAGGGTTATTTTCAATTGAATAAATAGAAAAGTTTTTACTACTAAAGTTATAATTTTATAACATTTAGATTTTATAAAATCTATAGGTTTTAAGTATGTTACACCTACGATTACACTAAAATTTAAGCCACGCCCCTGTAAAATTACAATTTTATAAAATCTAGAAGTTAGGTGGAACAGTAGCTTAAGTCGTAGTACAAAAAAACTGAGAATCGGCCCTCTCTAATCTAACTTAAAACGATTTTTATTTCAGTTCTTAAATCCTAGTTGTAGATATAAATTCAAAAAAATACTGACTCTTTAAAATATGTTTAAATATTATTTTTTATTCTTTCTGTTTATTTCCATAAATTTCTGACTTGAATGATGGATACAGCTATTTATTTAAAATGGAAATACTATAACAGACTTCGAATCCTAATCATACATTCATACACAGATAATGTTTCTCATGAAAAAAAATTCTTTTACGCCGTAGAAAATATGACATGACGCCATCAAACAAAAATTTGAATAAAAAAATATAATGAGGAGATTTGACATTATTGATTTCATCGATAAACAAATTTCTGTGCGAGAACAAAAAACAACATACAAACAGAACAAACAATTTCCATCAATAAAATAAATAAGAATTTTGTTTTTACAAATATTTGTTTGTTATTTCTTTATTTTTCGATACGATGCGATGATGGCAATACGATATAATGCATATAGAGGGAAAGCGCGATATAGTCGAATAGCAAACATTATCAAATATAATATATCGCATGCAATATTCCACATACATAGGAATAAATTTAATTTTTATTATTTTGAATATACAGAATATATTTTATTGTTTGTAGAAAAATATTTGGATAGGAATACAACCAAATTGTCTAGTTAAAATTTTTGAAGGAATATTGAAATTTTCTCGGAGATAAACAGCAATGAAATTGGTTACAGCGTACGAATGTTCATCGTCTCATAATACCTACTCTTTTACTATAATTATCGTCACAATCAGGATAAATATGCTACAGTGTTTTATTTCACCAGAAATGAGCGTATGATTAATTTTTTGCGACTGTAAACAACTATTATAAAAAGCCATACATATGCTCTCAAAACGATTTCTTTCATAGAATAAAAATTTAATTCAAATTTTCATGAATCAAAAAAAGTAATCAAAGAAATAATTTTTTGGGTTCAAATAATATTTTTTTGATTACTGAAAAAAAAAATAATTAGAAAATATTTTTTTGTATCAAAAACACATTTCTTTGATTAAAAGAAAAACATTCAAAGAAATTTTTAATCTCTGTGTAAAGAAATCGTTTCGAGGGTATATACCTAATGCAGTGTTTTTCAACCTGTAGGTCGCGACCGCCTGGGGGGTTGCGAAGCCTTTTTAAGGGGGTCGCAGTTACTTTAACCATAAAACCATTCTAGTTGAACATATAGTATTTAATAAAGAAAAGGTTAATTAAAGGTTACATTAATGTGATGGTTTCATATTTTCGCTTGATAAAATTTCCAAACAAATAACTGTGGCTTATTTCAATAACAGTAAATCCGAGTATTAAATAATTGTCGTCATATAGATGCTCTTTCTTTCCTTTTCGCAAACTTAGTCCCAAAATACTGACTCTCAGCCATCCCTGCTGATGTATTTTAAGCAATTTGCATACCGATAAATAATAATTTTAAAAAAATTGAAATAGCAATTGCTATATAATTGATCACAATCGGTAACCTAAATTGACCAATTAGATTGTGGGCTAGAATCTTTTAATAGCCTCATGCAGCCTAGTTTTTCAGCAAGTACTAGTTGAACGTAACTAATTAAATTTTATTAATAATTTTCCATATAGTAATTAATTTCATATATAAAGGCTAGACTTCAAAAACAGGCTATGCCAAAAAAAAAAATAGTTAGATCCGAAAAAGGAATTTAAGTGTCATTGACAACAAACTAGACAATCTGTTTTTGAAGTCCAGTCTTCATATTTATGTTCCTGTTTTTAAATTACAAACACACTGAAAATGCTTTCGTTGATAAAAGATAAAATTTCTTTTGTTTTTGTACTTTTGAGTCCAAAAAGTATTTCTCTGAATCAAAAAACTAGTTTTATAATTGAAAGAAATATTTCTTTGAATTTTTTTCCAGAATTAAAAAAAAAATATTTTTTTGATTTAGAGAAAAAAAATCAAACAAATTTTTAATCTTTAAGCAAAGAAATAGTTTTGAGAGTGTGAAAGTATAAAATAAAAATGGTAGGAAAAATTTTTCACAAAGGAACTGAAATATATTTAACAGTTATCAAAATTTATTTCAATACAACATGACTAACAAGTTTTCTATTTTAAGATTATAACCACCAATTACACGCTTGACATTTATAACTGAAAATCAGTGCCCGAATAAGTATCTGATATATTTCACAAATCGCATAAGTATATTAATAACAAAAAGTGATCTAGCTTCTTACAATCAGCTCCGGATCTAGGGGGGGAACCGGGGCCCCTCCCCCGGGCGGCAGTTTTAGGGCGTGCCAAAATCATATTCTTCCAGTTGTTTCTATTGTATTTGAGGTAAAGAATAATTCTTTAAAAAAAAATTATCTTAAATAAGTTTGTGTAGTTGCTAGTTTTTTTTCCAATTTGCGCTGATTTTTGTGTTAGCAGCATTTTACGCCAATACACATATTTCATAAACCGGTCATCATAAAAGGTTAAAAGGTTGAATTTTAATGGTAATAAATTTCTCTTTATTTTAAGTCCATTAATTTATGTCGATATTTGGCCTATTTTCGTCGATTCCACAAGAAAACTTCATCTAAAATTGGATATCAAAATTTAGCAAAATTCACTTTTTCAACATTTTTTTTTTTATAGGAGTGTTTTAAACAGCTTTGTATTTTTAATGGAAATAGTTGTATGTGGGTGCAATTATCCAAAAAAATTTCAATTGTGAAACTTGTAGGTATCTTTTAAATTTTACCTACAAACTTCCAAAAATTGACTTTTTTCAAAGTTTGGAACATTTTTAACCTCTATATCTCTGATGGGGCTGATGATAAAAATCGGAAAGAACCCTTCGGGGAAAGGAGGGGTAAAAGTGCCTAAATGGGAAATTAAAAAACTAATAGTAGCATTAAATGCGCTTTAAACGTAATCGTCTTCGAGTAAAACCACTTTAAGTGCAATTCGAATATTTCCAAGGTTTTCTTCAATCCGTGCTCAGATCTTTTTCAAAATCGACTTACATATAAAACAGAGGGAGAGCTAATTTTTGGTGTATATTGAAGGTCATTCCAAGGTCACGTGCAGAAAAAGGATGCATAAAACTGTACTTGATGTGCTGTAAAAATATGAAGACGCCACGGAACCAGAATGAGACCACGATTTTCTAACAGAACGTGGTAAAATCAGTATAGAAACCGATTTTCGTTAACTTGGAGATAGTCCAAGACACTCATTTAAAACAATATTTTTTTGGATTGTCCAAGTTGGCATTTTTTTAATTTCGTTTTATTATGTTTGCGAACGTATTGAGACTCCAACTCAGTATCCTATTTTTCCTAAAGCGAACCCATACCCGTTGTCTTTTGTATTCCACCAGATTCAATGGCGTCATTGTTTAATCTAAGTCTCCAGTAATAAATTGGTAGCGAAAACATGAATTCCAGATGAATTTCGGCGTCTTCATATTTTTATAGCACATCAAGTACAGTTTTTTGCATCCTTTTTCTGCACGTGACCTTGGAATGACCTTCAATATACACTAAAAATTAGCTCTCTCTCTGTTCTATACACAAGTCGATTTTGAAAAAGATCCGACCTCCCATTGAGGAAAAACTTGGAAATATTCGAATTTCACGTAAAGTAGTTTTATCCGAAGACGATTACGTTTAAAGCCCTAATATTGGTATATAAGACTTACTATCACATAGCGCACTTATTGCCACTATTAGTTTTTTAATTTCCCACACTGAGAAAAAAATACGGTAATTTTTACGGAAATTTCTAGTAAAAAATTACGGAGCTCTCTGGTAATGCGGGCATAAGTGACAGGCAAAGGAAAAAGTACGATGAGTATAGTAAAAATTACCCTATAGCTCCGTAAAAATTTCGGCGCTGTACAGGAAAAATTCTACTCTCTTACCGTATTATTTATAAGGTTTTTTTTTTTAAATTTATTAATAAATAATTGAATTAAAATAGTTTAAAAAGATATTGATAGAAGGGTAAGGATTAAAATCAAATTATTAATATTGAAAAAATGTTCTATGGTTTCTTATTATTTGTGGAAAAACATTGTTGAATCACGCCCTGGTCACCAAAATTATATTCAATTACGTTCTGGTCACCAAAATTATGTTGTGATTTTGTCGGTTTCACTACAGTGATTGATGTTAAAATAAAATAATAAAAAACCACAGAACATTTTTTCAATATTTGAAATGAATGTAGGAAAAACACAATGATGTATTTATTATCTGATAACAAAATAAATTGTTTATTTGAAGTTAAAATTATAATGTTTGTAATTATTAAAGTACAAAAAGCACATGTATTAATATGAAAAAATGAATGTATGCTGTTGTGTTGTATAACCAATGTACGTTTGATTTAGCGGGATTATTGCACTGTTGCGACCGACTTGTTCTATATCTTGTGTACAACTGATCAAATGGTGCGGTCTCTGGTGCTCAGGCCATAGGGTACCGATGTCGTTGGTATCATAGCTACTGAGCACACCGGTCGCCGGTCCGACTACTAGTGAATTATTCAAAATGACCTTGTGTGATGTTTCAAGTGATGCTTGTGTGAGAGAGATGCTGAAAGACACGTTTCAAGGAGAAAATAGAGATAACAAATACCGTTTAAACAAAAATTAAGTAAATTTTCCTGGTATCCACTTGAAATTTTACTAGCCCATCGAATTTTACGGAGCTGTATAGGAAAAATTCTTAAGCTGTACAGGAAAAATTTTCAAACGAATCGTAAAAAATAATGTTTGAAAGGCATTTTTTATATTTTTGCTTGATAATTTCCTACCGGCTGGTCACTTGAGCCTGGTTTACCGGAGGCAGCTCCGTAATTTTTACTGTAATTTTTTCTCAGTGCATTTAGGCACTTTTACCACTGTTTACTCCGAAGGGTCCTTTTCACAACATGTTTTGGGAGTAGGTTTATTAAAAAAAAATCAACTTGTATATTAACACTTTACAAAACCCTCAATTTTTACCATTGCCGCAATGGGAAAAATAGGAATTTTGTAAAGAACTTATATACTTATGACGCTTATGAGTCTTTTTTAAAATTTATCTCAAACACTGATGAGAGGGGGCCACACTATCAAATGTCTGCCCCGGTTCTAAAAAATCGCAGATCCGGGGCTGCTCAGAATATATTCTCTTTAATTAGTATACAATGCGAGATTAACATTTTCAAGTATACCTATACCATTCCAGTGGTAGATGCCTATTGACTGAAACAAAATTATATCTTGGAAACATTCAAGCGAGTATAAAAATACTGTTTCCTTCAAATTAAAATACACAGTTTCAAGCCTGACATATTAAATACCTCTTCCATTCTCTTAGCCAGATATAGTTCACTTTACATTTCAATGATTTAATCAACGAAAAAATATATCATCAACTGCGTTTTTGGTAAGCTTTCATACTTAAAATTTGAATTTCACAAAGAAAAGAAGAAAATCGAATGAGCAATGTTGTAGGCATCTGAAATAGGAAATATTTTCAATATAATTTTTTCACATCTATTGAACTCAATACGTTCTCATAACGTTCATTTGTCGCTCGCTATAAATAGGTATTTAGAACTAACAATATGAGCGATGGGTACATATTTTAAAATACCAACGGAATATTTCTTATCGTACATTGCTATATACCTATTGCTTTGTATATTATAAAATATATACCTACATATTTTTTTAATCCAACGTTAGGTAAGGGAACCACGGGGTGAGTAGTTTAGTATATAGCATTCATTTACAATAAAAATTTATCAGTTACGTTTCACTGAGCAAAAGATTATATTGTATACAGGTTTCTCTATAAATAGAATATCATTCTTTGAAAATTTTCTATATTTTATTCTGTTGGAAACATACATGCATATAACGATTTTTCATTAATTCCAATAAATATAGGAGTAAAAAAAATTGCTACTTCGAAATAGGAATAATTTTTTTTTTATGAAAACCTGGAATTTCTGTATTTTATATCGCTATTCAAAATGAAGATTTAATTCTGTGCTTAACTAATTTTTTACTTATCGTATTTTTGCCAACTACCTAATTTTATTGGTCGTGTTTTGTAAAAATTAAAAAATATTTTTAATTTTTTTTTTTGCACTATCGAGTAATTTTAAACTTAGGAGCTGCTGAAATAAAAAATTTTGGAGATTTCAAAATCGTGAGCGAACAGAAAAAACACAAATCTAAAATAATCTAACTAACCCGGGAATCTACAAGCGTACTTTCGCAGTTATTTGATTGCAGTAACTATCTACATTTAAGCCGTAGCATAATATAAAAAAAAATTCTCTTTTGTATGATATAAATTTCAAAATACACAAAAAAATAGTCAACAATTCTCCCTTTGTGTTTCATTTACTCCCACGTCGTTAAAAATGCATTAATATTCAAGTGGAGAAAATACATTTTTAATAATACGTCTCCAGAAAACAACACATATTTCACAAGAAATGGGGAAAAAAATGTCTTTATAAAATTAATTGTGTTTTATTATTGTTTATCTACTTTGTAAATAGCAGTAAGACAGCCAGCAGAAAACGGAAATGATTAATTTTTTTTTTAGTTTCACATTTTTTTTTTTTAATTTACTGAATGGTACTAAAATAAAAATGATAAATTATTTCACAAAAATAAAATTCATTTCATTGCAACATTACTCATATATTCTTTTACAGTATTTATCTTCTCAAGATAGTGCTATTATTAGTCTTTTGTTTTTATTTAAACAAAATATAATCTGATGCCTTTAAACAATGGATTTATAGAACTCTGAAAGATTCAAGGGTTTAGCACTAAATATGTATTTCGGAAATCAAAGTATTAGGTACAAAATTTTATTGACACTTCTTATTTTCAATTAAAATGATCAATTTATTGGATGATCAACAAAACTGCTTTAAATTTTCTTATTCTCGAATAATTTAGTTTTACGACATACAAAAGTTTCATATCTATAAATTATTAATTTCTAACATAAATTCGCCAAGTGGGTGCCGGGTACGCATTATCAAAGTTACGTGGTCAATAGCTAATTTTTCACAATTTTTAGGATCAAATGTAGGAAATTCAATAGTACGTATCGACGGATTACTGCTAGAACCACGTATGCCGATTTTTCACTGTTTTGAGATAATTATAATTTATATAGGAAGTTCACAGCTCTTTTTAACTATCGAATCAAATTTTAAATTTGAAGTTTCTTTCGTCTACAAAACCGGAAGTAAATATTTCAGATCAAAATTTATGTAAGTTCGACCATTTTTTTAAAATTTTTTTTATCAAAAATGTAGCTTGTAGTTTATAGATAATACGTACCAAGTTTCAAAATGGGATCTCCATTCGTTTAGGAGATAGATAATTTAAAGTACAAAGGTGGAGCACTGAACCCCATACTGGGCACTAGCTTGGATCGGCCATTTAACACAATGACACAGTGCAAAACGCTAGGATATCAATACTTAACTGTCTAAGCGGAGTACTGGCGTAATACTAATTAAAATTATATTTTTTCAATACCCCTGTCGCAGCATCCTGCATAACATAGCGAATTTCCATTTAGATAAATTAGTTTTTCTCGGAAACTATTTGATATAGAATAACAGCTTAAAGATCTTTTTTATGTGATTTTTTCGCCTCTATTTAATGGTGTAAAAAAATTTCGGCAAAAATTTTTAAATAAGTGGAAATTCTTGCAAAAAATATAATTTTTTTCACGGAAAATGCCCTAAAAACCATGTTTTGGGCATCGGACCTGTTTGGCTAACGAACTTGTCCGACGGTTTGAGACTTCCGACATCTTCATCAAATTTCGTAAAAGTAGGACCTTTCGTTCGAGAGTTATCGGGTGGACACATATACATAGAGCCAGACACATTGGAACGAACTCTCGAACGAAATGTCCTACTTTTACGAAATTTGGTGAAACTGTTGGAAGTCACAAATCGTTGGACAAGTTCGTTAGCCAAACACGTCCGATGCACGAAACATGGTTTTTGGGGCATTTTCCGTGAAAAAATTATATTTTTTGCAAAAATTTCCGCTAATTTAAAAATTTTGGCGAAATTTTTTTACACCATTAAAAGGAGGAGAAAAAATCACATAAAAAAGATCTTTAAACTGTTATTCTATATCAAATAATTTCCGAGAAAAACTAATTTTTCTAAATGGAAATTCGCTATGTTATGCAGGATGCTGCGACAGAGGTATTGAAAAATTATAATTTTAATTAGTATTACGTCAGTATTACGTTTAGACAGTTAAGTATTGATATCCTAGCGTTTTCACTGTGTCATTGTGTCAAACGGCCGATCCAGGCTAGTGCCTGGTATGGGGTTCAGTGCTTCACCTTTGTACTTTAAATTATCTATCTCCTAAACGAATGGAGATCCCATTTTGAAACTTGGTACGTATTATCTATAAACTACAAGCTACATTTTGTGATAAAAAAAATTTAAAAAAAATGGTCGAACTTACATAAATTTTGATCTGAAATATTTACTTCCGGTTTTGTAGACGAAAAACACTTCAAATTTAAAATTTGATTCGGTAGTTAAAAAGAGCTGTGAATTTCCTATATAAAACGTTATATACAAATAAGAACATAGCATTGATTAATACCTCCAACAGCTTTCGAAAAAACCTTGTCTAATATTTTGTCAATTTTTTGAACCCCGTAATTTGAGAACTAGGCCTCGTAGAAAAAAAATATTGCGTATTTAAATTCAGGGCATACAGAAGCATAATTAAGCCAATTATGAACCAATTTCGGAATCTGACATTATTTTCGTTGTCCGCTTCACGTGAAATGCCCCAAAAATGAACTTACTTTTATAACAAATGCAATACATACATATTAAGTAATTTAAAAATGTTATTAAAGTTAATGTTTACTTATAAAGTAGGAATTTTGAATTTTTATTTATCAAATAGAAATTTTGGATTTTTTTGGAAAGAAATAATATCTTCATAAAGGCCTTCCAGCTTACTATTTAAGGTCCTTTTTTAATATTAAAAAATAAAACACAAAGGTAATTGGTGGATAAGCATGGGTAGGAATGCCCTCGTACGAATTGTGTTGGCTTTTTTCCTGCTAACTGCTATCGGCACCAAATTGAAATTTACTGCGATTCAGCCCTTAAAAACTTAAAACATTTTTTTAATGCCCCGATCAGCCGGACACTCATCATCAGTTTTGAAACCACCAAAATGACAAATCGCTTGTAGACTTTCAATCACATTTCGCTTGTAGACATTCAATACCGAAGATGAAGGGAAAAATTCGACTTCCGTGATGGGGCCCCGCTGCTCACGGCGTTTTTTTTATACATTCAGAAGAAATAATTATCTAGTCTGTTATGTTTTACTTTGGAGAGGAGACATACCAAGAGACTGAGAATTTTACATTTTAAGTGTCATTTTTTACAAAAAATATATTTCGAAACCGGGTTATTTTGAGTGACCAGTTAGATGCAGTAATGGTTTACAGTTTCCATCTAGAAAAAATGTATGTTTCAAAATATTAATATACAAAATGAGTTTGGCCGACCAGAATTCCCTCGTTTGTAGAACTATCCAGCTATACTATTGTACAAAATAGACTCATAGCATCAGACATTAATAAAATATTTTCATTATATACGTCTTTAAAATTATGTTCTCTTTGTGCGTCTTCCCTGATTATGAAAAAACAGTTTCTGACTTTCCGACTATCTAAATGTGTTATTGTACACCGACATTTATGTACTTAGAGGTATCCCTTTGCATAGAGAAACACGGAAGACTGGGACCGTGTGTAATTTAACTTGATATCGTTGTGAAATGGAATACAAGAAGTTTTAATTAAAAGTAAAATATAAATAAAGAATCATACGGAATGTTACCACTCTGACTGTAGTTTAAAATGAAACAAGAAAAATGTATTTAAAAAAACTCCGTGAGCAGCGGGGGCCCCATCACGCAAGTCGAATTTTTCCTTTCATCATCGGTATTGAATATCTACAAGCGAAATGTGATTGAAAGTCTACAAGCGATTTGTCATTTTGGTGGTTTCAAAACTGATGATGAGTGTCCGGACCATCGGGTCTTTAAACAAAGGTTTTAAGTTTTTAAGGGCTCAATCCCAGTAAATTTCAATTTGCTGCCGATAGCAGTTAGCAGGAAAAAAGCCAACATAATTCGTGCGAGGGCATTCCTACACATGCTTATCCGTCAATTACCTATGTGTTTTATTTTTAAATATTAAAAAAGGACCTTAAATAGTAAACTGGAAGGCCTTTATGAAGATATTATTTCTTTCCAAAAAAATTCATTTCTATTTCATAAATAAAAGTCCAAAATTCCTACTTTATAAATAAACATTAACTTTAATAACATTTTTAAATTACTTAATATGTATGTCTTGCATTTGTTATAAAAGTAAGTTCATTTTTTTTTAAATTTTTAAATTTACTATTCGCCTACTTGTCTTATAGTATGAATATAAAGCATTTTAAACACATTTAACAATACCATTGAATTCCGATGTAAACATGGGAAAAGTCGGGGAAAAGTAATGTGGAATCCCTAAAAGGCACTAACTGGATACTAACTCAATACATGTACAAAATTTCAGCCCTCTACGTTTACTCAGAGAGTCTCTAGGCGTGTTAGAAAAAAGGCAAAAAAATCAAGGAAATACTGGCATAAAAATCGTGGGGGTAAGGGTTAAAATTTGAAACCTCCAAAAAGCAGTGGCTGGCTATTAACTTAACCGGTACACAAAATTTCAACCCTCTAGGTTTATTTGGGGAAATTTTGACCGAAACGCCCACCGACCCCCAAAAGGCACCCCCTTGATACAAAAAGCACAACCTAGGCACGAACTTTATCAACATACTAAATTTCAACCTACTAACTTAATTCTGGGGGGGGGGGGCTGTCGGCATGTTAGATCCAGCCAAATGCTTTTTTCCCCCTCTAATTCCTCCAAATCAACTTAGGAAAGCTGAATTTCGGATATGTTGTAGATAATCCACCGAAACATTATTTCCAACCGGTTTGGGAAAGTTTTATTGCTTTGTTGCCCCCTACCACCCTCCTAAAAGTTGGGTCGGATCCAAAGTTTGCCCAATATTTGACCTCACTTTGATAGTATGAGGTGCATCGGAAATGAGCCCCACTTACCAAATTTCAGCTCTTAACTTCCATAGGGGGGCCCTATACATATTAAAAGGTAGTGGGAAAATATATATATATATATATTATAATATATATATATATATATATATATATATATATATATATATATATCGGGGTGCATCGGAAATGAGCCCCACTTACCAAATTTCAGCTCTTAACTTCCTTCCATAAGGGGGCCCTACACATATTAAAAGGTAGTGGGAAAATATATATATATATATATATATATATATATATATATATATATATAAATGGTCGGTTTTTACCCAATGAACGGCAAGTAAAACGACAGATTATCGTGGTGATTCCTGATAATTCTTAAGTTCTGGTAAAATTAGTTTACATAGGATCAAGGCCTGAGGATCCACCTCAGTGGAGGCCCCGGCGCACTCCTAATGCTGTGAACCCTGAACACTTCTCATGTGGACGCCTTGAGTATTTTTGTGGAGGCCCCCTTGAAAAAGTTCCAAAACTTTTCATATTTATCCAAAAATAGGGTTGGCGAGCAAAATAAAAAAATGCGCTTATCCTTTCTATTCTATTCCTCGATTTTGTGGAGGCCTCGACTGTATGAAAGCACGTTTCCAAGTGACTTTATGTAAATCCGGCCCTGCATAGGATGAATTTTTTGAGACCTTCCATTTTTGTTACGATCGTTGTCCATTTTTACTATAAAAATGACCCAAATCCTTCTCAGATTTGACCCATGCAACAGATGATTTTTTTCTAGTTAAGTATCGTATTTACCATATTTCGGTAAAAATGAAAGTTTTAAGGAATTGAAAAATTCTAGTAGACTTGATGGCGTTATTAAATTAAATTTTTTTTATCAAAGCAAACCTTATTGAGGTTGTCTGAATTAGGGTGATTAGTAGAATTAAGATAATTTTGGTGTAAGCTTTTCATTTTTGCTATCATCAGTATGACCCAACTTCTTTATATATGTGACCGATCTGACAGAAGTCTTAGAAGTCTTTATTTTAGTGATCATACGTTTCTAATTTTGTTAAAAATAAAAAAAAAGCCTTCGAAATATTGTAATTTTATTTACGGTTTTTAATTTGATAGTGTTATCAGATAAACTCTGATAAGATCTGAATTAAGCTCTGTTCAGGGGGGAGGGTGGTATAATGACCTTCAAAAGCCATCTCCTGTACCCGCTCTTGTTCATACTGTGCATTCAAATTTAAGCCACCTAATTTTTAAGGGGAAGTTTACTTGAGAGTCCTTAAAAATTTTGTATTTTTCTGGAATTTTTGTCTCAAGAACGGAAGTAAATATCAATTTCAAATTTTGTACACATATTTTTTAAGTATTAAACTTCAAAAAAAAAAAAAAAAAATTTCAAGGAAAAATATAAAAAATTGTCCAGTTTATAGATATAGTGCAGTGTGACGATCCAAAAATCCGATGCCTTGTGGGTTGACTTCATAGCGCCGGTAATAAACCACTGAAATCCAAAAACAAAAAAGATTTATAAAATATGTGAACAGTACCTACCGGCATCTATACCTATAATATCAATAAATTGCTGAAAGAAAAAAAAATGGCGGATGTGTGAACTTTTGATTACGATTTTTGTCTTATTTTTTGCTATTTAAAGTAAAATAAAAAAATAAAAAATATTGAAAGTGTATTGGACTTAGGTATAGGGGCCGGAGAATTGAATTATCTTTAAAATAAAAAATATAAAAAAAAGATACATCAAATAGTTTTTGAGTTATCATGTCAACCAGTTCCAAAAATGTGATTCCGAGATATTGTAATATATATATATATATATATATATATATATATATATATATATATATATATATATATATATATATATATATAAAGACACGTGTTTTCAAAATTTTATATTTAATACTCATTATTGCGTAAACTACGGTCTTTGAGTTTTGTTTTTATAGACAGATGGATTCGATTAATGTGCAAAAATCATTTTTTTTAAAATTATTTTCAGCAAAATCACTTTGGGAACATTTTCTACACATAATTTGCTATCAATTTCGGCAAAAAATAAAACTCGATTTTTTGATTAAATCTCAATTAAACCTTCTCTTAAATTACTTTCAGCAAAATCACTTTGAGAACATATTCTACACATAATTAGCTACCAATTTCTGCAAAAAAAAAAAAAAAAAAATCAGTTTTTTTACCGACGCTCAAGTAAAGCTCCCCTTAAGTGAAATCCATTGTATGCGTAATTAGATTACATTTTAGAAGAAACGATAATATAGATAATTTTGAGAAAAATAATTTCCTGCAGCAATAAAATTGAAAGATTAAATTTTCTGTCAATTTACCAGTACCTATTATATATTTTTGTTAAATTTGTATCCCAAGTAAAACTTCCTCTCTTTTTTTTTATTATTGAATTAGTGGGGTTGAATAAAGTCGATTTGGAAAGTCAAGATGATATTTCGATTCGATAATATCTACCGACTATGTAGATGTATCAAAATTCACAATAAAATAAAATGCATCATTGAACAAATTGTCGAAACAAGCTGCGTGCCAACTCTCGAGTCATCGTATCGTCATATTTAACATTCCACACTTATGTGCATTTATGTGTAGATAGATATGAGTTTGTTAATAAAATTATTCAAACAGCATTCGATCGGTATTTATTGATTGCTGCTCGCCCCGCCCGCTCAAACGATGATAATAATCATACGTGTAAAATATACATATTTATGTATAAATTACATCACTGTACAGGAGAATAAAATTTGTTTCTAAAAAGAGAGAACGAATAGAACGAGTCGTCAAGTGCAATGTATACTTGCGCAAATAGTGTTCGGTATTAGCAGTTGTTAATAGGATGTAGGTAATAGCCTATGGCAGTTAGTGATGAGCAAAATTAGTCTTGGTCTTGCAATCTTGTCTTGGTCTTGCATTTTTTGTAAGACCAAGACTAAGATTATGTATACCAAGAGCAAGACCAAGACCAAGACTATAAGTATGGCTGCAAGACCAATACCAAGACTCAAGTGAGGAAGACCAAGACAAAGGCAAGAAAAAGCAAGACTCTTGCTAAACTATTTAAATAGTTTGAAAGTATAATTAATACGTAAAGTTAGTAAAAATTCTGATTTTAGAAGAAAAAAATTCGCTAATAAAAAAATGCAAGAAAGTACAAAATTTTTTAGCAGTAACAATACCAAGACCAAGACTGCGTTTTGCAAGAACAAGACCAAGACCAAGACTGCCAAGTCTTGGTCTTGGTCTTGCATTTGTTCATCACTAATGGGAGTAGATGAAATGTTCTCCCTGACTAATAAAATTTTATATTTCTGGAATAAATTACACTTCTGGACCGATTCAAATTAATCGTACCTCTTTTTTTTAACAAAATGGAAGAGAGGTTCAGCTATCCATTTATTATAAAACATGTATCAACAAATAATATTTTAAGGTAGAAAATTAGTTAAAAATTTTTATCAATTTCTTTGAATATTTTGAAAGTATTATTTCTATGAATACGCTAACAAAATTATATGAAATAGGGGAGGAGTGGGGCAAAACGGGGTACTTAAGAAACCGTTATGATTTTAAGAACTGAAATATGCTGAATCTTATTATTTGCAGTCGTAATTAAAGTAAAATAATCAAATTTCGAGGTGCCGTAAGAAAAAATTTTTTTTTTGCGGGCAAAATGGGGTACCTCTTAATAATGTAAGATTATAAATATATTCATAAGAAAACGAAGCTACTAAATAATAATATTTTTTTAGGAGTAATTTACATAAAACGAATCACCATTTATATTAGTAGTTGATGCAGAGGCGAAAAATAATTATTTTTTTAATAATTCTTACTATATAAAGTTATATTATCAATATTTTTTGTAAATATTGATATATTATAATATATTTATAATATATTATATATTTATTTGGTTTTCAATATTATCAAATTTGAAAATATCAAAATTTTTACCAAATTTTTGGGATACCCCATTTTGCCCCCCCCCCCTATATAAAAATAACCTTTGCTTATTTATGTGTAGAAATTTTTATATTTTGCGCGTGTAGATTTATTAGTTATTCCTCTTTTCTTCTTTAACCCCTTTAGCGGCTCATGTAAAACTAACCAAATAAAATGATCTTTGAAAATACTTAATTTAATTGCATAATTCTATGGTGTACCCATTCGATAATTTTTGCTTTAGTAATGCTTTTACGATAGCAGATGACAGCATCTTACAGTTACCAACACGAGGCGAATTCAGGTCGGGAGAGTCATTCAAGTTGTGTAATTCATTTGACGAGCTGTGCTCGGGATAGCCGCTAAAGGAGTTAATTTCTGGAAATCATTTAAAAGAAATACACTGAAATGCCCGTTTAAAACAAACTAACATAGGTAGGGTGAATGCCGAAGAGTTGCCGCACATTTTGAAAACACTTGATAATTCTTTAAGTATGCATTTAATTGATTTGAAATTTGGTACCTACTAATAATGGTCGAGAATAGCAATTTTTAAAAGTTTTAGAAAACAAAATGAAGAAAACAATAGTTATATTATTGAAATCGCGCCTTAATAAGCTTTCCTTTGATACGCTACTCGATGCTCTTGGGGAAACATTTTTTTTCACTTTCCAGGTCCTTCTTTTAAATTAACCTCTATAGAATCGAAATTCAACTTCATATCTATAATTTATTGGAACATCACACACTCTTTCTGCACTAAATTTCAAATTTCCGTGTCGAAAAAACTCAAAGAAAATCACCTGTGATAATCAGACGACATCCGAATGGTCCTATAAGTGTCCCGTTTTGCCAATTTTGGCACGGAACACTAAAAATCAGTACCTATATTACACAATAATATGCCTGCAGACATGTAAGATATATTAATTGTCGAAGGTTATTGTGCCATTTCCAATTACAGTTTACTATTTTATCTTAAAATTACATTTACAATAAGGTCGTCCTTTAAGGCAACGGCGTATAGATACTAAAGCAACAATTATAGTTGAGAATTTTAGTGTACTTATTTGTTGATGCCGATCTCAATATGAGTCTCGGGATTTGACTGAATAGGCATGATGACAGTAATAAAGAATTATTGAAATTATATATTTATCTAATGAAATAGGGTTCATAAATAATAAATACCCCTGTCGCAGCATCCTGCATAACATAGCGAATTTCCATTTACAAAAGTACGTTTTTCTCGGAAACTAGTTGACATAGAGTAATTGTAAATAAAAAACCTTTTTATGTGATTTTTCCGCCTCATTCCGCCAAATTTTTTTCACGAAAAATGCCCAAAAAACCGGATATTTAGTAAACATATATATAAATGTGTCCGCACGATAACTCAAGAACGAAACATCTTATTATTAAGAAATTTCGTGAAAATGTTTACGGTTTTTTGGGCATTTTTCGTTAAAAAAATTTGGCGGAATGAGGCGGAAAAATCACATAAAAAAGGTTTTTTATTTACAATTACTCTATATCAACTAGTTTCCGAGAAAAACGTACTTTTGTAAATGGAAATTCGCTATGTTATGCAGGATGCTGCGACAGGGGTATTTTTTTTATGAAACAAGCTTACTCTCACGAGTCTCACTTTTTTGTGGAAATCTCAATAGAATTGAACAGAATTATTTCAAAAGTTCTTCAACTCTTTAATTTGGACCCTATTTATGGCAATGACGGATAATTTTGGCTACACGTTTATTTAAATGTGATATTCTAAAATTTTGTATAAAGTTAGTTACAGATTGCTATGCTCTGATCGCTCAAAGTAGCTACATCATTAGAGAGAATGCTGTATATTACAAATATATTAAGAAACTAGCTTTTACCCGCGGCTTCGCTCACGTGACTTTTGAAATTAAGACATATAGTTAAATCGTATAAGGTATACTTTCATCGCGTCGCTATTGAGAGCTGTTACTTTTTTCTTGGGAGTTTTCCCACAGAAATATTTTTTCCGGATAGAAAACAGACTCTAATATTCTTTTTTTATATCATTCTAAATACATTTTCCCACGAGAATAAGATTTTCCATAGGATTTAGATATTTTCCCGGGATCGGAAGTAACCTATGTTTATCGTTGTATAAGTATCGTTCTTTCTGTTAACAATATGCCAATCAATTGTCCGTTGTTATAATTAAAAATCAGGGTGACCGACCCCAGCCCAGTGGAAATTTAATCTTTATGGAATTTGTTAAGAATAGCGGATGTGCTAATTGACGATAACTGGATAATTACCGGTTGTTTATTTCCTTATAGGATACAAATATATAGATAATAGTTGTGTTTGGTTACACTGGTTCGAGTAGTATAGAGATAGATATGTTGTCTCTACTTCTCTGTGATAGCAATAGTTCGCTAGTATGCTTATATTCACCTAACAATTAATTATTTGCATTACCTACTAATGTGCTATAAAAAATATTTAACTATTTAAAAGTAACCACAATTTTTTACCTGAAGCACAACAATTTCATATTGGTAAATCAAGCCTTGCATAATGGTAATAATACAATTTTTCGTCTCTTTTGACGTAGACATAGCAGATTGCGCCGATATTCCAGTAACATATGATGAACGTAATCGGAAGTGCCTCAAATCTTCTGTAAAAACATAGCAATCACAGAGTAATAGCAATAATTCGACAGTGTGCTTACATTCACCTAAATAAAAATTAATTATTGGCATTACTTATATTAATATTTAACTATTCAAAAATAACCACAATTTTTTACCTGACGTGCAACAATTTCATATTGGTAAATCAAGCCTTGCATAATGGTAATAATACAATTCTTCGCCTCTTTTAACATAGATACTGGATAATGTTACTGTGGTAAGAAAATACTTTGTTCGGCTGAAATAATGATTTTGGGTAAAAGATACTCAATGAAATATAAAATTTTAACTATGTTTTTATTTATTTTATTTTATACATACCGTAGTTATGTATACTCATTGATTTAAGTATTTCACAAATAATTAAAATTTATTTCAATATTTGACAGGTATTGAATGATTGTTGTTTATTGTTTATGTTCTTCTGATTAAACGGATTAAACTGATTAATGGAATTCAGAGCCATCTGTTTTATAAAAGTTTGAACTACCTAATTTGAATCTTTAGAAATGAATTTTTATTTTTTTATTTTAAATTTAATATATAAATAAATAATACATAAAATTTAAATTTTTTAGAAATGAATTTTAATTTTTTTAAATATAATATATAAATAACATTTTTGATTGACCATATTGCGAAAATTTTAATGGCAAAAATTAAAAATTTTTTTTTAATAGGAATTATTTTTTTTTAAATTAAAACAAAAGCAAATGATTTTATATTAAATTGACAAAGAGCTAATATGTCTATATGCATATAAGGACATGTTTACACTATGAAAAATATGTAAAAGACTTATTTGATCAAAGAAAAATTATAGTCTAGCTGACCAAATTCTATAATTTATTAATCCTCTAATCATTATTACATATTATTTTTTTTGTATTTTGTAATCAATTTGATCAAAGATAGTTAATATGTATTTAAGAGTATAATCATGTGGTTGTAAACAAGGTATATAATTTTAAATGTGTAAGACAGAAACAGAGAATCTTTAAGTCAAAATTTTGAAAATTATTTTCAATTTTTCTGGAGAATGAGCCAACATACAAAGGTAGCTTAGAGGAGCTTTAATATGTCATTTTTAATGTACTTTCGATTCGTCAAAAAAAATCTTTCGAATTCTAATGTCTTTAGCACTTAGGACACTTTTGTCAAAAGTGCCCAAAAAACCAACTTCTGGGCATCCGATGTGTCTGGCTAACGAACTTAGCCTAGCAAATCGATATTCCAGTTTGCATACGAAATTTCATAAGCATTAAACGTTTCGTTCGAGAGTTATCGCGTACACACATAAATACATATATATATATATATATATATATATATATATATATATATATATATATATATATATATATATATATATATATATATATATATATAAATTTTAATGAAGTAGATTTTCGGGTTCTAGAGGCTCCAAAACAAATTTCTGCCATAGTCCCGGGCTTAGGTCTTACCATAAGAGCTACGGTAAAAGCTGAATTTCATTCTGGAAATTCGCTAAAAACGTATTAGTTTTTGTTTTTTATTTTATTAAGTATTAATTTTTTTTTTTGTAAAATAAAACGATAAATTACAACTGTCCGCCATGTTAGATTGAACAAAAATCATAATAAACTACGTCACGTCTATGTAAACAATATTTTGTTGAACTCAATTTTGTTTACAAGCTCTGCACTTTTTATTGCATTTATTAAGAAACGTTAGCAATGGAACAGGGATTTACTAAGGCAAATAGTTTCAATTTACCAAAAATTGATTTGCTAACGCTAGGAGAGTTTCTTGCATCAAATAAAGACTTCTGCTCAGCAGAATTTAGAAATGTCAAAACTTCAACGTAAGTACATCAATATTCTTTAAAAAAAATGACTTATAGGTTCAAAATCCGTAATATATGATTTTTTTTTGCTCTTATTTGTACTTCATGACAAGTACAAATATTACAGGCTACATTATTTATTAATCAAGAAACATAACTTTAAAAAGCATCAAGTTTAGTATTGAATTTAGACATCAAACAAAATTATTATGCATAGAATATTTTAGAATGTATGAAATGAAGTAAAAACTTACGTCAAAGTGATCTTCACAAAAATAAATTGGAGAATTTAGACAAATAGCTTTTAGATCTCGCCGTGCAAGATTAAGCCACTTAGTGCGCATTTTTTTTTATGTGGAACGTAAACAAATAACTTGCAAGAATTTTTTATTGATGTATTTCCACACTGAGGGACTGCACACCACTTATAAACTTTAGTATTCATGTTTGTAACAAAAATCAACTAAATTCTTCTAACTCAAACTCAACACAATATACAGTTGCGTTATATTTGTGTATCCAAGCAATTGATTACATAGACGTGACGTCACAGCAGACGCCATGACATATTCGAGCGTTTTGATATGCATTTCGAAATTAATAATTAAAATGACAATTTTATACTAATAAATCGATTTCTTTTTTAGAAATAATATTTTTTTGTTTAAGTAGATATTTCTGAATCTCGTAGAAGAGTTTTTAAAAATTCATCATCATGCCTATTACAAAAAACACTTGAAAATCTAAACTGGCATACTAGATTATAAATTTGAATTAATTGTCAATTTTTTATTACAAAATGCATAGACAATTGAAATATTCACCCACTATGATTATTACATTTTATATAGATTTACCAAATACATGTCGGAAATACACAGCGAATCAGAATTCGATAAATTAATATTTATTACTTTATATGAAACAACACATTCGAATAAGTTCATTATGCTAATTATTTTAAAATTGGATGCAAATTTAAATTTTAAAATCCACCACACGTGCAGTGGTACAAAATGGAATTTATACATTCTACCAAGGTATAAATGGAATAAGTTTCGACATGCTAAATTCTATTTATAAGCTGAGACTCCCGTCTATAAAACTAGTTCAGTGGTAAAATCTAAAGTGTGAGAGAAACGCGTTTGAATAAAGTAACTGTTCATGAACAATTCATTTTAGGAATATAACTAACTCAAAAACGACGTCTTTTTTCTAATGGTCGGACATCCATAATTTTTATAAAAAGGCGGGACCAATAGCGTATTGGGCTCCCACAATTGGGCTTCCGTATCAATACTATAATGACCAGTTAATAGGGTCCTAAATATCTGTCCAGATAATAGAATTGCTTTTAGAAAATGACTGATTTTTAATGGCCCTATACAGGTTGTACAACAAATAACTCCCGTCCTTTTGTGGGATGACTCATAGCACCTTGTAGACACTAAAACCGCAGGAATTTTTTCAGAATTAACAGTCGTGTCACCCCTCAAAAGGATAAGAGTTATTTCCCTTGCACCCTGTTTATATATATTTATATATACATATATATACAGGGTGTACGGAAAATAACTCTTATGCTTTTGAGGGGTGACCCGACTGTTAATTCCGAAACAATTCCTGCGGTTTTAGTGTCTACAGGGTGCTATGAGTCACCCCACAAAAGGACGAAAGTTATTTGTTTTACATCCTGTAGATACTTAATGTTGACCAAAAAGACATTTTCCGAAACCTACAATTTTCTTTCAGTTTCATGATTTTATCATTTTTTTTAAGATTTTTACAGCAATTAAAAATTTTAGTAAACTTGATGACGTCATCAAATCAAAAAATATTTTTTAAACCAAGCTTTATGAAAGTGCTTTAAATTGAGACGATTGGTTGAATTAAGTTAATTTGGGTACGAACTTTTGATTTTTCCGAAATTTACCTTAGAAATATTTGCCGCCTCGGCCTATAAGACACTTAGCCTCTCTGTAAATACTATGTTAACCAAATGATTATGTTTTATAAAATTTGGAATTATATGTCTAACGGAAATCAGTTCTAGGGAACTTAGAACTAGTGTAAAAAACGGTTATATAATCTTCTTTAGTTATTATGAACTTTAAATAGTTATTTAAAAATTAAAATAATTATTTTTTGTTGAAAAATGACATTTATCAAATCCGTTTTTTTCAGATTCAACGTTACTATATTTAGCTTATTTTAATTTTAGATCTTTTAGTTTTTTTCTTTCACGGAGGAGACACTAAGGTTTCTAGAAGTGATAAAGTGGAGCCCGGTAAAATAAATTTAAGAAACAGTAACAAAAATATTTTTGCGTAAGTTTCTGGCTTGCATAGCTTGATATCAACTAAGATACTATGGAGTAATTTTCTTCTGTACACTTATAGAAATTCTTGTCAGTTTTGCAGGTATATATGAAAATAAATGTTCACATTTCATTTAACACTACTGTAATGTGTGTATTACTAGTATCAGTATTATTATTAAAGATTGGATTTATATGCAATTATATTGTATAAATTATAGTGCTGGTCGTTGATTTGGTTTCAAAATGATACCTAATATTACCAATTTCGTTAGTTATTCTGCTAGCAAATATAATGAGGGAACTAGGGGGTTGTTGTAACAGAGGTAAGTAGTAACACGCAATTTTTAGTAAGAATCTGGACACTTTAAACCCATATAATTTGTTCAATTTAATGCTTATACCATGGGGCATCACGTCATCATAGCCAGTATTTCGCCCGATGACGCAGTAAATGGCAATATACACGTGCTTCATTTTGGTTAGGTAACGTAAAATATTACTTTCATAAAATTTGGTTCTTCGAGTCTATTATCAGTTAATCTAAAAATTTTAGTTTTGCATATAGTTTCAAAATGTACTTAATTTTAATATTCTTTAAAAATTTCACGTTCACCAACATGATTTTAAGAAAATTTTGTTAAATGTAAAAAATTATGTTACGGGGTTTGTTGTAACAATATGTTGGGACAAATTGTAACATGTTATTTGTTACTCCGTTGAACACTGAATTTAGTCATTGTAATATAACGTCTTTTTTTCGGAAGCTGATTATTTTTTTGGAATAATTATATAGTTATCTTAAGTAAATGAATGTGATTTAAAGTGTTATGTTGATTATAAATATCGTTTATCTAACTAAAAATGTTATTGAATAATGTAAAATTTTATGTTAGTTTTTAAACTGACAAATTAAAGCGCCAATACCTATCAAAAATAACTACTTTTATTGTTACTACCTACCCCATGGCTGTTACATCTAGCCCCAAACACGGGGCAAGTTGTATCAACGCCCTTTTTTTTTAAGAAAATGGCTGGCGTGAAGCACATATAAATAATTTTGATCTTATTTCTTTTGGATATGATAGAGGGATAGTTAAACTATCGACAAATACTTTTTTAATGCTAAAAAGGTTAAAACAGATATTAAATTAGATCAGTTTTTCTGAAAATTGTTACAACAAGCCCCCGTCTCCCGTATTGACAGATGCTCATTCTCATTTAAGTACTAAGATATAGTGACTAAAATTTCAATTTCAATTACTGATAAATTTTGGTACAAATTTATAAATAATTGATGCATAATATTATTCTCTTTGATTAAAATTCATTAAAAATTCATAACTTTGATGAGTTGATATTTGTATTTTAATTATTAGAGGTATTTATGACATTCATCATTGTATTTATATACATTCGTCCAATGTAGCCGGATAAAATTCTTTTTCAGGATGCGCTTGCAAACGATTATGAAAATTTAACTCTACCGATTGTTCATTTCAATAAAATCGGAAATTAAATTTATTTCCTACGAATATTTGTTATCATAGTCCATTAAACCAGAAGGTTTCTAAGATCAACTATACCTTTTACCTTCATACTGAAGCAAAAAATTCTATGAGAAAACATTCAGATGCACATTGAGTTAGGTACTGTAAATTGGATTTTATAAAAATTCCACAACGAAAGATCCAGTTTTTATGAAGTTTGGTGAAAACGTTGAAAGTTCCAAAACCCTTCGAGAAGTTCTTCAGCTAGACCCAGTTTAGTGCCCAAAACATAAAAAATGAGTTTCTGTCAAAATTTAAAATTTTTTTTATATTTTTTCTACACCATGGCAAAGAACAAAATAGTTCACATAAGATACACTTTTGAGTTATTGCCTTATGTAAGTAGGTTTTCGAGAAAAATTTAAAAAAAGTTTTATTTTTATTCTTTTGACAACGTATGTCTTTTGTATACTGTTTGTCAGTATATTTTTTGTTTTACCACATAATAAATATGTATAATGGTAAATTTTATTTGTATTATTTTTGGGTTCCGAAAAAAAATGTTCAAATTCTTATAGCTCCATGAAATTTTAAATGTTAATGTTACAGGTGTAGATCTCAATTGATAAAATTTTTGGGTACTTCTCCGCATTGGAAGTGAAGATGACAATTTTTTCTCACATGTTGAATACCGTTAGAAAGGGCTCTTTCAAAGTGAATCTAAGATTTCTTTTATCATTAATTTTTCATTTTTAACTTCCGTTTGCGAAATATTAACCCTTTGTACTCGAACCATTTTTTAGTATGGGTACTCAGATACTCGACAGTAGCTTTATTAAAAAATTGTAATACATCAAAGCTAAGTATTTTAAACAAAAGTAGTTTACTTACATATTTTATTTTTATTTTCATATTACAAACATTATATTTTAATATTAAATTTTATAATTTTCCTTAGTGTGATGTTTGAAGTAAAGAATAGGATGGCGCCTGAGAGGCGCCTTTCGAGTACAAAAGGTATTTATTGTGTCGCCGTGGTGGCGCGTATCGAGTGCAAAGGGTTAATCTTCAAAATGGGTAATTTTTGTAGCCGAAAATTCGCTCTTGTACCTACAGGATGTTACAACAGACCAATTACTGTTAAAGTATACTAAATATTATAATCCTTTATGATTTTTGTAGCAACGTAATAAAATACCGAAAGATTAATTTTCGAAGACATACTCGTATATTTAATATTCTAATAAATAATAAAATTAATCACGTCACACACATCATTATTCTTAATACAATTTCCATGTTATGAGTATCAGTAAAAGGCATTAAATTGGTGGAGAAACTAGGATCTGGAGAGAATGCACCTGCAATTGTCTTCTTCATCTTAAATAACTATACAGAAACCACGAGAAAATCTTCACAAGTATTGTCGGCCATGGGAAGTGAATTTCTTCGCTCTAATAACTACCAGTGACTAAACACACTGGGTAACTGGACTAATAATAACCCATAACCACGAATTTAAAAATAGAATTGGTGGACTACTGTCAGTAATTAAATTTAAGCTGATACAAATGGTTTGGATGATCGTTACCAGTAAACTACCCCAAAGTAATAATTTCACAAAACTGACTTTTTGCCAATAAAATCAAATAAAATACCGCACACTG
This sequence comes from Brachynemurus nebulosus, assembly GCA_035578155.1. Lineage (NCBI taxonomy): Eukaryota > Metazoa > Arthropoda > Insecta > Neuroptera > Myrmeleontidae > Brachynemurus > Brachynemurus nebulosus. The sequence continues at coordinate 41,669,833 of JAPWDM010000008.1, read as the reverse complement.
TATTAAATCAAAATTTCCAAATTAGTATATTCCACAATCTAACAAATTCTCTCTTTTATTCATAAAAATTCATTAACGACACTGAAATGTCTATTTTCATTCATATAAATAATTGTTATTTTTTCACTCTGTATTTCTACCACCATAGAAAAACAGTAGCAAGAGAATAAAGTAGAGAATGAAGAAATAAAGGACAATATGTGTACGTGTCCTTCCGGGAAATTTTTCTTCATCCTCTTCATTTTTCTATGAAAATATCTTTATTATAGACACGTCTCCATATTATTCGTCACAATTGTCTATGTGTGAATGGCCGGATATTTTTTGTTCATCTTACGAAAGTTTCTTATTTTCCACTCGTTATTGTTCTATATACGATAATAATAATAATAAATAGTGAAATGTCGTGTGTCTCTATACAAAAACAGCAGAACTAACTATTTAGATGGTGGTAACTCTAAGTAGGAGCACCAGCAGAACCGAACAGAGAATCAGTCAGCTTTTGAACAAAGTAAACGTGCAGGAGGTATAATGGAGAGCTGGAGAATCATCAGCTGTCATTCCGTCCATCCAGAAGCCGTCGAGCTGAGCCGCGCCGAGCGAGCACGGTCGCTGACTGGATGTACATGTTAGTGTACTATGTACTTACTTCCTTCGTTGGACGGCACAAGCCTATTCACGATGTGCCCTACCCGTTTGCCTTACTTACGCCTTGGTTATCTTTGTAGATATTATTAAATTGTGTTTTATATATGTACAGTAAACAACAACAAACTGCAGATATTCGTTTGGTACAATGTATATTGCAAGTAGGAAGAACGAAATCGATCGCAGCGCACGACGTGATCAAAATGTGAACTTAGGGTTGAAAAATTTTCATCAGTCACTGTCAAACAATAAAACCTGTGTGGACAGACCAATGAACAAATCATATTATATAGACTAAAATACGACCGGATAGTATTCTGTAATATAGTAATCATTGTAATAACCAATGGTGTCCCTAGTAACTTTTTCAAATAATTATTGTCAAAACATAATGCAGTCGAGCTTCACTAAAGTTAAGAAAAATTTGGTAAACTTTAGTGAAACTTGACTTTAGTGAAGCAGATTGAGGTCAGTGACGGTTATTTAGTACAGGATCGGAGCTACATAATAATTTAAGTCATAGGTGACGTACAAGAGCAAACTATTTGATAATTTGGATTTCAGTAGATTAATTGGATTTGTATCACTAATGTATCAATCTCATTAAAAATATTGCTGTTAGAAAGTTCTTCATTATAGATATATCTGCTATAGAAAAAATTTTTTTTTATCCCTTGAACGGACAATTGACAAATACCGTGTCTATTTTTCAATCTACATAAACAGCTACGATTTTCTTTGGATTCACCAAATTCTCCGAATTGGTTAAAGTACCTACCTGATATTCAAGTATTTTGGTATTTATTATTTAAATTTAAATATTTATTATATTAAGTGAATAAGTGAATTGATTAAGTAGTCTTCAACCAAATAACACGTTTTGTATATATTTGAAAAAAAATTTTAAAATTCTAGAATTCCATAGAGAAATATTTTTATTAAGAAATACCATTGATTTGTTTACATTTTTATGTTTTAAGATTTTATAATTTATGACTTTATAGTTCAGCTCATAACTAATCTTAGCTATGTCATGAAAAATATGTAACTAATATTATTTCCCTTTGTTTTTGTAATATTTTTCGATTTTTCATTTTGAATAAACATAATTAGTAACATTTATGAACTTTAAGTTACAAACGAAGTTCTAAAATTCAACAGAGAAGAGTTTAAATTTGAATACTCTTATGACATCCAAACCAATTTCTTTAAATCATAATTATATGTAATTGTTTTTTTTTTTTACTATGAATATAGCTGTTATAGAATTTATAATATCTTTTTCTTAAAAATGTATAATGTAATAATCTGTTTCTTTCTGTTTCTATAAATCCTCTTAACTTTGGTGAAAAAAAAGTGACGTCACTTAACAAAACTGGTGTTAACTTTACTGAAGCTCTACTGTAATGATAATACAATTTTACTGTAATGATAATACAATAAAAAATTGATATAAGCAAATTTATATTAAATGAAAATGGTTCAGGCTTTAAGAATGTAAAAATGAAATTTTGTCACATGTAAAAGTTATTATATTTTCTACTATCCTTTTTTAATATATTAGATAGTAGTTCTTGTGAGAGACAGTTACATTACGAGCGTGTCGGATACATAAACTTACGTGCTCACCCGTTTCACCCTGTTACCTGCTTCAAGAAAAATGCTTACACGCTGCCTTTATGCTTTGTCTAGTAGTATAATATAATAATGTTCACTGGTCCGTGCCTATGTGCTTTTTTGTGATAAAACGAAAATTAAAACACTAAATTGTTGCCAAATCACTCATTAAAATAATACCATAACTGATAAATAATCATTTCTTCCCAGACATATGGATTGTTTGTTAAGTCACAAATGTATTCTCTTTTACGTCGTTAAAATTTAATCAAAATCGTCAGAGCCGATTTGTTCATTTTCGGGGCAGTTTAAAAATTCAAAATTACGGCCAGGTCCCGCTCACAATAACTTCTGGATGTATTGACGTCACCAGACTGTGTATTTTGGCCAAGGCTGGGAACCATTTAAAATGATTTCATTTTAAATATGTATTTAAAATACAAAATGTGCATTTTGCATTTTCTATTTTAAATAAGTTGGGTCAAACCATTTTGTATTTAAAATGAAAATTTAAATCCATTTTACATTTAAAATGAAAATGCACATATACTTAAATTTATATGTATAGGTATGACATTTATGACTCATATTAATCATAGAACTGGAAGTGAACGCAATCTGAGAAATTATAAGTTAAATGAGAGTTGATTCAGTTGACTCAAAATTATCATAACTCCAATTGCAATGTTACTTGAGTTAAATTTGTTGCTAGAACTGCAGTTCTCTCAAGTCAAACTTCTCAAGTTGTGTGCTATTATCTTTAAGACATGTCGATAAGAAATATTTTGGTATTTCGAGTAGATGATTTTCATCATTAAAAATTCCAACAATATTTCAAGAGTTAAATTTCGTTTTCATATAATGCAAAATTTAAAAAAAAATTCCAAAGGCTGGCCTTAGTGCCCTTATTAAATTTTAGTACATTTGACATGTTAGTAACTTTTTTTTATTAATATAAAAAAATGATAAAAAATTTATAGAATAAATTCAAATTAAAAAAAAAAGCATTTGCATTTTATAATCCATTTTAAATAGCTATTTTCCATTTTCTATTTTAAATATATTCAGCAAAACTATTTCCCGTTTTGTATTTTAAATGCATTCTTGGAAACCATTTTCCATTTTCTATTTTAAATGGTTTCTATGAACCATTTTTCCCAGCCCTGATTTTGGCCAACTTCATCCTAGGTACCGTAAATGCGGATTACTTGAGCCCAGATTTACAAATCATCTGATCATTTCTAAAATTGAGCGTAACTGTTATATTTATTTGGGATGGGAAATTCAGCATATTAATCTATATATGACTACAGTTAGTTTATTATATAGTATGGGTCTTTTTCTTATGGGTCATAAATTTTATAGCTATTTAGGTTTTGGGCTCAAGTTAACCTCGAGATCGGGGTACTTGAGGCCAAACCCAAATTTCCGGGTGATTTTCATTTGAAAACAGTTTGAGACCATGTAGGATGTTGACTACTAATTAAAACATTGTACAAACATATAAGGAACTTTATTTATTCAATACTCCTATCGCAGCATCCTGCATAACATAACGAATTTCCGTTTACAAAAATTAGTTTTCTCGGAAACTAGTTGACATAGAATAAGATAAAGACCTTTTTGTGTGTGATTTTTTCTCCTCGTTTCAATAGTGTAAAAATTTTTGAATAAGGAGAAATTTTGGAAAAAAAGTTAATTGTTTTGGGCATCGGACGTGCTTGGTTAGCGAACTTGTCCAACGGTTTGAGACTTTTGGGAATTTCTGCTATAGTTTTGCACCATTTTATACCAAAGTTATAATGGGCTCAAGTTACCCTAATTTCAAGGTTATTTTACTGATTTATCAAAACCTTAATTTGAAAAGTTAACGAAATAGTTGGCATATGAACATATCTGAATTTAGTTTAGTAACGTACAAAATATTAAAATTATACACTTACCTTCCTTTGTAGGCTATCACAATTATTTTTACAATCAAAAGTTAGCAACGTAACAAAACATCAATTTCAAACAGAGAGTAAACAACACTTGCCTCACCTCTAGTGTCAATTTTCAGAACTACCTAAACTTAAACACCGTAAACATACTGCTGTTACCTATTAGCTAAACATCTAACTTACTTCTACTATTGATAGTATAAGCAAAAAACAGAAAATAATACATTTTCCGTTTGGGCTCAAGTTATACCCTAGGGCTCAAGTAACCCGCGTCTACGGTACTTAATCATATAGGGAAAGTAGTATTAAATTATGCTGAAGCCCTCCTTGCCAGTATGGTATTTATAAGCACTATTTTTGATAATTTTGTAACGTACTGTATCTGTATGAAACATATTATATAGATACAGTAACATATAAAATAGTTCCTGCACTCTACTAGCATTTCGTTCGCTTACTTGCTCGTGTTATATATTTTGCGCGCGCGAATTTAATTTGAACGAAGTGAAGAATAGAATATAAAAACAATGGAGGAGCAAATGGAAATTGTCAGCCATAGTGAAAATGGCGAGAAAAAAATAAAAGAACATGAAATTGAATAAAGGAAAATATATACATATCTGTTATACATCAAAATATAATGAAATTCCTATTTTATTTTTTCATCTCTCTTTTCGCCTCTTCCATTTCTGTTGTGTGTTATTATTTTTCGTTCCACATTTTTATTGAGTTGTGATACCCTACGATACGTTACGATAGCTAGCAGTAAGGCTCTCTAGATACATATAAGGCATTAGATGAGTTTATACTATATGGTGCTATACTGTATGATACTTATTCGGTGGCATTTTTCCTTATTTGGTTTTTTTATTAACTTTAAAATCTAATTTGATTGTTGAGTGTTATCATTTTCCAAAAATTTTCCGATAATTTATTCAATTTCCATAAATAATTGAATTTTATGCCAAATGGAATCAATATAAAAGGTATAATAGACATATAAGACGAACGTAAATTAACTTCAATTTGAATAGATGGTTGTTTTCAGACTTATTTAGCTATTTGATCTTCAGTCAATTGTAAGAGGTTCCACGTTTTACGCTTAAGGTGTTGCATATTTTAGATACACTCAAAAGGCTACGCGTGTTATCTATTTTTCTATTTCATGCGAATTAGCCATAACATATACATCCAAAAAAGGCACCGTTTATCCAGAATTAGACTATTAACCTAGTAATGTAGCTTTTTTTTTATTACGTTCTGACAGGATGCCGGTTACCTAGGAAGAATATAATGGGAAACGTTTTTTAAGAACTGAATGAAGTTCCTCTCTTTCTAAACGTGATCTATGACATTTTCTGATGAATCATAAGTTCCTTTTAAATCATATTACCATGAATTCATAATACTTTGATATTTGTTAAAATAATATTTATCACAACTTTGGATTATTCTATTGGCAAGTTGATGGAGAGAAAACATTTCCAGAACGTCTATTTGGGATAAAAAAAAAATGTTGTTAAATTTCATATATTAAAATATCAAAAATGTTACTTTATATAAACTGGACATTTTTTCCACCTTTTTTGAATTTAGGGATGATTTCATTCGCCCAAACAAACCGTTCAGAACTGCATTTTTGTGCTGAGTATAGGTATCCAAGATTCCATCTCCAAATTTAGCGACTATTAAAATTATCATCCCAAATTGGCCACTGGCTCTTAGACTAAAAAGTACGCAATTTTTAAAAGCTTTTATTTAACTTGCTATGTTAGTATGTTGGTTTAGATCAAATCTTGGATTCAAAATTTAGACAGGTTCTAATTGAGCTAGAGGTTTCAAATTTTGCATACGTGTCTAACCTTAATGACAATGCAATATTGCATAATTAGTTTTTCCCTAAATTGCCCCAAACCAAAATTGTTGACTTTTAGTCCTATGCAACTTTTTGACATTTCGAATTGTCAAATATTGTCCATTGATTTTACATTGCAATTTTTTGTTTCCATAGTTATGTCTGATTAGGGTAAATTAACCGATTAAAATATAGGAAAAAAAATTACTTCTTTATTTTTTTTTTTTAAATTAATTGTAATCAGACTAAAGAGTAGGAAATAAAATAAAGTAAAAAAATGTTTTTTAAGAAAAAGCTTTTATTTAAAAGGCTAAAAAAAATGAAATAACTACTGAGTGAAGTTTGAAGCAATTTGCAACATAATTTGTAAAAGCTTGAGGCGTTTAATTAAGTTTGGTAACTACTGAAAAGTAAAATAGCTACACTTATATCCAAAACAGAAATAATTAATGATAACGCCTGAAGCTTTTATAAATTATGTTGCATATTGCTTCAAATTTCACTCAGTAGTTATTTCATTTTTTTTAGCCCATTTTTAAATAAAAACTTTTTCTTAAAAAACATTTTTTTACTTTATTTTTTCGCTTATAATGAACTAAAAACGTTATCAACCATTTAACAGGATTATCCCAAATATTATTTAGGTACTTATTTTAACTTTAAAAAAAATCTTCCATCAGTATATGACGAGTTTCAGATTATTTTATGCAAAACATAAGATGCTTCCCATAATTTACTAAATTTTTTTTTGAACTAAGCAACATAAATCGACGTTAAATGTACCTACATAATGTCCTATTTTTTAGAAAATATATTTATATTTTGACGTGCCCAATTTAAATTTCCATAATATTCATTATAATTATATTAACTTTTGTATTGTGTCAAACTTATCAACAAAGCCTATATATAATAATATGTACATTTATATACACATATGCCTACATATCTAAATTCCACAATTTGACTATTTGTCAATGTAATTTGTTCATTTCAAAATATAAATACATGCACACATTCATTTTGTTCACTATTCGCGTCCCCGAAATCATCATGAACTAAATAACCCATAACTCTCGCCGCATAGTAATTATCACTATGTCCTGGTAATAAATATTGCATACCTATATACACCCTGCATATACCGTGTGCGTTTTCTGAAAGTGAATTTCATGCAAACTATAAGTTTGCATCATATCTCGAAAACCATAAGAACTATAAGGCCCGATTTACATTAACGTTCCGCTCTCGGTACGATATCGCTACGCTCCCGATTCGATAAAATTGGACAAGAAACAATGAGTGTATTCACATCATCGCTCCGATATCACTCCGACATCAGTGGCGGTACACTCTCGCTCCAATAATAATACCACTCATATAATATTTTATCGGAGCGGTATCGAAACGATCAGACATCGATAGTGTGAACACGTTTTTTTTTTGATTCCACTCTGCTCCGTTCAGCCTTCTTCACTTATTTGAAAATTATTGTATTAGGAAAACATGATACAACACAATAACACGACGTCTTGCTAATACATTATGATGCATTTTACGATTTAATTGACTAATAGATATATTGTATTATGATATGTTCTCCTAATACAATAGTGTTTAAAGTATGGAAAAAATTTTTATCGGAGTGAGAGTGGAGCGAGAGCGGCACTCTAGTGTGAATGGAGAACGATTAGGTACCAGCATGTTATCAGCACTGTAATGTGAACACAACAGGATTATATCGGAGTGAAAGTGGAACGGGAGCGTACCGAGAGCGAAGCGTTAATGTAAATCGGGCCTAAAACTCCTGTCTATAGCAATAGGTTGACTCTGTTGATACCTACAACTCTTATTCGAACAATTTTTTAATTGAATCAACGGTTTGGCTGTAATAAAAATGGCAACTCTCAAAAAACTCACACGGTATTTACTTATTGTAGTACACACACACACACACAGATATATATATATATATATATATATATATATATATATATATATATATATATATATATATATATATCGGCAATTTCATTGTGCATCGGTGTTTACACATGAGTGCGATATTTTACATATATATTTGTCCGGGCTAGTTGGTTGCATGGGCTGGGATACGCGTTATAATCAAACATATTGGTTAGTGACCGGTGGGGACTGTAATTGTTGACATCATCAATGTATTTAACACATAATTGTATAATAAATTTTATTATATTATATTTTCACAAAAATTGTAATTTGTTCACTGAAAATATTTATGTTGTTTTGTGTTCGCTATCGAGATTATACTGAAGTATCGGAAAACCCCGATCCATCACAATGCCACATCGGTTCTACAATTTTGGATTGAGCAAAATTTTGAAAACTAAATCAAATATACACGTACTGAACAATAAAAATTGAAAATGAGATTTGTTTTTTATTGGTGGCATTATTCAGAAAGGGTGAAACAATATGTGACGGAGAAGAACGGGGAGCTAGAGTGGACGATAATACACACATACTATGACACACGCTCCTATTTAACAATTACGTCATCACATAAGATGTGTATAATGGTAACCCTACGTGTTTCAAAGCGAATATGTTTGAGTGCGTTAGTATGTTGTTTACAATTTAACTGTGCATTTTCTATTCTTTTACTTTCTTTTATATTGTGTTAAAAAAAAAAAAAAACTGATAAAAATTTACGTACTGAAGTTTGGTCATCTAAATAATAGTTTGTAAACAATAAATTATGCAAATATATAAATTAGAAGCATTGACGCCCATGACCTATAACTTTCTCATTTAACAATTTCGCCTCCAGCGGCCCCAGTGGATTATTAAATGGGAGTGTCCTCTGTACTAAGAACTTCTAATTTATTATAATGTGTAGGTACTACAAAAATTATTGTTATATTTTTTTTTTATAAGATAATCATCTTCATCGTTCATTTTCTCGTTTACCCCTTTTCCGGGAAAAGGAATACTATTAGCACTCACTATTATTAACAAACAAGTTGATAGTAATTCTAGATAGTATATTAACTGCCATATTATATAACCTAGCTCCCTCTATAAATTATATTTATAGCTTGTCACATAATTAGGTAGTTGGGTGAATTATAAAGGAACTGTTAATGACTGAATAATGTTTAACATAACCTTATTATATTTGATAATTAAATTAAATATAAGCTTCTTACGTTATTCATCATTAGAGTTGGGAGAACAGTGGTCCCGAACAGAATCGCCATATAAAATATTTTGAAGTGGGGGGCTATAAATTTTATTAGAAGGCTGAGGATTTTCCCCTGGATTTGATGACTAGCCTAAGGAAGCTTTAAAGAACAAATCAGTAAAAATTAAAAATTACCCATTTTTCATAATATAATATATAATTTTAATTTTAAAAATAATTTAAAAAAATTAATGTTGAATAAATAAGTGGTCGACTGTAATAGAAATTAATTTAAACGAATTCAAAAGATTTATATTGTAAACAATATCTCTATTTCCGTTGTTATTATTTTAATAATATGTACATGTCACCTTCTTTATACCTGCTTTAACGTAAACAAAATTGATTGTGTCTAGTAGATTGTATTACTCTAGTAGGTCGCTCACAAGACTGAACATGGTTTTGTTTTTGCATTAGAAAAATATAAAGATATGTATATACATATAACAAGCAAAATGATTCATAATATTGGCAATTAAAAAACACAAACAGACACAAAATAACACTAACGATGTGGTATTAATAGTAAAACGTCGTAAAACTGATTTTTAAAAAGATTGATAATATTTTTACGTTTTATGGCAGCCCTCCAGTTCTATTCGTAGCCCCCCAGTACAAAATATTTTATATGGCGACTCTGTTAGGGACCTTTTGTTCCCATCTCTGTTCATCATACAGTAAAATCTCACTTGATTCATACTTACAATTCTAAGTAGCTATACGCTGTAATTTTTTAATGCTGGTGTTACTCTTGGTTACCTTCTTTATAAATACTTAAATTGTGATCTGATTTATCACACTACAAAAATTTTAACAGAAATGCAACTCATTTGATGCAGTAGTTAATGTTAAAAACGTTTTGGAACAGGTTTAGTCAAATTTCTCGTAACATGATTAAAAATTTGCGGAGTATTTTATTTCTTTTTTAAAATACATAGGAAACTCCCATTACGCAATCCACTGGGACCAAATTGCTAAATAAGAAAGTCAAAGATCACGGGCGTCAATGTTTCTGATTTATATATTTGTATCATTTACTGTTATAAACTATTACTTAGACATTAACACATTTAAACATATTTGCTTTAAAACACGGAGGGGTGCCATTATACACATCTTGTGTGCGACGAAATTGTTAAATGCGGGCGTGCGATATGGGAGTTTGCTATGTATTTTCTTTTTTAAAACAAAACTATTTGTTAAAAATTGATCTCCAAATTGAAAAATTATTCAGTATATTTAAAAATAAATCTATCACAAACCTTTCAGTTAAAATTCAGGTTACGACAGTATCTTGTTATATTAATTTTTCCGAACTATTTTCCGAAATTTTCAGAGCATCAGTATCCTCGTAAATCTTTTCAATGTCAGTATATCCTATAAATCAAATCAGAGCCGTGAAAAGAAATAGCGAGCACCTGGAATAAAGCCCATCTTTGAAAAATTTCTATATAGAAAAAATAAGTTATTACCAGAGAAAAAAATTTTTTACTTTTTCTCGGCTCCCTACCGATTGCCACGGGCCTCCTCTTCCAGTCCGGATCCTGGGGTTACAACCCCGGTCACCCCACCCACTCGTCGGGCTTAGGTCAAATCAATTAAAAATTGTCGGATGTCATCAAACAAATGCGACAAATGAAGCAAAATTAAACGAACTTAGTTTTCTACCCCATCTTCTTTTCGTAATTTTTATATTAGAGTAACTATAGTAACTTAAAATTGTACGTCTAATTCTGTTTCATTTGCTAATGACATAAAAGCATTTTTAAAATGAGCGTGAGCTTAAAAGACCTCCAGAAACTGAGGTGAGGGGAACACAAATTGTATTATTTACATAGTTACCAACCAAACAAAGTAATTGTTTTTAAAGGACCGAGTGAATAAACGTATATTTATTAATATGATAGACCAAGATAAATGCAGATGTAGGTAAAGAAGTTCTTTTTGGCTTGCGCCCATAATAGTTTATTTAACCTATAATTAATTTATGATAAATAAAGTTTCGATTTTCTTGAATTAACCTTTAAAATTTTTATTCCATAACTAAAATGAGGATGACTACATATTTTGATACACAAATTATTCAAAGAATATTCTCTGCTAATTATTTTTAGATAATACCTAATTTGAAAAAGTCCTTATAAAAATAAAATTATTAAATTTATTTTAGAAAATATGGTTTAGCTTACTATTAATGAGGAAAACTAACAAGTTCAAATTTAATTTAGATATATATAATAATATACCTATCACGGTGTATTGAGACATTGTAAACACTTCATTAAGGAAAATAAACAAACATTCCATATTAGCTAAAACTTACTAGGGTGAATGCGGGAGAGATGCCGCACATTTTGAAAACACTTGATAATTCTTAATGTATTCATTTAATTGATTTGAAATTTGGTACGCAATAAATGTAAACATTGTTCATTAAAATTATTTATAAATAATTTTAAATTTTGAGTCATAAAGGATTCATAATTAACATTTTTGTAGAGCCTGCAAAGCGGCGTCTCTACCACGCCTATGGAAGAGATGCCGCATCAAGGAAAGAGGGACGCCGCATAGTTCATATTAAAAATCTTGCATTTTACACACATCTCCATACATGATACATGCCATATGTAATCATTTTTGGCACTTTATACATCTTAGCCAGTCAATTTTTTTTTTTTTTTTGTTTCTGAGTACTTTTCAAAACATTCAATACACAGGCAATCATAATTATTTTCGTTAGCTTCACTAATATGAGAGCTCTTCCTAATCCATTAATGGATTTTTAGTCGAATTTTCTCCGAAAAATTAGACTTATACAGTCTATACGATAAGAACTGCGAGAGGCGAGAGTAGGGGCGCTATCCGTTTTCTGACCCGTAGAACACGATTATGTAGAAAAAAAAAGATGTCTGATATATATATATATATATATATATATATATATATATATATATATATATATACAGTGAAAGCTATCAAGTTGGACACCTCTGTATACTGGACACCTGCTCAAGTTGGACACTTTTCAATTGGCCTGGCGAAATTACATTGTTTTAAATGCATATTAATACTTATAAGTTGGACACCTCTATATGTTGGAAACCTGTTTAATTTGGACAGTTTTTTAAAATGATTTTTGATATTTTGACCTGTTTACGTTGGACATTCATGTATTTTACACGTGACCGAAACACGTGTTAGTTATGTTATGACAGTTATAATAATTGAATTTTTACACGTGACCGAAACACGTGTTAGTTATGTCCTAAAAATATAAAAGCTCGGCAGTCACAATGGTTATTAGTCAATAATCAGCAGTGATTTCATGTGTACAGATCTCTTGAATATTTATTAGTTACAAATTTAGCACCATGAGTTCCAAGCGAAAATGTTTAGTAGAATTGACCATTGAAAAGAAAAAAAATGTTATAGACTTAGTAGAGAATGGTGTTAGTTTAAGAAAGGCAGCCGACCAATTTGGAATTTCCAAATCAACTGTTGGGAATATTTTGAAGTGTAAAGACGAAATTTTGAAAGCTTACGAAAATAATTGCAGCGCCGAACGAAAACGAAAAATTCGTAAAACTGGTAATGAAGCAATAAATCAAAAAGTTTATGACTTTTTTGTTAAGTGCCGTTCATCGAATCTTCCAGTATCCGGTCCTCTACTGCAAGAAAAAGCAAAAGCGATAGCCTTAAAATTAGACATTAATTTTCAAGCAAGTAATGGATGGTTAGAAAGTTTTCTAAATCGACATAATATTAAATTTAAAACTTTGTGTGGAGAGTCAGCATCAGCAGACTTAGAAGAGGCGGAAGAGTGGAAAAGAAAACTGGAAAATCTGTTGCAAGATTATGCGCCAGAAGATCGGTTTAATGCAGACGAAACTGGTCTTTTTTGGCGTTTATTAGACAAAAAAAGTTATGTTGCACAAGGTGATCCATGCAAAGGTGGTAAATTGTCTAAAGAACGGTTAACTGTTCTATTATGTACGAGTTCGGTCGGAGAAAAGTTAACGCCGTTAGTAATTGGGAAATCAGCATGTCCTCGAGCTTTTAAACAAATGAGATGTAAGGAGCTTCCCGTTATTTGGCGACACAATAAAAAGGCATGGATTTAGGAAAATTTTCCTAAAAATTGTATCCAAACAAACTAAGATAAGTGATTTTTTTATGAAAGATAATGTTTAAATATCTATAATATGTATGTATTACGATTGTTATTCGATAGTTTATTTCAATAAATATTGATACGTAGATGTGTGTATATGTATTACTTTAAAAATAATTAATTTTGCGTTATATTCTAAATTAGTGTTAACCTTAAAATTACTAAGCGTAGATGATTTTGGTATTTTGCATATGTTGGACACCTGTTTATGTTGGACAGTTTTTGATTGCACCGCGGGTGTCCAACTTAAACAGGTTCTACTGTATATATATATATATATATATATATATATATATATATATATATATATATATATATATATATACAGTATATATATATATATATATATATATATATATTCGCGCCACCTTTTAATTTGTGTAGGGCCCCCCTATGGAAGTTAAGAGATGAAATTTGGTAAATGGGGCTCATTTTCGAGACACCTCATACTATCTGAGGAGTCAAATTTTGGGCAAATTTTTTTTCCGACCCTACCTTTAAGGGGGTGGCGGGGGGTAACAAAACAATAAAACTTTTCCAAACCGGTTTTAAATAATGTTTCGATCAATTATCTACAACATATCCAGAATTCAGCTTCCTAGAGTGATTTAGAGGGAGTAGGGAGGGGGAAAACGATTTTCGCTGGATCTAACATGCCCCCAGCCCCCCAGAATTAACGTAGAGGATTGAAATTTGGTGTGTTGATAGAGTTCATACCTAGGTTATGCTTTTTGGAGGTTTTAATATTTTACCCCCACCCCCCTCATTTTTAAGCTACAATTTCATGCTTTTTTGACGTTTTCGAAGTTTGTACCACTCGCACAGGTCACCCAAATAAACCTAGAGGGCTGAAATTTTGTATTAGGATTGAGTTAGTATCAAGGAGGTGCCTTTTGGGGGTCTCAACTTTTAATCCTTACCCTCACCATTTTTACACCAAAAAGAACATCATTTTTCTTGTTTTTTAACAGTTTCGTTCTGGTCAAAATCTCCCCAAATAAACCTAGAGGGCTGAAATTTTGTGCGCAAGTTAAGTTAATAGCCAGCCACTGCTTTTTGGAGGTTTCAACTTTTAACCCTTACCCCCACGATTTTTACGCCAATATTTCCTTGATTTTTTTGCTTTTTTTCTAACACGTCTAGAAGCTTTCTAAGAAAACATACAGAGATAAAATTTTTTACGTGTATTGAGTTAGTATCCAGCTAGTGCCTTTTAGGGATTAAACATTACTTTTCCCCCATTTTTAGGGATTAAACATTACTTTTCCCCCATACACTTCTCCCATTTTTACATCGGAATTCAGTGGTATTGTAAATGTGTTTTAAATGAATTACTTTTATTCTAACACACAGTAGGCGAATAGTAATTTTAAAAAATTTAAAAAAAATGAATTTACTTTTTTAACAAAAGCAATACATACATATAGGTAGTTGCATACATACATATTATATTACATATAGGTAATTCTATATGTATACATACATATAAAGTAGGAATTTTGGATTTTTATTATTTATAAAATAATTTTTTATTTTTTATTTTTTTTATTTTTTATTTATTTATTTATTTATTTTTTTTTTTTTTGAAAGAAAAAATATTTTTATAAAGGCCTTCCAGTTTACTATTTAAGGTCCTTTTTTAATATTTAAAACTAAAACATAAAGGCAAATAGCGGATAAACATGGGCAGGAATGTCCTCGTACGAATTGTGTTGATTTTTTTTCTGCTACCTGTTTTCGGCACAAAATTGAAATTTGCTGAGATACAGCCCTTAAATACTTAAAACCTTTTTTTAAAGCCTCGATCAGCCGAACACTCATCACCAGTTTTGAAACCAACAAAATGACAATTCGGTTGTAGACTTTCAATCACATTTCGTTTGTAGACATTCAATACCGAAGATGAAGGGGAAAATTCTACTACCGTGATGGGGCCCCGCTGCTCACGGCGTTTTTATATTTACGTGACATAAATTACAGCCCAAAAAAAAAATTGCATAATTAAGGTATATAAATCTATGTTTTTAACACGTAATATTATGCGACATCTATACAAACTTTAAATGCGGCATCTCTCCTTTTTGTTGAGATAGCTGTCGCATGTTGCTATAGCAAGCATAGTGCGGAATTCTAACCTAAAATTTTATACAGTACTTTTAAAATATACCTAAATTAATAACAAAACTCATTTTCATTAAAACAATGAAATATACATTCTTAAATTCTAATGAATTAAATGCTTGATAAAATATTATGTTAAAAAACTTACTTTCCAATAATAAAAAATTGGATAATTACTAAACTGATGGACTAATCATAAATGTTACCATATACAACTTAAATAAGTAACTTATTTTAAAGACATAATCCATTAATAGCGCTATCTATCAATCAACGAACGAACTATGGCTAATGCGGCATCTCTCCCGCACTTACCCTATACACAATATTTAGCACAGTAGGTAGGGGATAGTGGACCAAGATAATGATTTTGAAATTATCAAAAAAAAGAAAATACCTACTCTATCCGTTATCACGCCATTACTTGTACTGGTATAGAATGAAGCCACTTGCCTTCACTATCCTTTTTTACAATTGAGATTCTTCAGCACCCCCTAACACATCGTAGTGCACCCAACAACTTTATTCTTGCGTCACGAATTTATCAACAATGCTGAACCCTTTATTATAAAAAAGCAAGCTTTTACGCATCACTAATTTAATATCAACTGAAACAAATAAAATTCTCTTTGATGTGTCAGCTTACCCAACATTTCCTTATTAATTTAATATTTACATTGTTACATAAATATTACATGCATTCAATCCTAAACGTAGTAGGTTGTGCGTTGCATGAAATTACATTATATTCAAGCACACTAGAACAACAAGTAATAGAATAGTTGCATTGGTATAGTTAGTTAATAAAATGAATTAAACCGTATCAAAGTAAGTATTTTCATGCTATGTAATATGATAGAAGCCGAGCGTAGTGTATGAGTAGCTACTTAATTATTATGCTAATTGAAAATACATTCATTGATTGAAACTAAAATAACTCTTGACGATATAATAAAAAGAAATAATAATTATTATATGTATTTTAGAAATTTGTTTGTTGATTTGATGGTATTCATTGCGAAAACTTAAGATTGCTAATTAATTTGAAAAAGATTGAGTTACATTTTATGTAACTGAATCTTCAAGAAGACTGAATAAGTTATACCAACGTGGGTAATTATAATTTATTTCTTCATAGCGCTTTCACCAACAGTAACAAACGTAATAAAGACCACAAATTCGTTCTATACAGTCTATTTAAGAGGAGTAAGAACATACAAATATTAACATGGGCAAATATTGTGTGTTATTGACGAGTAAACTTCAGTATGGAGTGACTGTCATCCAAAGTAAACTCGGGTGAAGCAGTTAGATTTAATCCAGCAAGAGACAGACTATCAGCTGACTGTTGCTTCCATATTTGTTATTGGGAAGTTCGCCTATGTGGTCTTAGTAATACCAAGTTTGTATCAATCCCATGAGATAATTTTTATATATAATCATCATAATTTTTATATATACCTAATCATCATTTATATTTATTAAAAATCTTATGATCTTATTTTTAAGAACTCAAAATGACTCATTTCAAAAATAAAATTTTGTCACATATAAAAGTTATTATAATTTCTGCTATCCTTTTTCAATATAGGTATTAGATAGTAGATCTTGTGAGAAATAGCCATATTACGAGTTTGTCTAAAACATAAATTTATGTGAATGAGTCATCTTCAGTTGTGGTTGTTTTCACTATACTATAGTTAATTGGTCTGAGACTTGAAGATGCGCAAAACACTTTATAAATATCTGTACTGTATATCGCGCTTACTCTTTCTCAACCTCGTATCTGAAAAGTCCCAATTTTTGGAGACACAAATAAAACGTATTTAAATCTGTGTTTTCATCATTATGAACTTAAAATTTATGCTAACTACACCCTTTGATGTTGGCTACCTACATATATAAATATATATATATATATATATATATATATATATATATATATATATATATATATATATATATATATATATATAGATAGATAGATAGATATATATATATATATATATATATATATATATATATATATATATATATATATATATATATATATAGATAAGTATATGTATAAATACAATATTTAATGTTTTTTGTGTCCTAAAACATGCAGTTTTTGATATACGAGGTTAAGAAAGAGTGCGCGCGATATGCAGTGTGTAACGTTTACCATACAAACGGATTAGTATGTACATTAGAATAAATCGTCAGGTGGGAGACTCTGAACTACTGCGCATTCAAATTCCAAGTTTAATTCTACATTTCGCAAGCTGTATTCACTTTTACTTCATATTTTTTTAGTTCTTACTTAAATAAAATAAAAAGTGAATACTTAAAAAAAGACTTTACTTACAGGAAAAATGTAAACTCAAATAATTTCCAGTATTTACTTAATGTGTAAGTAATTTCCAGTATTTACTTAATGTGTAAGTATTTACTGATGTTTCTTAGTTGAATTAGAACAAGTAATTACTTAAATCAATAAATGATTTGATGTTTGTTATACAGGCTGTAAAACAAATAACTCTCGACCTTTTGTGGGGTGACTCATAGCACCCTGTAGACACTAAAACCGCAGGAATCTTCTCGGAATTAACAGTCGCGTCACCCCTCAAGAGGATAAGAGTTATTTCCCTTACACCCTATATATATATATATATATATATATATATATATATATATATATATATATATATATATATATATATATATATATATATATATATATATATATAAGGTGTAAGGGAAATAACTTTTATCCTTTTGAGGGGTGACGCGACTGTTAATTCCGAAAAAATTCCTGCGGTTTTAATGTCTACAGGGTGCTATGAGTCACCCCACAAAAAGATGAGAGTTATTTGTTTTACTCCCTGTACTTCTCCAAAATCAAGGGCGTTTACTTACAAATAAAAGTTCCTCAAGTGCGTTTACTTACAAGTAAATACTTAAACGTTTTAATTCTATCCAAGACTTATTTTTAAGTAAAAGGTATCTTTAATAAAATTAAAGTAAAATGAAGTAATACCTTATACTTAAAAGCATACACTTCTCTGTATAAGTAACTACTTAATAAGGTTTTACTTTTTTTTATTCAATAATGAATAGACATATGTGAATTATTTTTTTTTTATTTTATTTTTAAAGCTAAATTTCTCCGTTCTCCGTATTTTCAATTTTTGCTCTACAACAAAATCACCGTCAAGGTCAGGCATTTTATTAATACTTTTTAAATTAAATATTCAAACGAAAAATCAAAAACAAAAGTGATAATATATTCACTCCGGTATAAAACATACAAAACAAGCTAATTGAATCCTTAATAAATAACGTTATGTTTACAGTTTTATTAACGTTTTGTGTAAAGCTTGTTTTTATTAATTATTAAATAATTATACAATCAATTTTTGCTACAAAACATGTGTTGTATAATACACACCTACGGAGATATCCAGACATCAATTATATGTACATAAATAATTGAATTTTACATATGTGTATATATAAAAAAAATTCAGTTGTTTGGTTTAGGTTAATTAAAAATTTATTATTTTCAAAAAAAAAAGTAAAAAATAAAACGAAAAAAAATGATTGTTAACAGTAATTAATATTTTTTTTCCAGGAAAAAAGTAGCCTTGATAATAACATTCAGTACTTACATAATATACCGGGTGTCCCATTCGGATGTATACAGACGATTTACACGTTAATTGATAAGACTGGATTCCCATAAAGAAAAGTTATGTCACAAGAGCGCTTATAAAGAGATAAACATTTTTATATTTTTGGTAATTTTTTTTATAAAATAATTTTTTTTCACCAAATTATCTGCACTATTTCTTCAACAGAATATTTTTTCGGAATTTTTTAAATTTAATATTTATTTTCAAGAAAATAAAAAAAATGCCTTTTGAATTTACAGAAAAATGACAAATATTTATTATGTGAAAATGTGAATTGCTTAAAAATTGCGACAATCATTTCTTTATTTTACTGCATTATTGTTATTAAAGCAAGAGTAACAATAGTTATAATATTAAATTAGTACTATTAGTTTGTTCAAAGCAGTCTTGTGACATAACTTTTTCCTTAATGGGAATCCAATGTTATCAATTAACATGCAAACCGTACATATACATCTAAACGGAACACCCGGTATATAGTAAGCAATTAAGGTACAAAAAAAAAAAAATTCTGTTTGTAAAATTTATATCAAAATGTTAATATTTTTTTGTTATAAATTTAAACGAAATTACAATTTTAAATTTATGGGAATATGTTTTTCATAAAATAAAGCAATTATGATTTTGCATGAAAAATTTGACAAATATAAACAAACCACAAAAATTGTAACAAACTTTCCATTAAAGAGAACGAACACGTTGGAGTCTTATGGGAAAAGTGACCCACCAAAAAATCACTTTTATATTTTGCATACAGAAGAATGTCAATGGATAACTAGAATATACTGTTTTACTACTTTATTTTCCAGAGCTACTTCAAACTGATAAAATAAATAAAGGTTGGTTGTCCAGTTTTCCAGTTGACATATTGTTTGGTCTATAATATTTACCAAAAACTAGTAATTTCGAGTGCACCAACGGACTATTTTTGCACTGGTAATAAAAATCAACTTTAGTCTCAAGCTGATTTGTTTTTATCACAATATATTTGAGAACTCTCATTTTGTTACCTCTCAGTCTAAACTCTCAGGTTGCGTTTTGCTTGAAATGATACCACCTAAAATCACTAGAGTGTAGATTTTATTAATGCCAGTCAAGCAAGATTTTAACAGAACGATGGAAATTTTCAACTAAAAATTTTTTTTTTCCAAAACCTAATTTATTTTTGAAACGAAACCTCTTACGCAATGTTTTGATGATCTAAAAAATAAAATGTTGCTAGGATGAAATGATTAGCGTGAATTTAAAGGTATCCTCTAGAGCAGTGTTTCCTAACCTTTGGTCTGCGGATCGATGCCGAGCCGTCAAAGTATCTCATCGATCCACAGAAAGATGTGTAAATTACAATGATATAAATCATATAACATGATTTAATGTCATACCAACTAATGGTGAAAATGACTTCAGGCTACAAGAATTTTATCTAAAATTACTAAATTGCTTTATTTAAACAATTAGTCAATGTTTAAGAAGTGTCGTAATTTATTGGAACTGCATAGTAGACCAAATGGTCGGAGAACGACATTTCATATTACACCGTGTAATATGAAGGGCTGAAAACGCGATCAAAATGTATTATCGTGTTCAGAAAAAATAAAACTTTAATTTAGTATCTAATTTTCTCAAAAAACATGTGACCGCAAATTATTAACAACAATTAATATACCTGTTAACATCTGGCAACCTAGAGGCTGCGGCCGATTGAGAGCTGGCAATAATTCTTTTTAACCTTTTTCACATCATTTTCTTTCAAATGATGTTGATTTTATTTAAAAAAATTATAGTTGGAATTCGTTCAAAAAAATGGATTACAATATACTTAATTAAACGTATTTGCAGCAAATTTTCCATAGGCAACCCGGGAACAATGTATTGCATTGCCATTTAGGATTCATTTAAATTAAGTTTCATTAAAAAAACAGATACCTGCAGAAATGAGCTGCGGGATCTTAGACTACTACTGCTTAAAAGAGTGTCTATATTTATCTCAATTACATGGCTAACTAAGTGGTCGGAAAACGATATTCCATATTACACGACCAAATATTATTCCAACTAATGGCGAAAATGATTCCAGAATACAATAATTCCATTTAAAATTGAAGAGTGATTTTTAGACATTTCTCTAATGCTTAAGAAAGTTTCGACACGGTCGACCAAGTGGTTGGACTACAACATTGCATGCTGATAATTGTCATATGTGATTCAACATAATGAAACCGGTCCGTACAAAATTATCCGAGATTTTACCGAGTCGTGACTAAAAAGAGACTGAAAAACACTGCACTAGGGCACCAAAAATATTCCAAAATTAAGTTACTCCTAAGGCATCAAGTAGGTATCTACGAAATAATCTCAAGGTGTGGTAATTAATAATATGAATTTGCTCACTTTTGGGTCATTTGGTGAGCGGAGCGAAGCAGTATAAAGAGCTAATTTTCTATAGTGTTTCGTTTCGTTAAAATTTCACTTTGATCGTATGTTCCTCGACATATATATATATCTTTTTATTACATACAATTATCTTGAAAAATGCCATATAACGGAATTATTTACTAAAATAATTATGTTCTGTTAATAATATAATACTCTTATATTGTAACATGTTATTTTATGCACGTATGGGTAAATATTCACAAATTGTTATAAAATTTTATGTGTTATGTCTTCCCTTTCCCACATTGTGGTTTTTAGTTAGATACAAATTTTGTGTTTGGTATAAAATTCTTAAAATATGTATGTACAAAATTTATTTTAATAAAATACTTGACATATTGTTATAATGTGTTTATAATAATACCGTGTCAGACAAAAAATGTTCATATTTCGAATAACTAAGTAGAATAAAAAGGAGAACTGGAGCCATTCCGAATTAATTCCAATAGAATTTTTTTGCGGAAATCAGTTCAGGAGACAGTCTCGATTATGGCAATCCATGTTATCAGACATTAACCTGATCAGATGTTTCTTCGAACAATTACACTTATAACAAAAGGAAAAATAACAATTTTAAAATCTACAAGGACCTAAAAACAGGTATTTATAGCAGGTATATTAAGAGCCTCAGAAAAGGGAAATTTATATTTTTTCAGTTCTTAGGTATTAATAACGTGAAAAGTACCAACTTTAGAAAAAATGTTGTTAAATATTTCTTGTCGGGAATGCTTCAAAAGGTGTTCAAAAAATGTTTGATTTCAAAAATGATATTTTTCCTTTTTTATAACCAAAATTATTTTAAGCAATATTCGATCAGGCTACCATCTGTTATCACGGAGTGCCGCAATCGGCTCTATCTCCTGAACTGATATTCACATTCACATCACCTGCAATAAAACAAAAAAATCGCATTTAAGTACTTATGCTAATACAGTATTAGATATTCTAGTGATTTCTGGAAAATCATTAATCATCAAAATGGGTGGTTAGCTTTACATAAAGCTATAGCAATTTGATACAATCATAATGAAACAAAATTAGACGTATAATTTTAAGTTTCCATAGTTACTCTTACATATTAATAACAGAAAGAGAGAGGCAGAACGTCAGACCATTTTAGTTGAATTGCTATGAGCGATACTGGCCGATTTTTTAATTGCATCATTATATATGGCCGTCTCAATTTATTTTGTGTACGTATGTATTTTGAAAATAAACCGAATACCACTTTTTTTTTTTCAAAGTTTTGCAGTTTCTTCTCAAAAAAGTAAAATTTTATTATCAGTATTATATTTTTACAATAATTATTTGAATACGTAACTACGGATACCATCTGTTACTATATATTACAGAACGCTATTAAGCGGGCCATTCACGTTAGAAGGGTCGCACGAACTGTCGATCGAACCGTCGCTACGACAGTTTCATTGTAGCACAAACAATGTGGCTAGTCGAACGGATGGTCTGATAAAATTGTGATCGGTTGTCACAGAAAATTTATAATAACTTTACAGTTATAAATTTGCTATGTCCGTTGTTGCATATCTTTAGTGAGAAATGGTGTGTTCTGGCCTTCCATTTTTACAAAAGAAAACAAATAACAATATACATACAATAATTACTAAGACAACATGACATTTGTAGACTGATTTATTTTTTGTCGTACGGACAGTCTCAAACATCAATACACACGCTACGACTCAATCTAGTCGTATCCAGTCGTGTCGTACGGTCCGTTGAAAAATTCAACGGACCGTGCGACATGATTTGATTGTATGGTTCGCTCTGCGACCAATACATTCACGATCGAACTTGTCGCATGCGACCATTCTAACGTGAATGGCCCGCTTTAAGGTCGGAACTTGGTCATAACTGGTTGCCTCAATTACACATTTTTCACTGGTCTGTGTGTGAGGCCCTCTTACTATCATGGTAACTATAGAAAACATATAATCAAAACAAAACTATTGCACAATCTGTACCACAGATTCGATTTTGTTTTAAAGAAACTTATTTTCTAGAAATTCGTTATAGTCGAATTTCGAAATTATCATAAAATATAAATTGTGGAAACATAGATACTCGTGGTTTGCGATAGAATATAATTCTACAATCTTGTACAAAAACCTAAGCTTAATTTTATCCCAAATATCTCCTTATATCATAAATATTCTTACACAGCAGATAACCGTACAGATATACAGTGTAAACTCCATATAACGAAATTGAAGGGACCGGCTCTTTTATTACGTTATAAAGAGTTTTCGTTATATGGAGAGTAAAAGAAAACAATACAATTTTACGAATACAACTTACGAATTTAGTAAATAGTTTTAATTTTGACTGAATTAAATGACACTTTTTCGTTAATACACAAACTCTTTCTTTTACTCGCCATGTTTACAGTTAAAAAGTTTGAAAGCAACTAAGAATATGATAACGTAAAGACAGCAATAAGACAATAGTACGAAAGTACACTAGGTAAAAACACGTCCTAGGCAATTACAACAAACAAATAAACAGATCTTTAAGAATCTCTTTGTGTGTATGAAATATTTACGACTCTGTATCACTATTATGTTTGAAGGTCAGTGAAATAAAATTTTATCTGAGTTTATAATAATGACGTACTTTTCGCTATTGAAAGTGACTATTACGTTATAAAGAGTGTTTCAATATATGGATGATAATGTAAACCAAACAAATCTTAGTAATTTCTACATTTTAAGGAGTTTTTCGTTAAACAGAAGCTCGCTATATAGAGTTTACACTGTACTTATATTTTAAAACTTATAAAACCTGACCGCAACTTTTATCGTACGCGGTATTAGTTTTACATGTACAGATAGTAACAAAAAAGTTAATAAAACCAACGAACTACTTAATATTATATTATAATGTCCATGTTTTGTTCTTAGCCATGTTTTCGTTTGTGTGTTATACATATACGAATTTTGTAATGTTATGTTGCGGTAACTCGTAGTAGGAAGGATTAAGCAGCTGAAAATAGTTTGTATATGTAAATATAGGTAAAAAAAGAGAACATACAACTTTAAAAGTAACTATAACTATGTACCTATGCATGAATATAGTACTGTTGTTGAAACCTACAAATCAGTTAGGACTTAATTTAACTAGTCAATTATTAAGCCGACTTAAAAGTTATGACAGTAAGATCTTATAAATACTTAACACGTTCATGACGTCAAGATATCAACTATACAAATTAATGTACTTATTATATATTATTATTAGCTGTACCCGCGACGTCGTTCGCATTGTCATAAACTCAATGAGAAGAATATAGATAAGTGTAATAATTATACAGAACTTGCATAGAACAATAATTTTTGCGTAATACATGCACATGCTCAAAATGGTTTTTCTATTTTCCCGTGAGAATAAGACATTTTCCCGGAGTAAAATGTATCTTAGATGTTGACCCAGGTAATAAGTTATTGTATTTTTGGTTTACTCAAAATGGTTTTTGTATTTTCCCGAGGGAAGGAAACATTTTCCCGTAATAAAAATTATACTAAGTGTTGACGCAAGTAATAAGCTATTACCACACTAAATTTCATTAAAATCCGTTAAATAGTTTTTACGTAATGCGTGAACAGACAGACTATCAGGTAATAATGATAGCGTAATTTGGTAAATATCTAACGAACAACCCGACTTCGGCGGAAGAAGAGTGGGGGTGGATATGGTCAAAGTCACTCCCCACTACGAAAATATTAACCAATTAGCCAGAGTCCACTCCCCATAAAAAAATTACGTCATCATAAATCAGTATAATGCAGTGAATTATATATGATTTTGTTTTAGAATTATTTATGATATAACAAAAAACCACGATTACGATATGCCATAACGCATCCCGATTTTATAGGGTTGCCGTTTTTCAATTATGGCTGCCCGGAAGGATCTTGATCCATTTGTTGATAAGGAGAACGTGGGTAGTGTATCCTCTGTCAGCCTCAGCTCCACCACTCGCCCGAATCGGCGTAGGGTAGAGGGTTGCCATTTTTTAGCTACGGCGACGCGTCACTGTCTTAATCTTTTCTTGGTGCGGTGAATTATGGATTGCGTATTCTTTGCCACCCCCCACCATCCCGATCCGGTCGACTGTTTGATAATTTACAACTTATGGTGAAATAAAGGCGCAAAAATGTTTAACTATATAAGTACATAGAAAAACTATACTGTTTAACATTCTCAAATTTTAGTCAGCTCTACTTTGTGAACACCTATAGATGTTAAAAGTCACAACATTACCTATACATATGTATATACATGTAAAAATAAGTTCTGTCAGAATGCCGTTCCGTTTCTATTCTGTATAAATAAATAATTACAATAAAAAAATCTTGCAAAATTTTTATAAGAAAAATTTTATGACAGCCGTAACAGAAAGTTTGAATCTTGTTAATTTTTTTTCTTTTTTGTTTGTGACAGGAAAAAAATTATCTGGAAAAAGTAACATTTCCCTTCGCTTTGAAATTGGTAAATTTTTTTCTCATGCTATTAAAGCGGGTACAACTTTATTTAACAGAAAAAAGTTATCATTATTTTTTTTGTTGTTGTTGTTTATAATACTTTATAGATTTCCTTTTGCGAATTATTTGGATCAGATTCATTCGTACATGTGATCTGTAGTTGAGAAAGTAATAAATATTTAAACTGGTGTATTAAATAAAAACAACCAATCTCTTGACTGATGATTTCCTTTCGACGTAGACTGATAACGACTAGCGCAACGAAAATCGGGTGTTGCCACGAAAACTTGATTATAAGCGTGATTTTCTATATTTCTATTTACTTTTTATTTAGTATATTAATCCTTATTAAAAAAGAATTTTTATCGTAAAAGTCGAAATAATACAATGTTGAATATTTTTGGTCGTACGAAGTTACCGAAAATGCTCAAATGTATTTGGTCTATTCTTAAACTTTTTTAACTAAAGTGACAAAATAACAATGATATCGTATTTTTCTGAGATACGTATTTTTATTTTTGATATAAATAATTTATAGCTACCTATAAGATGAAGCGAAAATACAAGAGTGCAGGTCAAATTTCGAACAGAAATTTTTTTTAATTTCAGGAATCTCAAAATACCAAAATTTTATTTTAAGATTTGAATTTTTTATTATTAAACATTCTAACAAGTTTTTCTTGGCAATTGCTCTCGTCCACCAAATCAGACACTTTTTTAACGACTAGAGAAATATTTAGAAGTAATTCTTCAATTTTAAATATAGTTTTTGTAGTTTTGAATCATTTCCGCCATCATTAGGTCATGTAGTATAAAATGTCAAATCATTTTCTAGACAATCCACAAAAATCAGATTGTACCACTTCAATATTTATAAAGAGTTTTAAGAATTTTTTTTTACAGTTGATATGATAATAAAATTTTCTTTAATTCCCGGTAAGAATAAATTTATTATAATCTCACTTCCAATTCAACGCACAGTACATGTTAAAAAAAATTCAGGCGTATTACCGAGAAAAAAGAGTGGTTGTATCTATGAAGTACCCTTCTAGAAAATTTATTGTGCCCATTGAACGAATTTGCATTGAAAACATTCTGATCACGCACACTACATAACGTCGTCAAGAAAAATCATAAAAAATTCTAACAAATCAAGCAAAAAATTATTTTCTTTGTATAAATATTTTAATATTTTCGTCAATTTGCACACATATACAATGTTACCATATTTTATTTTTTTAATAATAGAGAAATATACGTTTTGTATGTATGTCGAACCAGAATGAATAAAATAAGACATGTAATTTCGTCATAAACCATTATGTGTGGTTACATGAAAATCATTTCGTATATACGAATATTATACAGTTGACAAATAAGAATTTTTGTGCCTATAGAAAGCCGAATTTTTGTGTCGCAATAAGCTATTGTGACGCAAAACTTTTCATTAATTTTCGTTAATATTCGGCTTCAGTTACTTCATCTTCTAATGAGCATTTTTCCTAAATAACAAAAAAAAAAAAATACGCAGAAATATATATTTAATGAATATAAGTGCAAATCTACGTTCATTTAAATAATTAATCTCAGTTATAGATTGAGAGCTGGCTACATAAAAAAGCTTGTTATCGCTACATGGCTGATTTTTTTTGTAAAAGGATCATTTTTTGTAGCCAAGTTCAAATAATCTTGTCTGCCAGCACAATCCCGTGGCTTAATGCAGGAAAGGCCGCTTAAATAGTTAAATTTCGATATTAAAAATTTTATAAGATGCACGGGTTATAACTGTGGAAACAGTTTTTATGTTCAAATTATTATTATTATTATTTTCAATTTATTCTTAGAGAACGCGGAAAATTGTTGGCAGAGAATTTTTAATGATGAAAGTGCCGACAGACAACGAGAAAGGGGCGTAAGATTGTGAAATAAAAAATTCATCACATACTTGCATGTCGATTGATTGAATGTTATACTGAATTTTTTTTTATGAATATCATAAAAAAAAGATCCTCGAACAGAAAATATTGTAACTTTATCAGGTACTTTTCAGATGTAATAATAGTATAATTATAATTATAATTATATATATATATATATATATATATATATATATATATATATATATATATATGTATATATATATAATATATATATATATAAATATATATATATATATCTATATATATATATATATATATATATATATATATATATATATATATATATTACTTGGCAAGGACCTTAAGTGTTATTTTTGTGGCTTCGAATGCAGTTCGAGAAACCGAGGCTAAAAGCCGAGAATCCGTAAGCATCCATGGCCCCAAAAATAAACTTATGAACCGAGTATGAGTAAGTTACTTCTTCAACTGCAAAAATTAATGAATAATGCAGAAAAAAATTAATAAAAAATAATAAATTGAAAATAATAATAATAATAATAATTTGAAAATAAAAACTGTTTCCATAGTTATAACCCATGCATCTTATAAAATTTTTAATATCGAAATTTAACTATTTAAGCGGCCGTTCCTGCGTTAAGCCACGGGATTGCGCTGGCAGACAAGATTATTTGAACTTGGCTACAAAAATTGATCGTTTTACAAAAAAAATCAGCCAAGCTTTTTTATGTAGCCAGCTCTTAGACTATTACCTGTCTCAATATAATGTGTATTCAACCGTATCTAAATATTCGAAATATATACAAAACTGTTGATATTTAGTAATTTTAGTCAAGGTTTTAACATTAGTTTATTTAATTTTTAGAAACTGTTATAAAGTCAAGAGTATGTAATATAGTTTTGAGGAAATTTGAAAAACTAACACTTTATAGTACGTATTTGAATTTTAATATAATATTTTCTTTGTATAAAATGTAGGTATACTAAAACATTAGGAGTAGTCGGTTTTCGGTTCACAGTAGGCTGTAAAAAAATCAAAAATAAAAATCAAAAAAAAAGTTAGTAGTTTAGAGCTCATAAATGAAATATTTTTCAAAACAATTTTTAAAGACTCTAATAGTGAGTTAGATATAAGGCAAGTGTTTTATTTGTAATCTTATTTGTAAGGTTTTAAGTTAGAGGTTCATTTATATTTTTTAGCTGGACTTTTGTTAACAGGAAAACTAATGCAAGCAGAGAAAAATGAGGGAAGTCACAAAAGAAATGATTGAATATATCCTTTTCGTAGCATCCTGTGTAAAATAGTGAATTCCCTAGGACTAGCTTCTGTTGGAATAACTTTCTATCACATCAAAAGTTATGCACTTTAGTTATAAATCTTATCTAAATATTAAGAAACCTATATCTTTACTTACATAAACAAATTGTATATTAGGTGAATTAAAAATTCATTAAGTATTTTAACTTTTCTTAAAAAACTAGTTTACGTAGAATAATCTAAAAATATGTCTCATGTGATCTTTTCCGCTCTTTACGATGTTGTTACAAAAATTTCGAAAAACTTGAATTTCCACAAAAAATTAGTTTTAATTTTTCTTGAAAACCAGTTCACTTAGAATATTAGTTTAAACGTTCCACCGTAAAAAATTAAAAAAACTTTTAAGTTTTCGTAAATTTCAGCACAAAGTTTTTTGTGACAAATTTATCCCAAATTTTGTGACTTGGAACATTTTCAGAAAATGTCGTAAAAATAGAATACTTCATTCGAGATTTATATCATTCATAGTTCCGACCCAAGTCTCACCATAACACAACTGTAATAGCTGAATTTTCTATCGCTAGAACTGACCAATGGACCGGCTAGTGGTTTGGTTATTTTCTATGACTAAAGGTTAGGGAATTTTCAAGTAAAATATCTAAAACATGCGACCACTATTTAACAAAACTAAAACTCGTCATATTGAGCAAATATTAAAATATAGAAATTTTGATTATGAAAAACATTTCCTTCCTTGATGATTGGCTACCTGATTTTAAATTTCCTTAAATCCATCCGCATATATTCTAATGATTAATGAAATTTCTCAAAACGTTTTACACAATAAATATTACATTTTGTTTAAACAATATTTTAATTAAATTTTACCGTTGTCGAGTTGTGTTGTGAATTACACTATGCTTGCCTGTGCTAAGCTATTCAAATATAATTTTGTAAAGGATTAATAAATTGACGACAAGAGCAAGTGAGGAAATTCAGCTCGAAGAAAACTATGCAATATTAACTAGAACCTAAATTATAGATCAATTAGCGTTATTAAGTGACAACACAATCATCCTCTTGCCTACGAGGAACAAAGGCAACTGAGTGTAGGTATGTACGAAGTGGTATGAACATATCTTCCTATATCGTCTTATTACATATTTGCTTGTATACCTTTTAAACCAACTTGCATGTACACTACTAGTAGAAAGCTTAAAGACGTTCGAGCGCGTCCACAAAACACTACAGAATAATGTTATGTACATAGGTACCACAAAACACTATACCTGTATGTTATGCATACAGAGCTTGTGCTTTCTGCATGTGTCATATCGTCATATATGATGTGTCGTGTATATAGGTGATTGCTATACGTACCACCTATGTACTGATCTATGAGACTATGACATCATTGTTGATTGAAATTTAATAGTCTGATTTGACCTTGTATGTATACATATTATGTACGTTTACACATCAAAATCTACCCGAATATTAATTTCAATAATTAATATTTCATTTTAACGTTCGTCAACACGATTTTTTCTTGTGCAATTATATAAGTTACATATTTCAAAGAATATTTTTAAACATTTTTTATTATGGTATCTACTCTTATAATTTACTTACTATAATTTTTAAAATGAAGAAATGCTGTTTCGAATATTTTTTCCTAATAGCTCTGTGTTAAAAATTTTATTTATAATCGTCAATTACTTTAAAAAATGATCTATGAAGGCCTTAAAATCTTTGAGGGAAGATAACTATGTAACTGAACTTGTCAATTCTCTAAAATTAAAATTTTTATCTACTATTAAGGGCCCCATACACGATGAGATCTGTATCGCTACATGTTACAGGTATCAGTATCATGATACAGATCTCGTCGTGTATGTGACTGTCTCGGTTTCACTGTATCAGTATCAGAAAGTATCAGCTGGTATCGTGCTTGTCTCAAGTATCGTGGTAACTATGGTTGCATTTTTATTTTGACAGTTAATAAAGTAAATAATTGTTATTTATTTGAATAATCATGTCTGCAGATAGAGATTTTTGGGAAGATTTTATTAATATGTATAAATTATACCCATGTCTACGGGATTCAAAATGTAAAGATGTTTGTATTGCAATTGCTAATAGCACAGGTGCCACAGGGCGTAGATAGCACATTTCTTTATTAATAAAATTTTTTATCTGTACTGAGGTTTTACGATTCAGTCTCAGCGTGTGTGTGCTAAATAAACATGATACAAATCTCAGATATATGTATCGCTATTTGTATCGATACAAGGTATCCATACAGATATCACCGTGTATGGGTCCTTTAGGTTTGACGTACGAACGTCCTTAAACATAAAGGCCTTATCAAACATCTAAAACAGGGTCTGAAAAAACAGTAACCGAAAACTTATAAAATCAACTGAATTTTTTGGAGAGGGTTACTTTACTGTACTTGGGTACTTGACTAAATAATTATTACAAAACAAAAATATAACTCTGTACGATTTCTCTAAAATTTATACAAAAATCTTCACACTTGTGGCATGTCGGTTCTTGGATTAAGTTGAAGCAATGTAACTTAAATTACTTTTTGTCGTAATTGTTACTAGTAACCAATATTGTTATTAATTCCACGACTTTTTTTCAAAGATAATTATTCTGAATTTGTACATCATTCTTTGTCACAAACGGTGTTAAAAAAAATAATAATAATAAATATTCAATCATGGGGACTGCCGTTAGAAGTGAAAACCGAAAACTATTAAATAACAGGTATACACAACACTATTATTGCATAACACGTCACCCTTATCGCTACAAATATATTGCTATTACAGTATATTGGTGACGCGAACTCAAGATTTTACCAGTCCAAAAAGCATCAAACGCGCACATCATACAGTTGGGTATGTACAATGTATTGGTATGTACACATGATTCTCTATACTACAGTAACATTAGCATGTCTATGATGCGAATACATAAGATTTTCCCATACAAAAAATCGCTCAGCGCGCCTAAAGAAGCTTTTATTTCAAAACTACCAAAAGGTAAGAGTGCTAAAAGAAAAGTAAACTTCGTTTGAAAAGATAGTTGTGGTCTGTGTGTGTTCTCTGACCAAAGTCTTTAAAAGCAGTAGTTTTTGCAGAAACACACATATGACTCCAAACTTTCTAACGATACTGTAGGTACATATTATACGTACGTCCTATTTTAATAATTCAACATTAGCGCCACTGTCATCTTTCTTTGTATTAGATGTTAACAAAAGAAGCATAGCAACTAGAGAGACGCCTTTGATACTTGTAATGTTTGAAATATGTACAGTTTAGTTAATATACCGCATAGTCGCATACACATATGAGCTGTACTTAAATATGTATATAATCATTTTCGAATTTAACGCGGTAATTAATCAGCTTTACACGAGAATATAAACTAAATATGAAAATACTACCTTTATTGTAATTTGAAGTTCTTATTTGAATATGTAGATACCTACCTATTATTATTCATTTATTAAATGAGACAATTTAAACGAACAAAAGGCATGATTTTTAATTGTTTATATCTTGAAGAAGCCATATTGTTTCCAACTTGCATTTACATATCAAATATTTGACAATATATTAAGAGATTACTAAATAATTACCTACTTACTTTGTTGTAGGCTTTAATTAAGCCAAGTTCCGCAGTTGAAACCAGTATTTCTTACAGAACTATATAAATATATTTTTTGCGATTCCGGGACTAAATGACATATTAGTGTTAATGACTTATAAATGACTTAATGATAAAAAAAAGTGGTATTTTTGCGAAGTAAAATATTTGTTTATTATTTACAAATATGGAATACCATAAAGTAACGCTCAAATCTATTAATACTAAATGACATGATTTAGTCCCTCATAATAGGGAGTAAAGTGTCACTTTTAGTCCCAAAGGTCTAAAAAATTATTTTTCTCCCGCTTTTAAACCAATCAGCAAACACAATTTACAGAAATTTAACTTAAATGGCGTTGCTAGGTAATTAAAAATAAAGAAAATTCAAACTTGTAGATAAAGACAAACAGTTATATTGTATTGTACAATTTAATATTGATTTATCCAAAGTATACTTGATGGAATATTATTACATACAATTTGAATGACATTTGAATTTTTTTTTAAATTTTTATAATTTTAAATTATCATGAATTGAAAAAAATGCCGTGAGCAGCGGGGCCCCATCACGGTAGTCGAATTTTCCCCTTCATCTTCGGTATTGAATGTCTACAAGCGAAATGTGATTGAAAGTCTACAACCGAATTGTCATTTTGTTGGTTTCAAAACTGGTGATGAGTGTTCGGCTGATCGAGGCTTTAAAAAAAGGTTTTAAGTATTTAAGGGCTGTATCTCAGTAAATTTCAATTTTGTGTCGAAAACAGGTAGCAGAAAAAAAGCCAACACAATTCGTACGAGGACATTCCTGCCCATGTTTATCTGCTAATTGCCTTTATGTTTTAGTTTTAAATATTAAAAAAGGACCTTAAATAGTAAACTGGAAGGCCTTTATAAAGATATTTTTTCTTTCCAAAAAAATCCAAAATTTCTATTTTATAAATAATAAAAATCCAAAATTCCTAATTTATAAATAAACAGTGACTTTAATAACATTTTTATAACACCTGCTTCTAAAGTTCAATAATCGAGCGTTGTGTAGTGGGCGTAAAGAGCAGTTTTTTATATCATTGTAAAACAAATGACAGTAACTGTGCGCGAAAGTACAAGTGTGCGTGAAAGTAGCTAAAACTATGCGAGAAAATAATGATATTCATTTATCAATGATAATCATATTCAAATTAACATGGAAACGATCAATAAATTAATAAAAAAAACAACAACGTTCTACAAATTAATAAAAATTGCTTAAAAATAATTAATTTTTTTTCTCTCTATTAAACTTTAGAAGCCGTCGTTATAAAAAATTATGTTCGATACGTATGCGTAAAGAGAGGTATCCGGTAGGCTTAAATTGGGGCACTCGCTAAAGGGACTGACGTATACACAACGAGATCTCGTGCGCTTACGCACTCGATCTCGTTGTGTATACGTCAGTCCCTTAGACTCGTGCCCGAATTTAAGCCTACTAGAATACCTCTCTTTACGCATATGTATCGAAAATAACTATTTTAAATTACTTAATATGTATGTATTTCATTTGTCATAAAAGTAAGTTCACTTTTTTTTAAATTTTTTAAAATTACTATTCGCCTACTTGTATTTAGAATAAACATAATGCTTTTAAAACATATTTAACAATAGCATTCAATTCCGATGTAAAAATGGGAGAAGTGGGGGGAAAAGTGATGCGGACTCCCTACAAGGTACTAGCTGGATACTAACTGAATACACGTACAAAATTTCAGCCCTCTAGGTTTCCTTATGGAGTCTCTAGACGTGTTAGAAAACAAGCAAAAAAATTAAGGAAATATTGGCGTAAAAATCGTGGGGGTAAGGGTTAAAAGTTGAAACCTCCAAAAAACAGTGTCTGGCTATTAGCTTAACCTGTACACCAAATTTCAGCCCTCTAGGTTTATTTGGGGAGATTTTGACCCGAACGAAACTGTTAAAAAACAAGAAAAATCATGTTCTTTTGGGTATAAAAATGGTGGGGGTAGGGGTTAAAAGTCGAGACCCCCAAAAGGCACCCCCTTGATACTAACTCAATCCGAATACAAAATTTCAGCCCTCTAGGTTTATTTGGGTGACCTGTGCGAGTGGTACAAACTTCGAAAACGTCGAAAATGCATGAAATTGTAGCTTAAAAATGAGGGGGGTGGGGGTAAAATATTAAAACCTCCAAAAAGCACAAACTAGGTACGAACTTTATCAACACACCAAATTTCAAACCTCTACGTTAATTCTGGGGGGCTGGGGGCCTGTTAGATCCAGCGAAAATCGTTTTTCCCCCCTCTACTCCCACCATATCATCCTAGGAAGCTGAATTTTGGATATGTTGTAGATAATTGACCGAAACATTATTTAAAACCGGTTTGGAAAAGTTTTATTGCGTTTCCGCCCCCACCACCCCCTTAAAGGTCGGGTCAGAAAAAAAATTTGCCCAAAATTTGACCCCACTTTGATAGTATGAGGTGCCTCGAAAATGAGCCCCATTTACCAAATTTCATCTCTTAACTTCCATAGGGGGGCCCTACACAAATTAAAAGGTGGCGGGAAAATATATATATATATATATATATATATATATATATATCAGACATTTTTTTTTCTACATATTCGTGTTCTACGGGTCCGAAAACGGATAGCGCCCCTACTCTCGCCTCTCGCAGCTCTTATCGTATAGACTGTATAAGTCTAATTTTTCGGAGAAAATTCGACTAAAAAAAGATATGTTATGGCTAATATGCGAAAACTTTTATTACGCGTACTAGCCAGCTAAATCGTGAATCAGCCAAAAACGCCGGATAATATGTTACGAAATGGATGTATTTCAGACATTTTCGGCAATCATACGGTTTTTACATGATATATCCGAGGGGTTCCAGTTATAACCAACGGTCGTTGGTTATTACAAAATTTTTGTAACTTGTAGTTAATAAATTTGTTGAGATACATTTAGGAAATATTTTAGAAGACTTAGAATTACTAAAACAGCGAGGAAAAAATATTTGTTATATTTTTTTAAAGACACAAAGCTTTACTCAATAACAAAATTTTTTTGTAAAATATATATTTTTTTTAAATTTAAAAAAGAAATAAAATATTTTTGTGTATTTTTTTTAATGACTTAGGGGTCTTGCACAATCACGAAAATTTTTCCGTAGTATCTTTAAATACTGTTCTATAACTAAAATATATATTTTTTTCAATATTGCTGAAATTATATATTTTCAACTTGCTCACTAGATTCACTCATAAGTCATAAGTGTCATAACAATCTAACAAAAATAAATAGGAAATGATACGCATGGGCTAAATTTCTCTTTTCTTATTAGACAATAACTTTCCGACATTTTTCAAATTTTCCCAAAAAACGAGGTTGGCGAGCAAAAAAGTCGTGTCATGACAGTGGCTGTACAACTATTTGCTTCAAATGCCAGTACTAGACTGATTTTTATTTTATTATTTTAATTGCTAGGAAAACTCAATCAATAGAAATAATTTTGACTTTTATATTTCACACGGCAAACTACATGCCAATTAATTAAAATGTGCACAATTAGTAAATTTACATTTTTACGGCATACTTGTGCCGGTACATAGTACTGTTATTTCACAGTTAAACCTAAAGGATTTCCCCTCATTACATATCAAGAATTTTCGAAATAGAAAAGCCAAAAATATTTTTGTTGTCAGTGATATATAAATATGTCACCATTATTATAGAAAATATGCTTCTCCAGACCAAACAATAACGCAAAAAGTGTACGTGAGAAGTGTGCAGATGGCCATGCACGGTTGACCTACAAATTGAAAATAATATGAAACCAAATATATAACTTTGTTACATTGGTTTTATGAAAAATATGAAGGGAAAAGATTTAGTGTAAAACTGTGTTCTCATTAATTTGATTTTGCAATACTGTTTAATTAGATACAAGAACTATCAAGTTTAGTAGTTCTGGGTTCAAAGTGGTAAAATTTTGGGAGTGGCGGCCGCAGAAAATTTATTTTTTCGTAAATAAAGGTATCTCATTTTGTTTTCACTCACTAATAACTCTAAAACTGCTTCGACGATAGAGCTGGAACTTGTTAGACTGTTGTGACCAGGGCCGGATTAACCCTAAGTCCGCCCCTAGGCATCTTGAAAAATGCCGCCCCTACCTTTTATTTGAAAAAAAGAAAATCTTAAAAAAAAAAACGTCAATCACAAATTTTTCTGCCCTGTTTCAAAAATTTTCCTCCCCTTTTCCTACCTTTTTACAAACTTTCTCTTAAAAAAAATAACTGACGAGTAAAAAAAAAAGGTTAATTATTCATTTTTCCGCCCTATTTTAAAAATTTACCGCCCCTAAAAATCTCCCGCCCCGAGGCCCCGCCATGGCCTAGGGTGGCCTATTGGCTAAGCTGCCCCGCTAAGCTGGTTTTGACCCAAAGTGGTGTCCATTTAAATTTTTTTTAAATACCTATACGGGTTTTATTTTCAGCTTGAATAAATATACAGTTAATATTAACCGAAAAAAATAATCAGTTTTTCATTTAAAATTTTGAAGTTAATGTCACGTGTGCAAAACCGCACTAACAGAAAATAAAATGTTAAAAGTTTAACAAGTTTCGAGTTTATCCTACAAACTGTGAACCCAGGAGCGCAAAAATCTTAAATACGACCCTGGATATAGGTATTCGTCTATATGTAACCATGAACGTGCATAACGTAATTGGTTAAATACCTACCTTTCAATCTTCAAATAAATAGAATTTCATAATGTCAAATTGAATTTTAAATGATATGGCTGATATGACATAAATCTACACCGGTAGGTACTCATATAAATATATTTAACTATTTGCAATAGTAAACATACAATTATCATAATAATTAATTAATTATTAACATTTACGTTTTCGCTAGCACCTATAATACCAGTTGATTTGATGGTTCGTTCGCTACAAGTTGTCATTAGTTACAAGATACACAGATGTATGAATATAATAATATCTAGTACCTATATTAGCGGAGTGCATGCTTATATATATATATATATATACTTATGTATAATACAAATCAATATCGACGGATACATATTATGTATGTTTGTATATAATCTAATCACATATATTGCATGAAGATTATATAATTTAATAATCATTAGTTCACTGTCAGAAAGTTGTTGATTTATATTGATACAGTAGGTACAGTTTGGAAAATATGAAAACTTATATATAGGTGTGCGATTAACTATCTTCCTAGGACGGTCGTTAAACTTTTATGGACTGTTATTTTTGTAACTATAGTTACCAGAAAACAGAAAGATAAATATTGCTCCTAAAGCGTAATAACTTTTACGCTGCAAATTTAACTCATGTGTATCAAGTCCCATAAGAATATTCGAGTTTTCTCACTTTTACTTTTACAGCGAAAAAGATGGTTCAAAACATTTCATTGATCATTTCACTGTAGGTAAACACGAT
Organism: Brachynemurus nebulosus; assembly: GCA_035578155.1. Lineage (NCBI taxonomy): Eukaryota > Metazoa > Arthropoda > Insecta > Neuroptera > Myrmeleontidae > Brachynemurus > Brachynemurus nebulosus. The sequence continues at coordinate 41,631,352 of JAPWDM010000008.1, read as the reverse complement.
AAAAATGAAACAAAGATTCATATTGGTAAATTTAGCTGACTTCAGAACCATAGTAACAATGTATTAAATAGTAATATGAATTTAACTAATTTATTTTATTCGTTTAATTGTCTTACCGTATTACATTTGAGTTTTATATTTTTTCTGAATAAATTTGTGTTTTCTACAACTCAAATTTCCTGCCTAAAAACAATTTAAGTCGAAGAACTGTCAACCCAAAAACGCTTCAGCTGCGCTGTCGTGTTTTTGTTAGTTGATAGTTCTTCTCGCTAAATTGCTAGGCAACAAATTTTCATTAGACAAACCCAAATTTATTCGAAAAAATACAAACCTCTCGTGTAATAATAAGTGATAAAAATCTAATTTTACACAATTGTATAAAAAACACTTAGGGAGGTATTTTTTTCTTTTTCTTTGGCATTTTTTTTAATTTGTCAAATGAATGTACAACAACACAAGATTATTATGTTACAATTTGAAGTCGATTGGAGCAAAACTAACGGAGATATAGACTTGTAAGTCTCCGTCCCTTCAATCCTAGTGTACTTTTAACATTCAAAAAGACGTTTTTTCACCCTTAACACTTTCAAAGTCGGTGCACTTTCTAACTCAAAATCCAATTCTTTGATAATTTCACACCTTCTTTCTGCACATAAATCATGAGATAACCCTGTCCAGCTTTTTTTAATTTTTATAATTTATTTTGCAATAAAAAAGAATTTTCGAATTTATAGTCAAAAATCGGTATTTAAAACTTCAAAGTGTTACCAAAAATAATATCAATTCAAAAAAAAAAAAAAACTAGACCTTGAGAAACCTATCAACAAATTTTTTGGTTTTTTGTTTTTGGATGATCCCATAATGAGTTTTTCCGCAGTGTAACTTTTTTCTGAGGCGTCTGCAAAAATCCGCCGCCACTGGCTCCTTTCTGCATATTTTTCAATGAAATTTTTGCAGAATATTTGCCAGACGTTATTCTTTTAAGTACTGACTACATAAATATATATATATATATATATATATATATATATATATATATATATAAACTGTATCGTCAAAAAAATTCTCGAAAACATTTTATAGCGAACTAACCTAACCACATCCCTTAAATTCAAACTTTTGCAGTGTTTTTATGTCATTACAATAAATATGCATAAATTGCTTTAAAAGCGCCTAATAAATTGCGTTTTTTTTCTGTTACACAACAAATGATAACAGCACACTAAAATTTTTACGCTTTTTCGACAATTCAAAAATTACATATTTGTAACCAATTTTTTACAATGTAGTTCGCAGCAACTACAAAATAGGATCGACATTATCACTATATACTGTGTGAGTTTTTCGAGAGTTGCCGTTTTTATTACAGCCAAACCGTTGATCTAATCGAAAAATTGTTCAAACAAGAGTTGTAGATATCGACGGGGGCAACCGATTGCTATAGTCAGGAGCTTTATAGCTCTTATCGTTTTCGAGCTATGATACAGACTTATAGATTTTTAAATGGGACTATATATTAATTTTTCGATAAAACTGACCTAATGCATTAAATAACAACATAAATGAACAAAAAAAATTTTTTTACCCAAGTTTAATTTTTAATTTTTTTTTTAATTTATCAGTTAAGCGGTAAAAATATGCATGTGTACTTGAGGCTACTTCAACCGATAGTGTTTTTCTTGGTTACATTTCCATTACATCCAAGAAAAGAACTTTTTCCAGTACCATTTCTCTCATAAAAATTTGGTTGTAATAGAAATGGCAACTCTCAAAAAACTCACATATGGGATATTGCTATCACTCAATTTATGGCAACGGAGTGTATATTATATCGTTCCACATAGTAGCGCATAATAGCTTATATTTATACACTCAAATGATTTTTAAACATCTCTGATTTTAATTAAAATGTAATGATATTGATGATAATTCAATTATCCAAGTTATGATAAATTTATGACAAACTCATAATAATACATATACCTACTATATAATGCAACTAGTAACACTACCGGCTAACACTTTATAATATACATTAATATAAGCGTTTATGAGTACACATATATTTATATATCTACTGATATAGTGCTTTTATAATGGATGTATACGTCGTATATTTACCGACCTATAATAACTATTTTATTAATATATTAATTAATATTGTTATGATACTGGATATTAGTAGATTACGCAATAAACGCGTATATACATAGAGGAAAAAAAATCGAAAAGTTAGAGAAAAATTTTAGTGTGCCAGCACACTAGAGTGGTTACAAATCGATATTTCTTTGATAATTGTTGATTTTCACACTAAAAATTATAGTGCCGGCACTCTAATAAATCGACCCAAGAAAATTTAGCGGTCCATTATTATAAAAGGTAAAATTAAGCATATATCGTTATAATATCACATCCCCAAAAATCACCAGTCAAGTTTATATACATATTTCATATTACAAAATTATTTTAAGATTATTCAATGAGCTTTTTCAATACAATTTTAAAGCAAAGAAAGAAATTTCAAAATTAAAAAATTTGGGGGGATAGATCTACCCACACTGTCAACTTCCCATTGGGTGCCCTTAAAAATTAGAAACTACTGTACTTAAATAATTTTATTTTTAATTTCAGGGGTCTCCTCCGCCCGAACCTCCGACAAGGGCTTTGCCACTTGCGCCTCACTGGGAGGGTTCGCTCTTTGTATCTTGTGGGGGACTCCACCCCTCATTAAACAAATAATAGCATCATTTATTCTCGAGATATGCGAGACGATAAATATTTCATATAGAGTTTTTAATTTAGTTTTTATATTATAAAAAATAAACCGCAAATCCGAATTTGCTGAAAACTTTATCCGGTCTTCATTTTCTAATTACGCAGCTAATGAAATTAGTCCAGAGTTGATATCATTATTTGTTCTCGAGATATGCGAGACAAAAGAAAATTCACGAACGAACGAACGAACGAACGAACGCACATACAGACATCACGCTAAAAACGATGGATTCGAATTCTAGTGACCTTGAAACGTGAAGATATGTCCAATTTAGCCTTTCGTAAAATCGGACCCATTACAATAACTTCCAGTGGGAAGTTAATAATATTAATTTGTGACAGTTAGTGGCAAACTTTTTTCGAATTTAGTAGTATAGGTACTTCTGCACGGCTCCAACCACGTTACTTTAAAAGTTACTTAGTTTATAAAATTAACTTTACTGGAAACTATAATTTTAAAGTTTTTATATTTTGTTGTTTTGTATTTAGAATATTATATTGTCACTGAATACCTATATCATGTATATACACACGTAGGTATATATGCATTTAATCCATTTACTATAAATTATATAGCATATTGCAGTAAAACAATTATGGTTATTAACGAAATAATTATAATGGATAATATTATTTTAATATTAATAATTTAATTAAAACTAATCAGCAAATTATAAACAAACTTTTAGTCAACTAGTTTTAATATAAGCTAATTTTGACATTAAAAGTATTGAATATCTTAAATTCTTTCAACATTAAAATTTCAAATTATCTGGATTAGGAAGATAGAGGGTGTTTATTGTATAAGTCTGTTCCCATCCCCATCCCCAAAAAATCAATCCGTATAAATTATGGATTCATCCATTCATATAGATTAGGGATTCTTAAAATGCGGCCTGTGAACCAGACGTCGCCTGCAAATCTAAAAACGTATCCTGACGTGCCAGAGCGTCTGGTACATTATATTTAGCAAAAATTTTATATTATATTTTTATAATATATGGAGCATGTTGTTACACAGATTTTATATATAAGTGGTTTTCAACTTCTTTTACTTTTCGCAAATTCCTTCAGGAAATATAACTAATATTCCACATGGAATTTTTCTGTTATCTTTACAATTATGACTAAGGAAATTGAAAAAATCAATCTCATAAAACAATGAGTAACTTCAAATTTCAAGTTTGTAATAACATAAAATTTATTAATTTTTGAGATTTAAAAAAAATTTGATATATGTGATGACGTCATGAAGTGTAGTTTTTCCAAAAAGTTTAATTAATAAGCACAAAATGAAATTAATACGATCCGTTGGTGAATTTACTTGCGACTGTTTTCGTTTTTCCTTGTGTGTTCAGAAAATGTGACTTATTTTCCCGATTTGTCAGCGAATTTCCAGAATGGAATTCAGCTATTACAGCCACAGTCATAACGCGACCTGAGTCCGGGACCATGGCAGAAATTTGTTTTGTGGTCCCTAGAAACCGAAAATAATATTTGCTAAAATTTATATATGTATATATATATATATATATATATATATATATATATATATATATATATCCGCAAGATAGCTCTCGAACGAAATGTCCTATTTTTACGAAATTTGGTGAAAATATTGGAAGTCCCAAACCGTTGGACGAGTTCGTTAACCAGGCACATCTGATGCCCGGAACATGGTTTCTTAGTTCCTTTGACAATTTTTGTGAAAAAATTAGTTTTTTGCCAAAATTTCCCTTCATTTAAAAATCTTTGCAACATTTTTTTACACCATTGAAATGAGGAGAAAAAATCACACAGAAAAGGTTTTTGAACTATTATTCTATATGTCACCTAGTTTCCGAGAAAAACTAATTTTTTTTAAACGGAAATTCTCTATTATGCAGAATGCTGCGACAGGGGTATTTTTCTATTAAGCTATATCCCTAGTTTTAATTTCTAAATTAGAATTTAAAGTCAATGTTTTCAGCAAATTGGTTTTTTTTTTTTTTTTGTACAAAATTCGCTACTTTTTGAAGATATTCATAAATGCTTATATACAGGGTGTAATGGGTACGGTGTCTTCTGTAATAGACTGAGAGCTACTGAACCCTCCGGGTAACGGTCTTTCTGTAAGGCAAAAATTTTTTTCAGAGATAAGTTGTAACATGCTAAAGTACGATAACCACAATCTGGCAGGCATCAGCCCCGCACGTCACCAGTCTTTGTATCTTTTAAAGTGTAAATAAAACTTGAAACAAAAACTTGTCCCTCTAAGCTTGAAATTTTATTACAATTTAGTTCATACATGGTAAAATACAGAAAAAGATTGACAGACGATTTCGGTGAGCACAAGTACCTGACAGGTGAATCGAAAGTTGTGCAATATATGAGTTAAAATAAACTTGGTTCTGTAAAGTTGAAATTCATATATATGTTCAAGTAAGCGATTTAGAAATTTGATCAGTGCTAAATATATATATTTATTAGCAATTATTAATTTCAGATTATGAATATGTAATAATAAGTAATATAATAATAATAATGAAATTAATGTAAAAATCTATGATTAAAATGAGTATTTAATAATAGTAATAATTATTAAAAAGAAATTACAATTTTATATTATAATATATTCAAATTTCTAAAAATTTATATCGAAACTGTCTGTCATTGTACCCACTTTTTCTAAGTCGCTTACATAATTAATATATATATATATATATATATATATATATATATATATATATATATATATATATATATATATATATATATATATATATATGAATTTCAACTTTACAGAACCAAGTTTATTTTAACTCATATATTGCACAACTTTCGATTCACCTGTCAGGTACTTGTGCTCACCGAAATCGTCTGTCAATTATTTTTTGTACTTTACTATGTATACCTCATTTCAGATACAATTGATCATGAGTTTTCGTTAAAAAATAAAATAATTCTTATATTCGAAACAAATCAAATTTCTATTCTTTTCTAAAAATAAACTGCAAATTTAAAATTTACATAAATGCAATAATAAAAGAGATAAAGCCAAGAAAACGGAAATTATTTAAATTCAAAGTGACGAAGGATGATTAAATTTAACTGAAATGAACCATATGAACTAAGTTGTAATAAAATTTCAAGCAAGGGGGGACAAGTTTTTGTTTTAAGTTTTATTTACACTTTAAAAGATACAAAGACTGGTGACGAGCAGGGCTGATGCCTACCAGATTGTGGTTATCGTACTTTAGCATGTTACAACTTATCTCTAAAAAAAATTTTTGCCTTACAGAAAGACCGTTACCCGGAGGGTTCAGTAGCTCCTGGGCATAATGTATGAATGGTTCTAGATTATATTTAAAACTTGAATTTGGCGCCGAAAATTACGATATATTATTGTTTACGATATATATTAATTATACTTGTCCCTGTATTCGTGGGTTACTTGTGAGAAATAATCCTCCGGAGACCAGCATTACGGGTGGTGGTTTGTGTCGAACATTTGTAGTTAATAAAATAAAATTGTATAATTCGTCAGTAGATGGTTTTATTGGTAGTTTAAGTTTATTTCATTTTAATATTTCATATTTATTATATTTTAAGCACTTTTATATTTTAAAAGTTTATAAAAATATTTTACAAAAATTAATTTAAATATTGTTTAATTTTTTTAACAAAGAAAATTGTGACTTACATAAAAACCACGTCTGAATCAATTTAAGGTCAATTAGTGAGTGAGTGATCCGCCAAGCATCATATATCAGGTTCGCCGTTGTTCGTCGATCGTTCTGTTATGAAGTTCTCTGTTAAATACCACTAAGTTCGGGGAATCACAAAATCAAATATCAGTACGAGAAACCAATATGCCGGAATAATGATGGCAGCCTTAGATAGTTCACGTTACGGCCGCTAGTTGGCGCCACCAACCGCATCACCTGGGGTTTGAACCCATGATAAATGCCACAGATTACTGACTCCTACTACTGTTACATAGGCCGTGAAGAGAAATGACGAGACCTAGGAACAAACCACATTTCTTAAAAAATTACCGGTACCCCTCCCCCCCCCCCCAAAAAAAAAAAAATTAGCGATAAACAAAAAAAAGCCCGTTTACCTTTTTTTGGGCCTTTATCAATCGTGACGGGCCTCCTCTTCTAGCCCGGACGCCCGTGCTGCAACCTCGACTACCCGACCCTCTCGTCGGACCGCCTTATAAATCAATCCATTAGCATTGACTGATTCAGACCCCTATCTCTCGGTAAGTTTCAAATAGATACAGGGCGAGGATGTTCTGTGTTGTCAACTTTTTAAAACTATTATAATTCAGCTTGCAACGTCATGTAAAAAAGGCTATCTTGATTTTCGAGATACTTACTTTACAAACACTAAGATTCCTTAAGGCAAAAATTATTTTTATGGATCTAAAACTTTATTTTTGGGGTACATAATAAAGATTTTTTTTAAAATCAGTCTTGTGTCTGCCACGTAATACTCCACATTATTTTATAAGAGCAGAAACAAACAGACCACATTTAGGAACACTGGCTCTCAAACTGATTATAAATTGCTGGATTAAGCTACTAAAACAACCAGATGACAGATACACTAGGTTAAGTTACTTAAGAATGCTTCAGTTGGACGAATCCCCTAGCAATATACCTAAACTTAATTGGGCCACTCAGGTTAAAAACCTTTTAATTGAATTAGGATATGAACACATCTGGAGGCAACAAAATGCGTCAGTAGTTCATGAATTCCGGGAGCAAATCGTGGAAAGTTATAGTAATAAAATCAGAATAAGAGACCAGTCTAAAATACTAGAAACTTCTTATAATATCCACTATAAATATTTTGACCCTAATCCTGATGTTAATTATTTAACTTTTGAACATTTAGGCATAAACAAAACCAGAGTCATTTGCCAATTACGATTTATGAACAAAAAATACATAAGAATATATCGCACGCTTAATAATAAACCGAAATATGTCAAAATTTCAGAATTCAAACTTCTTGTAATAAACCGAACTACCATATAGCTCAAAGAATGTGTACAAGCCGATCGCCACGTGAAAAAGCAATAGAATATATTATAATATTGCTTTGTTTCGCGTGGCGATCGGATTGTACCCATTCTTTGAGCTATGGTAGTTAGGTTTATTACAAGAAGTTCGAATTCTGAAATTTTGACTTATTTCGGTTTATTATTAAGCGTGCGATATATTAATAGCATCTATTATAAATGGAACGCCAATGAGATATGTTTATTGTGTAATCTAAATGAAAATGAAACTTTAGATCATTTTCTATGTAGATGTCCGATATTGTCTTCTCTTAGAACGAATTATTTAATGAAATATATCCCTGAGCAAACATCGATTAATATCACTGCAGTATTATTAGATAATTTATGCGAATCTAAAATAAATGATATTTATTATTATATAACAGGGGCACTAAAACTAAGAAGTTTTGCTCTGTGTGAATAAATATTGAAAAGTGTAAATACACCTGTCTCATTAGTCATTATATACGTATTTTTTAACTATATTATTATTATTATTATTATTATTGTCTATTTACAAAATAGACAATACATTGATTTATTTACAAAATAAAAAATTTAAAAAAATAAAAATAATATTTATAAATTCATAATATATTTAAAAGCCCCTTACGTAATTTATTGTTATTCTTCTACTAAAAATTATATCACATATTTCTCTCTTTCTTTTGCTTTTGCTCACAAATTATAATTTTATTATTTATGTATGCATGCTAATTATTTATTTTGGTTAAAATTTGAATTGTATTAAGGTGAGAATTTTGTCATATTTTATATTATTTATTATTTAAGTATCATATTGTACATATGTACCAATCTTCCTGTAATAACTATTCAGTTTAAATACAGAATTATTATTATTATTATTATTATATTATTATTAATAAAGATTTTAAAAATAAAAATCTCCAGCAATTTAAGTAAATTTCTCTAATACCTAATCTATTTAATACAACAATCTCGTTGGAGAGCCATCGTTATGACACTGCATGGAGATGCTTGTCCTCGAATACAAAGGTAATAGGTATGTGTCGTGTTAGTGGTACCATAACAACGCATGTATACATAACCTATTACGTACATTTACAATACTAATTAATTGTGTTCGAGTACCAATTTAATATATTGCTAAGTAAAGTATCAAAGTGAAAATTTATTGGGTCAAATCCTTTACACACACCGGTATGCGCATACATATGGTATTCCAGTTATTGACGTTAAGTGAGTTCATATATTGTTTGGTTTAGTGTTTCCTGGAATGTATACAGTATGTTTCGAAAAGGCGGCTATGACAGTGTATATCAAATTTGTCTAATAAACAAAACATTTTTTCAGAAAACATTTTTTAAAAGATCTCGCAATTGCTTCTTTCAATGTTCGACTTTGTGAAAAAAATTCTGTGAAGGTACCATCACAATGTGATAAGCCGAAAACTGCTCAATTTTCGAGATCTTTTTTCGGATGGATAGGATGGCGCCATGGAGATAAATTTTTTCTTACGATTAATACCACTATTTAACAATACAAAAAATGACTTTTTTATTCGTTTTTATTTATTTTTTATAATTATTATAATTTTTTGAAAAAAGTGTCTTTAAAAAAGGGCGATATTTGGTGCCCACGATTGCGGCCGCAGTTTTTATCCGAAAAAAAAAATCAAACGTATTATCAATCTGTAGATAAGCCGCTATGTTCCTATGGGAGCTTTTTTTGTGAAATCTTCCTATTTTTTCACACGGAAACGTGTAAAAAATTTTTTACTTTTATTCAAACCGCCGCCATTAGGTACATAGCGGCTTACCTATAGATTGATAGGGTAGGGTCGTGTAAGATGGCGCGATCGGTAAGAGTGCGCACTCCTGTTTTCTCGAAATAGAAACGAAATTTGTAATCAAGTGTAATCGTGTTTTGAAGTATTCGGGTCTCTGTAATTACTCACCAAAAAATATTGAGTTACGACATAACCCGATATTCTAGATAAGTTTAAAAATTTTAGTACGATATGATGTTATTTTTCTCAAATTTTGATGTATTACTATGGTTTATGTCGAAACAAGTTAAAAGTTGTAAATGTTCCTGAGGCTAGTAAAATTAGTCACGAACTATAGCTTTGATCACTTTAAGTGGTAGTTTAAATGATGTGGTTTAAATGTTGATAATAGACAGGCGTGTAAGATGGCGCACTCATTCTTACACGACAGTTTCTTATTATGTTTTTCTTTAACTTTTCTAAGGAATTCTATACAGCAAACTTTCGTACAACTTTCTGAGTAAAGAAATCAGTAATTTGAGAAAAAAATTCAACTTCTATTATTATTAGACTATTGAAATGTAGAATAGAAATATTATAAAATATTCGCAAACTTACGTCCCCTGTAAGATTTAGTTTTTCAACAACCGAACAAAAGGAGTAAAAATTGTAACTTATTTTCCAAAATACAATCAGTAATGGAAGGGACACTCACTCGAAAATGGTGTCTGTAAAATTAATTTACTCAAATAAGTCAAGTTGTCAATATCAATCGCTTTGTGACACCTAGTAATTATATAACATTTCATAGAAGTGAACCGTCACAAAACCGCTATCCATTGATACCTATGGAGTATACACTGTGGCTTAGCAAAGCACTTCGAATCTAGTTTAATATAACGAACAACGAACAATTATTGCCTATCTTAAAGTTGAATAGTAAAAAATAACTAAGCAGGTACATATATGGAGTTACTATACACAGTGGTAATAAAAAATACCCTGCCAATGGGGTGTGGTACACAGCTTCCTCGTACTCGTAAAAGACTTTAAAACAGTATTCTACCAAATATATATATATATATATATATATATATATATATATATATATATATATATATATAATATATATATATATATATATATATATATATATATATATATATATATATATATATATATATATCGTGAAATTATTTTTTCGCCTTAAAGTTCATAAAAAATTGTTGCAACTCGAAATACTTCAAGGATAAATTAACTACAATAATAACAAAAATATTTTAGAAATTAACCCCCAAAATACTTTAAAAATTTGAGCGAAGTGGAACTAGCAGTAAATAAGATATTGACATTTAATGGGATTTCATGGTAGCGCCGTGGATACTATTACTCCGAATGCAACGAACTTTGTAGGGGACCATCTAGGATCCAAACCACATAATTTCTGACAATTTCATAAAAAAGAATTGAATAGTTCAGAAGTTATGCCACTTGGTGCAATTTAGTCTATTAATGGAATGACATAGTAGCAGCGTAGCTACCGTTACTCCGACTTCAGGGACCATCTAGGAACCAAACTGTATAATTTCTAAACATTTCATTAAAAGCAATCGAATAGTTCAGAAGTTATGCCACTTGGTGCAAACTGGTGACACACAGACGGACAGACAGATGAACGGACAGACAGACACCAAGCCAAAATTGTTCAGGAAGCTCTAAAACGTAAAATGTTCTTTTTTTTAACATCCTCGCTTATCGGTTATCAGTTCTAAATAAAACTATAAATCGAGCGATGATAGAACATAACGGGAATGGTGATTACCCACTGGTAATCACTCAAAATAAATTATATACTAAATATACGTATAATATATACTATTCATTAAAAGCTAAATAAATCGATATATATATATATATATATATATATATATATATATATATATATATATATATGTATATATATATATATATATATATATATATATATATATATATATATATCTTAAATCTAAAATGTTCTGTCTATTGAGTCTATACAAAGAGTCACTATTGTCAAGTAGGTTAAGGGCACATACATTAGGGTGATTTTCTAGGCGATGAATATATTTGTCACTGTATCATACTATTTCCTCACGCACTGTGGGCACTTGAAGACTGCGATGTATGTCATCGTTACGGTACGGGGAAGCACTAATGGCTCGTAGCACTTTAAATTGAAAACGTTGCAATATCACAATATTGCTAACACTAGCAGTACCCTAAGGTTGAGTACCATAAGTCCATACTGGTTTGATTACACTTTTGTAAACTAGCACTTTGTTTCTTAAAGACAACTTTGATTTACGACCTAGAATCCAATAGTACTTAGAAAACTTAACATTTAGTTGCTTGCGTTTAGTCCAAATATGCTTACGCCATGTTAGTTTTCTATCTAGATGCTGTTCTTGCATGTGTATTTAGCTTCAGTAGCTAATGGCGACACCACATCATTCAAACTAACTGCAGGCCAGGTTCCTTTTCTCAAAGTAAATGTAACTTGCACTGATTTCGTTTCATTTACTCGAATACGTCACTTATGTAACCATTGCTGTATTCGACGCAAGCTAGATTGTAACTTGTGCGATGCAACATTTGGATCTTCATCAGTAGCTAGTATAGCAGTATTATCAGCAAATGTTGCAGTAGCATTTGGTAGCATCATCAACCGGTAGATCTGCAGTATATATAAAATAAAGAACAGGCCCTAGAATACTACCCTGTGGTACACCGGAACGAACTGAAAACATTTCTGATATTTCACTCTGAAACTTTACATGAAAATAACGATCTGACAAATAAGATTTCAGTATTAAGTAAAATGATTCAGGAATATTTTCCCTTAGTTTATACAATAAACCAGTATGCCATGCTTTGTCAAATGCTTGACGTAAAATGTGCGTAAAAAATTTTATTTTGGAGGGAAAAAATTTTTTATTTTTCAAAAGTGATCATAATGCTTCCGCTACTTTAGTAGTTTCGGAAAAAATAAATCTAACATTATTCAACGCACTACTTTCTCATAGATTCTCTGTTTGTGGCATAGAATCTGGATCCGAAATGTTTTAATGAGTCACATGGTATATTATATACCTCCTACTTTCATACATCCAGGCTACACCAATAAACCGTATGTTCCAGAAAACACTTCTAGAAGTAGGATTATATAAACGAGTGACTCCCAAGGGGGGCAGCACTGTCCACTAGTGCGTAATGGTTTAAGGAACTTTTTTGACCGAACACATACTTAGGGAGTGTTGATGACCAATCACCTTTCCCCGATCCAATACTCGCAACAATAAGCTGAAAGGTTTAATTATTACTAAAAAGTCATCGAACACGTATTACAATAAATACTTCTAAAGGTCTTTTAAGCAACATTAGTCCGTATTAAAAGTACCTATATTTTCTTAAGTAGTACGGAAACGAGTCGAGCATGCGCAGTGCACCACACGGATTTACACGGATTTCGTGTAGTCAGCAACTTAGAACAAAAAAAAGAAACACTTTCAATAGTGGAACGCTACGATTTAACAGTGAAAACGTTCGCTAAAAATTTCAGGTAGGGGAAGGTAACCCAAAGCGGGTAAGATTAAATGCCAAAAAAGTGGCTTTTGACGATAAGCAGATCTTTTTTGTATTATGAGATAGAATAGCTATCGAACTTTAAAATGAAACTTCGCTTAAGAAATTTTTATACGAGATTTATTTTTAATAAATAAAATACAAAACCTCTGCAAAAACTCGCTTTGCCCGTACAGGTATCCTAAAGCGGGTAACCCCCTTTGGGCAAAGAGGGTAAGTGCATTATGTATTTAAATACTGTTATTATGTTTTAATAAAAACTTTCATAACAATATAGAACTTAACAATAGTAATAATTAAGTAAAAAAGAATTGAAAAAAGACAAAAATAATAAATTTATAACAGTCATGTTCTTTCTTTACTATCTCCATATTGGAGTATATTACTTCAGGTGCTTCCACATAAAAATCATCACTAACAAGGTAGGAATATTATTTTAAAGCTTTTTCCCTCGTTCCGTCGTAAAAAGAAGATTTTTTAATTTGTTCCCCTTCCAACAGTTTTTTCCATTAAGATGCTTCTTTTTTGTCTGCCCGCTTTGCCCCTACCCACTTTTCCAAAAAAGACTTAACTTTGTTAAACTAGAATAATTTCAAAATTTCAAATGCCGATACATGTCTACCTTTTTCTACATTAAAAGTCAAATGATAATGCGGTCATACCAAAAAGATTGCAAATAAAAAGGTTTGTGACTAGTTACAGAATATGTATCCTCAAAATTTTTAACAAAACCAACAAAAAATTTGATGACGCTTAACTCGAACATTAAACGACACAAGCGTTCAAGTACAATTGAGTGATATTGGTTGATATTCGGTTAATCTCGGTATACATACGACCTTACAAAAACATTTGATACAACGATATAAAAGCGCTTACCCACTTTAAGAGGTGTACCCACTTTTGCCGACCTTTCCCTACTATTGCCTAGATAATTACAACCCTGTCTGGAACACACTCTACATATATAATTTTTATATTGATATAATGAAGTCCTTTTATATTACGTTACTGTTTACCTTTAGTTTGTAACTTTTATTTGTGACAATATATTTCTATGTAAATGAAAGATGATGATGTCGATGGTCATTTTATTGAATATTTACTTAAAATGTCACTAACGTTGACTAACGACTGACCTTTACCATTCACAGAAACAATACAAAGTATTTTATTATTAAATATGTACACTTATGTAGGTAAGTATATATTTACATTTCATTAATAAATGTTTGGGTAGATACCTATATTTTTGTATATAAATATTCCTACGTACCTATTGTAGAAATTTTAATTTGTGAAAATTGTTTATTTTAGAAAATAATTTTCACGTTACTTTTATCATAAATATTTTATGTTTATTTCTATATAGATTTTAATGAAATAATAAAATATTAAAATTGATAATTTATTTAGGAATTGTTTGAATTTTATTTAAAATTTTTTTGAATACATAATTTTAATTGAGTTATAATTTAGTACAGGAGTTCCCAAAGTGTCGGTAGTGGCTGACATGCTATGACGTCAATGATCGTCAAAGTATTAATATAATTTCAATAGCACATGAAGATTTTAGAGCTTTAACAGTGGATCGTGACTTATAAAAGTTTTGGCACCACCGATTTAATATACATAACTGTATTAGGGGCATTAAATATTAACGATTAATGAAATCTTTATAAGATGGAAAAGGTCACAAAACACCAGATATGATTAATAATTTTATTATGTAGGCTTTTTAAAAGAAATTTTATATTCTCTACTAATGAATGTAGACAATTTTAGCCAAAATAATTTTTAGCTTGGATTTCTATGAAGCTATGGAATACATTTCAATAGGCGATAAATACCCTATTTTGTATGCTAGTGTTATATAGTTTACTAGCTGTACCCGCGACGTCGTTCGCGCGACGCATTGTTATAAACTCAAGGAAAAGTATATAAGTGTAATAATTATACAGAACTTGCATAGAACAATATTTTTTGCGTAATGCATACACATGTTCAAAATGGTTTTTCTATTTTCCCGTGGGATTGAGACATTTTCCCGTGATAAAATGTATCCTAAGTGTTGACGCAGGTAATAAGCTATCATTATACCAAAGGATATTGGCGGATAAACATGGGTAGAAATGCCCCCGTACGAATTGTGTTGGTTTTTTTTCTGCTAACTGCTTTCGATATAAGATTAAAAATTACTGAGTTTCAGCCCTTAAAAACTCACCCTTTGGGGGTAAAAAATTATTTTTTGAAAATCAAAAAAAATTTATAACTTTTTAATGGCTTGACGGATTTGGCTGGAATTTTTATATGTTTTAGATACCTCTATAGTGTATCTCAGAAAAAATTATCAGCTCCAAAAAAAAAAAATTATAACCCCCGTCCAAAAAAATTGTTTAATTTTTCAATATGTTTTTTCATCAATTTGTAGCTATGGTACAATCACCAAAATTTTTTTGCAGGCTTCCTACTATGACCGATGCAACATATAATTTTGTCAGATTTTTCCTCCGGGTGCGTCATAGTTAAAAAAAAATAAAATATCAAAAAAGATTTTTTTTCGAGTATATATTCGTTGTACAATCACCAAAATATTTCTACAGGCTCCTCACTATGATTGATAGAACATATAATTTTTCCAGAATTTTTTTCCGGGTGCATCATAGTTAAAAAAATTAAATGTCCGAGAATATTTTTTTAGAGATAGGTATAGGCTTCCGGGTACTCAGTCGATTGGAAATCGTTTGCAAATTTTGAATATGTTCATAAAACATTTGTGATTGCTTAGTTTTCGAAAAAAAGAAAGTTGTCAAAACAGTGTATCAATTTTGACAACTAATATCGCAATACATAAATAAATGTAGCTCACTTTCTCTCCAGGGACAAGAGGTCCGATTTGAAAAATTTTGCATAATATAATATTAGAGCAATTTACAGTTAAGCAAAGTGTGAAAATTTAGAACTTTGGCAGTACCTAAATTATATTTGGTGATTTAGATAATTTATTGATATATTTTCTCCAATTGAAATCCTTGTCAACCAAAATTTCTGAGCAATTTACAACACACTTAAACTTTGTTGCTTTTTGACGAATTTCAGTTTTCAAATCAGTTAAAATCATGCGCAGTTACAAAAGTTGATAATAATACCTTCTTTTTAAAAAAAAATCATTGATCTTTATTATTAAAACAAATTTTAAGAGTCTTCTTCTTCTTCTTCTTCTTCGTTCACTTTTAAAGCATTTACTGACAGCCAAATTCTTGCAATATGCATCGACTCAATAAAGCTAAGTTTAAGGTATCGGTGTTATTTGTAGTGTCATCGGCAAAGAGAGAAACAAGTGTTGTTGGAACACATTGTGAAAAATTATTTATACAAATAAGGAAGAAATAAAATAAAGTTTTTTTTTTATTTTTTATTTTTTTTTTAATTCATCGTAATTATGTTCTAGTTCATCGACCTAGAATTGTTATTCAAATATACTAGTTTGAAATATATAACATTATCTATTATTATACGTTACATAAATATACTAGGCTTTATATTACTTTATGTGGTGTAACTAGGCTATTTACTTTATACCCAGTGAATAAAGAACGGGCAAGTGAAATATTAACGAACCTGTAGAAAATCATCAAAATATTTAAATTCATTCGAAACCTTTTTCTTATAATATTTCTATACTTTTTTTATTAATTTTAAACTGATTAGTGTAGCTTAAGGGATTATATGCACTTATGTCAAGTAGAAATAGGAGAATTTTAAAAAAAAAGACTGACTACAGTGGCCATCCAATGGTACCTACTCCGATTTCACGTAGTGACGTCAGCGACAGTGGGGTTCTCCTCTCACAGATATGTTGTTGTTTGTCTGTGTCGGTAAAAATTTATGTACCAAGCCAGAGTCAGGTCCGTAGGTAATATTGTCTGAGGGTCTCGTAGCCTTTAAAAATTTTAAAATTTCACTGTAAATATTATACACATATTCTGTCTGCATAGGTATTATGCAAAATGAGTAACGTAAAATTCTAGAATATTCTAATCGTCAACTAGCAGAGATATCAAAAAGCAGACTTCACCGTTGAATTAGTCATTAAAAATGTTGTCAACAAAAATTCTAGAATGTTCTATTTGTCAACTAGCAAAGATATTGAAAAATCAATTGTACCATTTAATTGTCCATACTGAAAAAGAGGTAAAATGCACATTTTGACAAATGTTCCGGAATATTCTATTCGTCAACTAGCAAAGATATTAAAAAACAGACGTCGCCATTGAATTGGCTACCAAAAAAGAGACCAAATAACACATTTTGAGAAATGTTCTAAAATATTATATTTATCAACTAACAAAGATATTGGAAAATCTACTGCACCACTTAATTGTCCAACCGAAATGAAACTAATATAAACCAAATATCCGATTTTGATAAAAAATTTTTGCTATTTGACGAATAGAATATTCTAGAACATTTACCAAAATGTGCTATTCCGTCTTTTATTCGATGACCAATTAAATGGTGTAATCGATTTTCGATATCTTTGTTAGTTGACCAAAAGAACATTCTAGAATTTTTGTCAAAATGCGCTGCTTAATCTAATTTTTAGTGCCCAATTCAATAGTGAAATTTGTTTTTTGGTATCTTTGCTAGTTCACGAGTAGAATATTCTAGAATTTTTCTCAGCTTCCGCTATTTGACGTCTTTTACGCTGATGAATGCGATAGTGAAGTTGGTTTTTCGACAATTTTCTAAAAGTCGTCACTCATATTCATTAGTATAACATTGATTTCCTTTGTCTACACAACCGAATTTTAGGTGTAAATTGTCTCTTAAAATAATATTGTTTTAAATAAATTCAGATAAATAATATTTACCAACCCCCGAAACAAAAGTTTACCGACGCCCGACGCCCCTGATCTTCCGAATTTACGTACTTCCCCTTAAATTTGCACCGACCACTACGTAAAATTGGATTTGTGGTGTACATTAAAATTATGTTTAAAAACAAATTATGGAAACTCAGTCAACCATTAATTTTAGAATTTTCTCTAAAATAGAGGTAATAATTATATTATTTGAAGGAATAAGTATGTATTTAATGCTCTTTGCACAGCAATTCTCTTTTACCACGGTCTATAAGCAATACTGCGTCGTAGGTACCTTTGTGGAACTCTTGTGCAAAGCATTTGGCGCCTCCGATTTCATTAAAATAATATACAATTTCTTTTTTTTATTAAAGAGGTCCACGATCCGCCAGACAATTTTTAAAGGAATCGCCACACAAAAATAATTTAAAAAGTGTGAGAATTGCTGTTTTAGTACATTACAAAACTTTTAGTGTTGAATTTTCAATAAACACTCCTTATAACTTGTGACCCAACTATTAAACAATTCAGTCAATTATATTTAGCAACAATTGTTTATTGGGTATTTAAGATAAATCTAAATGTTCACATAGGCAAGCAAATAACACATATAGATAAATAGATATATTCCGTCTGCACAGCGCTAACAGCCCAGGCGACAATAATAACGAATTGATAACGATACTAACCAACGTTCCAACCAAACAGTCTAGATGGTGGTAGAATATCTAATACCTCGTTCATATTGGGTCGTTTAGTAGTTAGTGTTTAGTAATAAGTAAAACACAATAGAATAGAAGAAGACAATTATGGCTTTGATAAGTATGTAAGATAATAAAACTAAATAACCATTTTTAGTTTTTAAAAATACTTTACGATACGGTAATAGCCTGTTTTTGGATACATACTATGTACGTACTATAAAAAAAAATTCCTGGAGGCTATTTATCTTTATTACTTTACATAGGGGAAATACACCAAAAATCAGTGAGTTAAGAAATTTTGTAGGTACCAGTTAAAGACAATACCGTCAACATAAATAATTATATACGAATTAATATGAGATCTACGAATGACTTATAAATTGTAGAAACATTAGTTGAATTTCGGTGACACAATTTAACGTGTTCTATCGTATATAAACAAAAGCTCCAAGCAATGTGAAAACGATTTACTGTTTAGTTTTTAAGATAACGTAAAATAAAAAAAAAGTAAAAATATCTATAAAAATAAAAAGCTATGGAAAAAATTTTGTTCTATCATTACTTTATATACAGTTATGGTATAGCATTAAAAAGAAAGCTTATGGTATAATATTAAAAAGAAAGAATACGAAGAAACACCACGCTAATACTGATGTTAGTAATTTATTGATTCACAACATTGTATACCTACTTACATACCCGAATAATAGTAGGTATCTTACATAAATCGGCCACATTTTGTCTAAATTGGACATCCTTGATCATAAAACTGGCATGCGTCGAAATTGACGTATACTCATTGCATAATATTATACAGGGTATCCCAAAACTCCGGGGACACAGAGCTACCACGTATTCTAGAGTTGAAAAGACGACGATTGGACCCAACTTACCTATGTATCAAAATGCACCGTTTACGCGTGAGAGGAGTTCAAAGTTTTCAAAAATATTTTAACAATGTTAACTGGTTGACGTATCTTGGTCAACTATACATACACAGTTTAAAAAATATTATTCAAATTATGGCCTCCTATAAAATTAATAAATTAATCGCGTAAAAATCCCCAATATCGGAACGTGTTCAATACTCGAACAGTTTTAATATTTATCGGTTTTTTTCAGAAATAACTTCATGAATATATATAAAACACCAAAACTGTTCGAATATTGAACGCGTTCGGGTATAGGAGCTTTTACCCTATAAACATTCAAACACTAACTGTGTAATAACAAAGTGCCGTATTTAAAACGGAATCTTTTCTGAAATATTAGATAGCTAATTAAATTTATAAAAGCTCTCACTATACAGAACTGAATATCTTATTATTAAAAAAAAAATGATTAGGTAGCGGTTACACTGGATACGAATTCTTCCGAAAATTTATTTGTACGAATTCGTACGATTTTATCCGAGTTAATACGAATTAAACAAATGCATACATTTAGACATGCGTGGTTCCACTGCTTACGACTCTTTCGTACGAGCTCGTACGACTTTTTGATACGACCAAAATATTTTGTTTTTTGATGCGAATTCGTACGAAAAAATGATGGATTTAGAAAAAATAATCATTTTTGTTGACCAAAGGTGGTCTTCAATGGATCAAAAACATAAATACTGTTATAATAGAAAGTTAAATAAAAAATTGTGGTATGAGGTGGCAGAGGAAATGTTTAGATAATTTTTTAATTAAATATATTACGATATAAAAAAACTAACCTAACCTAACAAAAACATTTTAAGTATGTGTAGTGAATAATTAACTAAATATTGAAGCTGAAATTTCGTACATTTTAAAATATAATTGAATGTGACTTGTGACATGTTCAACTACTCTAAAAATTTCTGTTCGTCTTGAAAAATTTCTTCCAAGCAATTCCAGAACTCAGCATTTTTTTGATCTACATGAATAATAAATAATCATTTACCCAGAATTGTTTGTTTTCTATAAGCAGAAATTTTGAAAACGATGGTTCGAATAAATAAGATTCAGTAGCTGGATCCATCGTTTGATATCATGCAATATGTATTAATGGTTTTCAGTTTAAATTTAAATACAAATTCGTATTACGATTCCGTATCCAATGTAACCACACAGTCGTACGAATGAATTTTCGTACGAATTCGTATCCAATGTAACCGCTGCCTTATAAATGAACGATATTTAACACCGATAGGACTTGGGTACGTTCCCTAATACGTTTACTAACTACTAAACGGTCCGGTCTGAACGAAGCATAACAAAGATGTGAATTGAGTTACGAGCGTGACGAACCATCGACTTAACTATATCTCATCCAGTATTTTGGTAATGATATATATTTAATCTGCTACTTACTCAGTTAGTTACTGTTACTGTGTAAACTGTAAAGTACTAAAGTATCTAGTTACGTTGTTCATATTACTTACTTTACATCACCGGAAATGTAATGGTACCATAGCTAGTGTAGTATATATGTAATTACAAGCATATTTTGTACTGTTATTATTGTTATAAATTATGAATTGTTGTTATTATTCTGCTATTGTTTAGACAGATCTTTATTAATTACACTTATAATTAATAGATATTTTACCAAACACAAACTAATTGAATGTATTGTATTTGTTTATTAACATATATGTCATTCGCAGTATATTCACAGATATTTGTTTCGTTTCAAGTAATTAAAAATATTTGATTTTTCAATTATGGAAACGTTAATTAATTTAGTGTTGCTATATAGTGATGTGGTGATACAAATGGCGGAAATACTTACAACGACATAGTAATGTAAATAATAACAATGTTTCTTTAGTTGGTTCGACAATGTCCGTTTTCAAAAAAAAAATTAATGTTTGATAAATGTATTGGAAATTTCTCGCTAGTGTAGCGATAGAGTATAGGCAAAAATACAAAAAATTGTAATTAATCTTTTTTGCCTTCCGTGTAGAGCTATACAGTCATTCACGTTTAACACACGCACTGGTTAACGAAGGGGTCAGTAACCTTTTTTAGGACGTTGCATCACTTACAAAAAGGCAACATCTCATAGCGGTCCGCACAACTCAAAAACCCAAAAAAATAATAAAAATAATAATGATTGCTAATTATAAATTTACCAGCATATAAAACAATAAACATTTTCCGAAAGAACATAAATAGCTCTTTAACGTTTTTGTAACCATATGGTTACACTGACTTTAAATGGTTTTTAAATCGATTTTTTTATAGTATTAATCGTTTTGATCTTTGTGGCCATTTAGAATATCTTTTAAAATATAATTAATTTATAATTTTATAACCATACTAGTCGTATGTCCGATGGGATTGCCCATCGACAACATCTTTTTATTAGGTCCTCACTTTCTGCTCACTTTTAATGTTTTTCAAGAGCTTAAATCAATATCCACGTTTATAACTTCAAAAATGATGAACTTCCCATATATGAATTTTAATTTTCTGTTTTAACGCCTTAGGGAATAAATTTCCAGAAACAACTGACTTTTATTTATAAATAGAAGCCTAAACGCCAATTTTCATAACTCCTGTGCTTAATTTTGTTCTAAACCCAACAGTTTAGGTTGTGCGTTGTCTGTCAGTCAAAGTTAAAGATTCAATAAATAGATATTATTTATTTTAATAGCCATAGTAACAAATTTTTATATATTTCTAACTTCAAAAATGACGAATTTCCATACAAATTTTCATCCCCTATTTAACTCATTTAGGGAATGAATTTTCAAAAATCCTTTCTTAGTGCTCACCTACATTATATAAGGAAATCCTATGCAAAATTTTATCCTTCTAAACACAGCGGTTTGGGCTGTGCGTTGTCTGTCGATCAGTCAGTGTTAGAGATTTATTAAGTACATAGTTTCATGATCGGTAGCTCATACTGATATGTTCAGTCATTAATTCGTCCACGCAGTGCTTAATATTATATATTATTTCACAAAATTTAAATGGCAACGAAAAATTTTTTCACAATTTTAATAATTTTACTTTGCTTGAAATTGTATAAAATATAGCATATACGGGATTAAAATATTTCTTTTAAATTCTCATATGATCGTTGGCCCGAATCTTTACAGGCCCTCAAACAACTTCACATTTGATATCAAAAGTCATATTTTAGTCACTGAATGTATTTTATTATGTGAATATCAAAAACCTACTTTTGGTAATAACCT
The DNA here is from genome assembly GCA_035578155.1 of Brachynemurus nebulosus. Classification (NCBI taxonomy): domain Eukaryota; kingdom Metazoa; phylum Arthropoda; class Insecta; order Neuroptera; family Myrmeleontidae; genus Brachynemurus; species Brachynemurus nebulosus. The sequence continues at coordinate 41,608,410 of JAPWDM010000008.1, read as the reverse complement.
ACATACAAATGTACTAAACTTTTCTATAAACACTAGCCGTATACCCGATGGGATTTCCCATCGACAACATCTTTTTATTAGGTACTCACTTTCTGCTCAATTTTAATCTTTTTCAAAAGCCTAAATCAATATCCACGTTTCCACTGATTGTGAGTATTTAATCGAACATATTAACATATGTTTCAATTCTCTCCTCAATGCACGTTTCGAACTTCAAAAATGACAAACTTCCCATACGAACTTTCTTTTCCTGTTTTAACCCCTTAGAGAATACATTTCCAGAACGGTTTAGGCTGTGCGTTGTCTGTCAGTCAGTCAGTCAGTCAGTCAGTGTTAGAAATTTATTAAGTAGATATAAATTTTTGAACTACCGAAAACTTGTAAACAAATAAATACAAGCAATGCTGTCAGTGAAATTATGTTTTCCAGCAATAATTTTTCTTATATTACCTTGACATATCTTTAGAATATGTATTTAATAACAGCAATATAAGTTTAGTGTCCCTTTTTACAACAATACCTTTTTCTGATTATAATATTACCAACATTACAAACACAAATATTATGTAAATTGAGTTGTAATATTTTCATTTCGTTTGTGTATATACTTCCGGTGTCAGAATATTGTGATGGATATAATATGAATCATCTAGTTTCAAAACCTACAACATTTTAAAAAACATCTCCCTACAGATTAATTCAAAATATGTTACCAAGACCAACAAAGAAAAAAACGAAACAAACTTTAATGTTTGCTGAATCTGACATAATGTCATAATACCATATCACATACAGCTATGTGAAATTTTGTACTTTACATACGACTATGTGTAAAGGACCGCAGATTACTACACTTCTATTAATTATAAATTATTGTATTAAAATCTGTACAAAATTTCCACTTTGTCTAGATAGTTGTGTTCCAGCATCGCATGTTTGACAGTCCGCAAACTGTTTGCACATGCGAAACCGTTCCAGCAAAACAAAATGTACATTTTGTACAAAATGTACAACGTTCCAGCATCATTTTTGAGATGTTTTCAACTTGTTCCTAACTGTTAGAATTGTAAGAGGACTTTTGAATGGACAAATTGTCCAATTGTTTATTTAATGAATTGTAATTAGTGTTACCAAGGCACTGAAGTGAAAGTCTATAGAATGTCAGAAACGAATTTAAACCGTTCCAGCACACTGTACATCCTGTACATTACAAACAAGTTTGTTACTTGTTTGTATTTTAGCATGGTTACAAACAAATTCGTAACTTGTTTTGTACTTGTCCAAAAATAGATGCTGGATTAAAAAATTATATACTTTTAAGTTAAAAAGCATTTTTAAAAAATCTACTTCAAAAATTAAAAAATAATTAATAGCACGCATTTTGAAATCAGGCGGAGTGTCGTATAAACAATTGCGATCGGGTGTTCTAGCAAAGTTCACAAATTCTTCAAGATCTACATTTTTATTATACTGTTCCCCCGCCAGACTTCAAAATTCGTGCTATTAATTATTGTTTAATTTTTGAAGTCGGTTTTTTAAAAAAGCTTTTATTTCATACCTTTTAGTGACAACGCTTATTAGCCCCTATATAGTGACAATTGCTTAAAAGAATAAGTACTCCAAATTTCATACGTTTAGCTAGATTGTTTCAAAAATTTCATTGTCCAAAAATCATAATTTTGGACACTCACCGACTGCACTTTGATATTTGGAACAAAAATAGTCTTCAAAGTAATAATTGTATACTAGGAAAATAAAAATCATTGAAAATCAACCAATTTTTCCAAGTCATTAAAGAATTTTTTAAATTAGATATTGTCAGAAAATTATTTTTAGAATAATTAGATGAACATAAATTTAAAAATATGTTACTATAGTTTTTAAAGTAAATAATTTTGCATAATTATTATACAAACTTTAAAATTGCCATAATTATTCATATTATTGGAGATGATTAAAACATTACTCAACCAATGTTAATAAAATTTTGATGAGATCACCTAGAGAGCTTTATCTATTAACAAAAAAAAGAATGGCGTAAATTGGCCCAGAAATGTGGGAGATATCGGTGTACATACATAAATAATAAAAACATACGGGTTGAATTGAAAACCTCGTTTTTGAAGTCGGTTAAAAATTATATTATTATGACTCATTCAAAATTACTTTTTGTCTTTTACTGTGAATGTGTGTAGCGGGTTTTGAAATTAGTCGACTCACATAGAAACGACCGTCGCAAAAAGATATCAGTCTATACGCCTACGGTACGGTTAATATACATAGCCGCAAACAAACACAGCTCTCTAGTCTCTGTAGAAAACATTATATTTTATGATTATCTGATATCATTAAAGATTCAGTTGCTTTTACCGTCGTAATATAACATAATAAAAAATTGATCCGTTCCTTAAAGAATATTCAATTCAATAACAGGATTTTCTTATTTCCTTTTTTGATAATTCAACCTTTTTCTGTTCGTATAAATATAATATATTTAATGTATGTACATAATTCTTGTATCTATTATTTATAAATATTATTATAATTTTATAAATGAATATTATAACAAACGTATTTTAATAACGGAAATTGCAGAGTGTATTACGGGATGAGCAGAATAAATCTAAATTTTAATCTGCAACGTAAATTATTTGAATTGTACCTTTTTCTTTTTAAATTTTATGAAGACAATTTAACTTATGTATATGTAGTCTAGTAGCACTAAATTTTATCTATACATTAATTTTAGAACAGACATAAAAATTTTTTAAAAAGAGATTCTTGTAGGGATTGCCGAGGAGAACATTTGCGAAAAATGTTAACTCCCGGAAATGTTATTTTATATCATGAATATCGTTTTTTTACCTTTCACCACTTACGTAGCGAAAGCGGTGCTAGATACATTAAAAAGTGTTAAGACCTTTCTTGTAGAGAATCGAATTCTCTACAAAAAAGTCTGCAAGAGCACCTGTCTATCTTATACAGGTGAAAAAATACAGCGCTCAAAACGCGCACTCAAAAATTCACTTTTTCTAGCGTTCCGGTAAGGTTCCGGACGGTACGCCCTGCCGTCAGGTGCTCTTGCGGACTTTTTTGTAGAGAATTCGATTCTCTACAAAAAAGGTCTTAACACTTTTTAATGTATCTATCACCGTTTTCGCTACGTAAGCGGTGAAAGGTCAAAAAACACTATTTATGAATTTTCAATATTTTTTAAACAATATAAAAAAAAAAAAACATTTCCAGGAGTTCACATTTTGCACAAATGTTCTCCTTGGTAATCCCTACAAGAATCTCTTTTTAAAAATTTTTTATATCTATTCTAAAATTAATGTTTGGTGAGATAGGGCTTAAAATTAGTGCTATTGGACTAATGTATCAAGTCCCATAAGAATATTGTAGTAGGTTTTTCACTCTTACCATGGAAAAAAAGTTAGGATAGATTTTTACAGCGAAAAAAATGGTACAAAACATTTCATTGGTCATTTCGTTGTAAGTAAACACGATAAAGATGAAACAAAAATTCGTATTGGTAAATTTAATTGATTTCATAATCATAGTAACAATGCAAATGCATTAAATAATAATATGAATTATACTATTTTATTTTATTCGTTAGATTGTCTTACCATATTACACTTGAGTTTTATATTTTTTCTGAATAAATTTGTGTTTTCAGCAACTCAAATTTCTTGCCTAAAAGCAATTTAACTCAAAGAACTTCAGCTTCGCTGTCGTGTTTTTGTTGGTGAACAGTTCTTCTCGTTAAATTGCTAGGCAACACATTTTCGTTAGACAAACCCAAATGATAAAAAAACCTTGCAACAATTTTAGGGGTTTCCAGCCCCATTTTTACTTGAGAGATGAGGGATGAGGGTAAAAGTCAGTAACTGATAAGCATTTTCGAAAACAAAAAAAAAAAGAAAATGAAAAACACCATTTCGTTCAAAAATTACAAAAAATGACAAATAAAAATTTTTTTGCAATAAAGTTATTGGAAGCAAAGCTGAAACTACAATTTCTAAATAAAAATTACATACTTTTTTATAAAATTTTTTGAAATTTTAGTTTCGTACGGTTAATAATAGTGTGATAATTTTGTCTATTTAAATTCATTAAAATTTAGTGTTTGAATAGAGATGTAGGTACATTTTTTTGAATTTTATGATATACTTTCTGTGACAATATTTTCTTTGTAATTTCTTTTACATCAGTGTAAAACTTCACCTATGTCTGATCTTATTTGCGACAAATTTTTAATTTTTTAAATACTCGCTTCCCAAATAGATAATATCTATTATTACATTTTGCTAAATTTTTTGTATGAAATTCTGTGTTCCGTGTCTCCTTCTATTTCAATGATGACTTCTTTTGAATATTATTTTGATCTTTTTTTGTTAATCCTTTTTATCTTTATTTTATATCTTTATAACTCCTCGAAAGCGGTTGAAACTAACATTGCTGATATCTCCTGTACACACGTTGCATAAGTATGTCGTACGATAAGGTCCGTCGAAGGACCAGCGAAAAGCGTAATCCAGTAACTAGGCACTTATGACCGGAGGAGCCCGGGTTCAAATCCCGCTTTGATAAATTTTTTTCTAATCTTAAGTCACATTGTTGTGGGTTTTCTTTTTACGATTTCTTTTATTTTTGTGACGGATGGAATGTTTGGAAATCTATTAGAAATATCCATCAAGTAATTCAAGAAAATAACACCGATTACAACAAGAAAATAACACAAAGCGACTATGATCAACAAAAAACATCAGTTAAGGGGGACCACTAGTGTGACCGCCTAAAAAAGGGTGATTTTTGTGAATTTTTTAAAGAAAACTATTGTATTGAATGTTTTGATATTTTAAGGATATATCCGTTGATATATATAATAAATTCATGATAAAATTTTAGTCCAAAAACTTGAAAATTCAATGAGTTATCCTCGAGCTCCCAAGGCTCCAAAAAAAGTCCCCCCACTGCTGCAGTGATAGCGACCTTCACAGTACCTGAAATCAAAAAAACTAAAAAGCCTATTAAACTAGAAATTATTGCCCGTGCCAAGAACCTCAATCGAAAAAAAGTTGAAATTTAACGAAAGGACGGATTTTTAAAAAAAAAAAGTTTCAAACTTTGTGCGAAAATTTGTTGATTTTTTGCCTGCAAAAATTACATTTTTTATTGGATCGGAAAACTGGAGGTTCATGGTACGAAGAAACATATATAAGAAAAGCTGTAATAAGATTCAGATCGATCGAATGAATTGTCTTGGAGTTATAACTACAGCAAATTTGAAAAATGTATTTTTTTTACCTTCCCTTTTAGTTTTAATCATTGAGAATTTTTACTAAGATTATTTACGATATACTCACTATAACGGTCATGGTAAAACTAGATGAGTCGTTTAAATGTGTCATTGTCTAGCAGCTCCACAAGATGTGACTGGCAGCCACGTCCAGAAACTCCCAAATTATCAATCTTCATACATTTCTCAATACTTCAAAGTTAACAATGAAAATTAGAATCTACTCTTCAGTGGCGGTAACTCAAAAACTATTTGAGATATGCACTTGAAATTTTAGTATGTCATTTTTAAAGGTATAGACTATCGAAACATGCAATTTTCAAGTTTTTCAAAATGTCACACTAGTGGTCCCCCTTAAACAAAAACTGTATTTTGGAGTATCTCGCTTGAGGGTCTTGTACAGCATACCACAACAACATTAATTCATTAAAAGTTTTTGAAGTATTCATGCTGGGTTAAAATAATTTCACTAGAATTCGCATAAAATATGCTCATTAAAGTTTATGTTATTAAGCAACAAATATTTGATAAATGTCGTAGCTATAATATGGTCAGTTTATATTATTAATTCAATAACATTTAATATATCATCAAGTATACCTCCCAGTGGCTCTTAAATACACTATAATTAATACATACCTCTAGTATACTTTTAGTATTTGTATACAAAATGTATGTGGTACCTGCATACTCCTGCATAACATGTACTATGCATACAATGTGTAGTAAAATACATATTTGTATTAAAATTACGGCAAAATAGCATAATTGTTACATTTACAATGAATTCATCTTTGAATAAATTATGAATTATATAATGTACAGCAGCGGTTCCCAAACTGGGGGGCGCAGGTTAATTGCAAATATCGTCATCGTTTTGATAAAATCATAAGTTTAAGAATAAGCGCTCATCAAACATAATTACCAAATAATGTCTGTTTTAGTAACAAAAAAAACGACTATTTTTTCGATTTTTTTTTTTTTTACACATTAAGAAAATATAATTGATTTCAATTTTTGGCATATTATTAGCTATATATTATTTTGAGACACTGTGAAAACTTTTTGTGAAAAAAAAATAATTAGGCCATTGGTAGCTACTTTTTGAAAATCGCTGATTTTTCGCCGTAGGTAGAGTAATTCGTAAAATTCTTACCTAAAATAAAAAACAAAATTTTTTCTAATAGTTATTTTTTCTGTTTCCGTTCATTATATCTCATTTTACAAGTAGAAAATCGACGAAAAATACGAAAATTTTTACCAAAAATAAAAATTTTTTGTTTAAACCACTGTTAAAAGTTGAAATTTCATTTTTTTTAAATCTCTTTGTTCAAGTACAAGCCATAAGCATTTACTAGTAGAAAAAAATTACCAAAAGTTGAAATAAATTTGGCTTCTTTGCTAAAAAAAAAGTCATGTAACCCCTTACCACTGACTTTTCTGCTCGCTACTGTACGTAATGTTTTAACAATAACAATTCTCAAGCGTTCAGAGTCATCTTAGTGCGTAATATTATCGAATACGTGTCTGATCAACGGTTTCCTCTCAACTGTCGTATAGACCTGTGTCCGCCAAGAATATGAGTTTTTTCATTAAAAAAGTAATTTACGAATTGTTTATAAATTTTTTTTAAGAGGAGGTAGGAGAGGTAAAATTTTTTATAGTATGGGGAGGGAGCGTTAATGCACAAAGTTTGGAAACCGCTGATGTACAGTAACCATTTGAAAATGTGGGGCATATTACGAGGATCTCAGTTGATCGAGTTTTTCAGGATTGTCCGAAAATTTAATTCTCTGCTTCGTGGCCGAGAAAAATTTCAGTGATTTGCTCTAAAGCATTTAGCGAGCGACATGAAGTACTCTATGGAACGGTTTTCATACCAAATTTGGGTATGAAAACGAATTAGCAACGAAGTTCCGAATATCGGAATATCTAATTTTAAAATAATTGTACCTAATACTCACAATTATTTCCATGTTGATGAAACCGAAGGGTACAGTTAACTTCATAATATTTTCGATTGTAATTTTAGCCTATAATTCACTATACTTATAGGAAAATATTAAATTTAAATTTTTTTAAAATTAGTTGTGATTTTAAATTGTTTTCTTGGCATCGAAAATATAAAGGATGCTACATTTTTCGAGACCAAGTAATACTCGCATCACACGATGCAAGATTGTCTGCTAGAAGTAGTGCTGTCAACGATAATTGGAGTTGTGCTGGCTGTCAGTAGTGATTGAAAATGACCTCACTATCGGGTCTGTTGCGTAAACGTTTGCTAGATTTCAAAGATGGAACCTGTCCTATTTCCATGCTTGCTTCTCTGCTATATTTAACCAATATATAACGCGTTGAAACCATCTACAGACACCAACAATACACATCGTGTGAAGCCAGTATAACAGATGAACGATCGGAGTATCAAACACAGCAACTTGCTTGGAGCCTAGCAACGAAATTAGTTTGATTTGACAAATAATAATAACCCTCCTTTATAGCTGATATATAATTGAGTGTCCATACTGAGCTCGGAGAATTCAACAGAAAATAATAGGTACAGTTAAAATTTGCTTAAAAAAAAATGATTGGTTTTTATTGTTTGGAGCATTATTTTTGTTTAATAAATGAAGGGTACAGGGGAAAAAACGATCATAATCACGAAAAGTAAATTTTTCAAGGGAGCGTTTTTAAACTTTAAAGTGTGAGTCGCGCATTTTTCAGCATAAAAATTTTTTGCCTGAAAACCACGCATAGGATCTGGTTCAAACTTTCGGTGGTCATTACTAATATAGTAAGCTAGAAGACGCCATGCCAGCAGAAAATAAACGGCTAGCCGTTTTCGCGAAATTTGACATTGAATCATGTATTATATGCGTATTTTTCAGCAAAAAAATGCCAACATAACAGCATGAATTTTGGCATTTTTTACTTTTTGTGACTATGATCGTTTTTCCCCTGTGCCCTTCATTAATGGTAAATGTGTGACCTAATGTTATCATACACAATAAAATCTTTTTGTAGTCCCCAAACTTTATTATCGGCAGTGTAATCGTTTAAAATTGAAAATATTTGCTTGATACTTATTAACAAAACGGATATTGATTGTTCCTGTTTATACCGGTACTAAACCGGTGCCGGTTTGTATTTATATAATGTGCATGATTACGTTGAAATAAATAAATGGTGTTTGAAACTAAATTAGAATAATGAATGGGTAATGGTATTATAGTTATTCTACATAAAAGTACATGTATATACTCAGTCGCAGGTACTGACTAAAATGCAATCGTTTATTGATATACCTACCTATCTACTGTGATCATGATAAACGGGGTATTTCTGTCAACTAGGGACATAAAATTTAAGTACGAGAAATATAGTAACGTGAATAAATCAGTATCTGAAATACTGGAAGATGCGTCACAAAAATAGCGAAACTTTTGAAAAATTATAAAGAATAAACCATACGTTACCATTGAGTTCTGTATGTGTAGGGGAAGGGCGCCCAAAGCGGGTAACCCTCTTAAAGTGGGTAAGCGCTTTTATATCATTGTATCAAATGTTTTTGTAAGGTCGTGTGTATATCGAGATTAACCGAATATCAACCAATATTAAGCAGTTGCACTTGAGCGCTTGTGTCGTTTAATGTCATAGTTAAGCGTCATCAAAATTTTCTGTTGGTTTTGTTAAAAATTTTGAGGATAAATATTCTGTGACTAGTCACAAAACTTTTTATTAGCAATCTTTTTGGTATGACCGCATTATGTTATCAACATTTAACTTTTAATGTAGAGAGAGGTAGACATGTATCGGCTTTCATTTCGAAATTATTCTCACTTAACAAAATTAAGTCTTTTTGGGCAAAGTGGGTAGGGGCAAAGCGGGTAGACAAAATAGAAACATCTTAATGAAAAAAAACTGTTGGCAGGGGAACAAATTAAAAACTGTACTTTTTACAACGGAATGGGGGAAAAAACTTTAAAATAGTATTCCAACCTTGTTTATGGTGATTTTGATGTGGAACCACCTGAAATAATATACTCCAATATGGAGATTGTAAAGAAAGTTATAAATTTATTGAACATAACTGTTATAAATTTATTAATTTTGTCTTTTTTCAATTCTTTTTTACCTAATTATTACTATTGCTAAGTTCTATATAAATAGTTATGAAAGTTTTTATTAAAAAATAATAACAGTGTTTAAATACATAATATACTTACCCGTTTTGCCCAAAAGAGGTTATCCGCTTTAGGATACCTATACGGGCAAAGCGGGTTTTTGCAGACGTTTTGTATTTTCTTTATTAAAAGTAAATCTCAGATAAAAATTTCTTAAGCGAAGTTTCATTTTAAAGTTCGATAGCTATTCTATCTGATAATATAAGAAAATCTGTTTATCGAAGTCAAAAACCACTTTTTTGGGCGTTCAGTCTTAGCTTGTCCACTTTGGGCTACCTTCCCCTATATGTAGGAGAAGAGTGCTCATTTTCGTCAACAAGCTTTTTGTTGACACTTTTTCCACTGTTAAATGGGGGTTAAAATCATATACATTGCTAAATATCTCGGAAAGTACAAGATATAGGAAAAAAAAATTAAATTGACGAATTGTAACTTTTTAAAAGAGCTATCTATTCCTGTGGGTCAAACCATGGCTGGTTTAAACAGGACGATTGAAGAGGAAAAATTTGGATTAATTTTGCTTTTAGGTACACTTTAAATAGTTTGTTGAATCAAATTTTTACGACCATACAATATATGTACATACCTACTAATTGCATCAATCGTTAGTGGAATTGTTACTGTGCTTAACTATATAATCATTTCATAATGTACCATAAGATTATTTTTTTTAACTGAACCTAATATACTTCATTAGATATTTCTTCTTCTATTTTGTAACACCAGGAATTGCTGCTTTTTTCTAAGAGCATTTTTTAGGAAGAGCATTTAAAAGTCTAAAATGTTTGCTTTTGAGTACTGGGATTCAAAAACTTGCTACTCTTTTGAAAAGATAATCTCCGGAAAAAATATACTAAATTTTTTTATTTTAAACTTGTGCACTAGTTTTTTTTCACCTAATTATAAGTTCAAAGTAATTTTTAAACATGTATGCTTTCCTAAATTGCTTAAATTTTTTGCTCGTGAATCATCATTAAAAATAAAAAGTCACGATATGTCAAAAAATCGTTAAAAAATTTGATTTTCTTCACTTTCTATAGGAACCCAGTAATTAGGGATGGCAATTTTTCTAAAAAAAGATCGATTTTTAAATCGATTCGAATCGAAGTTTAGAGAATCGATTCACAAAAAATCGTGGTCTAGAAAATCGATTTTGAGAAATCGATTTTTTTGAAAACTTTTATGGAAAACAAACAAAATCCAAAATAATCGATCTTATATTGTTTTTAAGTAAAAAGTATAAATCTTTCTTATAATTAGGTAAAAGTTAAGAATTATTTCTAATATAAAATAGTATATTAGTTACCAAGGACAGTAAGTTTTTGTGGCCTCGGATGCAGTTTGAAAATTCGAAGCTGAAAGCTGATGATTCTTAAGAATCCATGACCACAAAAATAAACTTACGGACCGAGTAAGTTAATTTTTCAACCAAAAAATGATGAATAAATTGCGTATCACTATTTGCCCTATTTATGAATGTTGATTCACCTTCAACAGTTGAAGTACCAGTAGAGGTATTCCGATAATTGTAAATATTTTTTTTTTTTTTCAGGAAAAATTGAATCCCGATTTTTAAGTGTCTGAGATTCACTGGATCAATTCATTGCTAAATATCGATTTAAAAGAATCGATTTTCTTAGCTCAAAAAATCGATTTTCAATTAATCGATCTCAGATCGCCATCTCTACCAGTCATGTTTCTCATATTAAAATTTGTGTGTCCATCGTAGCTTTAAACACACTATATAATATAAAATAAAAGACTTTACATAGTCTAAATAAAATGTATTCTGTACTAGAGTACAAGCACGTCATTCACTCAGTAGTATTTCATAGTATATATGCATAATAATATATAGAATTTATTTGAAACCAACTAATACCAAATATTTAGTTATTGTACATATAGTCTACTAGATAGTATACTGTATGTAGAGTATATGGCTGATGGCTGATGGCTGATGGCTGATGGCAGCCAACCGCGTGCCGCTACTATATATTCATTAAATAGTGAAATAATATGGATCACATTAAATATTTACTTTGAATTTATAAGACAATATAAACACACATAATTACATTTAATATTTGCATTTGGTGTACAATATATTGTACTATACTCAATATCTATATACATATGTACAGTGGGCACCACCCTATCCACGGTACATATGGTTACACTCGTGTAAATATGAAAATGTTCTTAATGCTTGATAAGTATATGTTTCAATTAAAGCTTACAGAACGTAGCCATTGAATTAATGATGGTATGTAAATTTCGAACGCAACAGTTTCGAAACCAAATATTAAAAAATTATCTGAAGCTCAAATTGTACCAGTTACTGCCATACAATGGTTTGTAACCGATTCCGGCTCGCGAAAATATCTCACAGGTCGGTAGAAAGATGTGTGAATTAAAATGAATTACCTTTAAAAAAAGAAAATGGTGAGGCTAGCTTTATGCCAAAACTTTGGACGGTAAACACTGCATGTTAAACATTTTTGTGTCACTTAAGAAAATGACACGACCTTGATGTTATTCCAATTAACCTTGGAAATTATTCCAGGTTACAAAAATTCTATTTAAAATTGAGGAATTAATTTTGAACATTTTTCTACTGCCTAAAAAAATGTCGATATTTATCTTAATTACACGCTCAATCAAGTGGTCAAAAAACGACATTTCATATTACACGACCTAATATTATTCCAACACGGTGGAAATAATTCCAGGTTACAATTATAATTCTATTTAAAATTGAAGAATTAATTTTGCACATTTTTCTACTGCTTAAAAAATGTCAATTTTTATCCAACTTACATGGTACGCCAAGTGGTTCGAAAACGACATTTCATATTACACGACCTCATATTATTTCAATTAACGGTGAAAATTATTCCAGGTTACAATAATTCTATTTAAAATTAAGCAATTGCTTTTCAACATTTTTCTAATGCTCAAAAAAGTGTCGATATTTATCTGAATTACATGGTAGACCAGGTGGTCGGAAAACGACATTTCATATTACACAACCTAGTACTATTCCAGTTAAAGACGGAAATGGTACCATACTAAAAAAAAATCTCATTTAGAATTAAAGAATGGCTTTTAAACATTTCCTCTAATGCTTAAGAAAATGTCGATATTTATCGGGATGACATGGTACACCAAATGGTCGGAGAACGACATTTTATATTACACGGCCTAATATTATTCTAGCTAAAGGTAAAAATAATTCCAGCTGGCTACACGAATTCTACTTAAAGATTTGTTTGAAACATTTCTCTGAATCACATGGTCGACCAAGTGATCGGAGAACGACATTTCATATTACACGGCCTAGTATTATTCCAATTAATGATGAAAATGATTCCAGACTACAAGAATTCTATTTAAAATTAAAAAATTGTTGCTAAACATTTCTGCAATATTTAAGGGGATGTTTACTCGAGAGTCCTTAAAAATTATGTATTTTTCTAGAATTTTTTTCTCAAGAACGGAAGTAAATATCAATTTCAAATTTTGTGCACATATTTTTAAGTATTAAGCTCCACAAAAAAAATTTTTCAAGGAACGATATAAAAAAGTGTCCATTTTATAGGGAGTGCAGTGTGACGATCCGAAAATCCAATGCCTTGTTGGTGGACATCCTAGCGCCGGTAATAAACCACCGAAATCCAAAAACAAAAAAGATTTATAAAATATATGAAGAGTACCGGCACCTCTACCTATAATATCAATAAATTGCTGAAAGAAAGAAAAATGGCGAATGACTTTTGATTACGATTTTTGTCTTATTTTCGCTCTTTAAAGTAAATTTAAAAATAAAAAAACATTGAAAGTGTATCGAACTTAGGTAGAGGTGTCGAAGAATTGAATTATCTTTAAAATAAAAAGTTTAAAAAGAGGATCCATCGAATAGTTTTTGAGTTATCGTGTCCACCAGTTTCGAAAATGTAGTTCCGAGATATTATAAAATATATATAAAGAAACGTATTTTCAAAATTTTATATTTAATACTCATTATTGCGTGAACTACGTTTTTCGATTTTTTTTTATAGAAAGCTGGATTCGGTTAATGTGCAAGAATCTTATTTTTAAATTATTTTCAGTAAAATCACTTTGGGAACATATTGTACACATAATTTGCAATCAATTTCGGCAAAAAAAAAATCGATTTTTTTTTTATCAAATCTCAAGTAAACCTTCCCTTAAATGACTTTCAGCAAAATCACTTTGGGAACATATTGTACACATAATTAGCTACCAATTTCTGCAAAAAAAAAAAAAAAAAAATTGATTTTTTTTAACGACTCTCAAGTAAACCTCCCCTGAGGTATACTTCTTGTTGGAGGCCCTAATGCTATTTTGAATTATATAACTTGCTCGCCCATTGCTGGGCCATTACACTGAATATATCAATCTGACTTTGCATTTTTTACAGTATTATTCTCGACTTATATATTATGTACTTATAATATAATATACTCTATGTAGTTTGGTCATGATACCCACAGTATTTTTATATTTGTCAGAATTTGAAAATCTTACATTATTTCTTATGTCATGTTTGATTTATATCAGATTTTCTACCGTAAGAAATTTAATCTATTTTACATATAGATATTGAAGGAGAATATATTTAAAATAAATATATTCGGTTATCGAAATGGAATGTCAGATTATATGTACCTACATGTGTATTTACAGACATCTCGTGATTACATATAGCTACCTATCTGGTGTATGTGTGTAGAAAAAATAATTCAATGCGTTGCATTCGATTTTATCCCTCTTTCTATTAAAAAATAATATTACATGTGTGGATATACATATTTACCTTTATTCTTGACAATATGCTGCTCGAGATCTAGCTATATTTACTTTATATTATCCTAAATTTCTCTATTTTAAGACGTACAGATAGTAGGGATGTTATGGATATGACATTTCGGATACGAATACGGATACGGATATTTAAAAACATTTTTTTCGGTTTCGGTTTCGGTTACGGATATGTAATAATATCGGATAGTGTTTCGGATACGGTTACGGATAATTGTTTTTGGTAAATATTTTTGTAGAAAAAAGGGGAAAATTGTACCAAAAAAAAAAAAAAAAAAAATGAACACCAAACACGAATCGACGAAAATTTATCAAAAGAAACATATACAATTAAAATTTTCTTCGATTTAAACTCAGTTTTTCGGTGACAGTTGTCTGTTATAATTCGAAACAAATCCGAAACTTTTATTTCCGGAAACGGTTTCCGTTACGGATAATTAATTATTTCGGATATCTGGTAGTTTCGGTTACGGTTATCGATATCCATAACATCCCTAATAGATAGTTATTAATAACTGCATATCGAAAAGCCATTTGTAGGGTCGAGTTGCTTATATTGATTTCGGCTCTTTAATCGTAAATCGGTATCTGTGAAACCATTCGTCACGGAAACTTGGCATACAGATACCTATGGCAAAGTGGCCCGAGTGTAGATGTGAAGTTTTCCAATTTTTGTAGGGTATCAAAGGAGAGCTTATTTAAACACGAATTCAGTGATATATGTAGCTGTATATTTTTGTTCATTTTTTTTTGGGGGGGGGGACTTTTGAAAATTGCTTTCCGTGGCCCTTAATACCGGAACGACCATTCAGAAAAATTTGAAAAAATAATTCACGAACATTAAGAATAAGACGCAGATAGAACGAAAATTATCAGGATTTAATTTTCTTAGGCAACTTTACGTAAAATTTATAGTGATTTTCTACCAAAAGTATAATAAATACTGTCGCTAATAATTACTGAAATTTATAACTGACTGATAGTACGGAATACTGTTTGCGCAAGTACAACTTGTTACATTTGACGACTTGTTTTCCTATCATTTGCGTAAAAGTTTGTATTCCACTATGTATATATGTACTGTAAAGAGACTGTTGCAGGCGCTGGGAATTTTCTATAAAATTTCCATTTAAAGTTTTCAGAAAACACGGAAAACAGTATAATACTAACAAGGGGACAAGGGAGCGGCACAGCGTTTGGGTCAGCGATTTGGCTGAAATTTTTTTTCGATAATAGAGTACACATAATATGTTAATATATTAAAATAATAGCGCTTACTATTCAAAAAAACCTATAAAAAAATAATTAAAAAATTTGAACGCAGCTGGTGTACTTAATATAATTAAAAAAGAATGGTGTACATAACAGCCCCGCTGCGCTGGTGTAGTGGAATCTGCGTTAGACTGGTAATAGAATGGTCCTGCGTTCGCAACCGACTCTGTTCAACAAAACTTTTTTTGTGTTAATTTTTTTTTATATTAACACTATATGAAGTCCGAGCACTTTCACTGTAAACTTCCCCGGAAGCCGACAATATTTTTAAAGAAATTTAATGTAAACACGTACATAAAATGATTCAAGAGAACACTAAATGATTTAACATGTTGTGTTATGCAGAAGATGAGTATATAGTTATTATTATTTTAATAAAATACACATATATGTATATACAAGCATACAACACACACTACACACACACATGCATACATATGTGGATAAAAGTAAATAAAAATGAAGCCTGGATATTTTGATGAAAAAAATATGTACACTGGTGAACCGATTGAGAGAAAGAAAAATGTGTATGCAGTGGTCACACAGATATAAAAAAAAAAAATTCGGAATTTTTTGTGTAAACAAATCATTATATATGTATACAGGGTGGAAAATTAATAACTCTTATTCTTTTGGTGAATTTCAATAAAATTTTACGAAAATTTAGAACGGAATTTGTTGGAAACAACATAGCTATGTTTTAAGCTTAGATGTTGTTTCCAACAAATTCTGTTTTAAATTATCGTAAAATTTTAAATTTCGATAAAATTTTACGATGATTTAGAACGGAATTTGTTGGAAAAAACATAGTTATGTTTTAAGCTATGTTGTTTCCAACAAATTCTGTTCTAAATCATCGTAAAATTTTATCGAAATTTACGAAAAGGTATAAGAGTTATCAAAATTCCAAATTCCAATCAAGTATACATATATAATGATTTGTTTACTCAAAAAATTCCTAATGTTTTTTTTTTTTTTTTTTATACCTGTGTGACCAATACATATCAATCGGATCAGCAGTGTATATTTATATGTACAAAAAATGAAAAGTGTCCGGTACGTAGTAATAAACACTGAGTACCGAATTTAACATATTAACAATGTTTCCTAGAAATACCACAGGCATTAAATTTTGAAGCATGACTCCATTTTAGTAAACCCAACTTGTAACCACGGAGACTTGCTTATAAATATTAGATAAACTATTAAATTAAAAGTTTAACCGCCATTAAAGTAATCCCATCAGTCAATTTTTTTGCTTCAATTTCTTAATATATTTCTAATACACAGCATTCTCTCTAGTCGATTCTCTCTTCAGTGGTAATAAACTATTTTAATTAGAATAATATAAAATCTTTTTTATAAATATTTTGAAGTGTTTTGTTTATTATTCTACACTCTAAGAAAAAAATGTACCGTTTTACTACTATTATAGGAGGCAATTAAATGCCTTCTATAATGACAGTAACATTACAAACCGTAATGTACGAAGGTGAAAAATACACCATCATGGTGTAATTATTACTCACTCATATGTGTAGTTTTACACATGTCGTACGTAAAATTACGGTCCAGGTGTGTAATAGATTACGTTTTATTTGTGTATTAACTACACAACAAGATGTAATTTTACACATTCAGTTCGCAATAGTGCGCAGTTAAACGTAAAATTACATCATATTAATGTATTTTTAAACCACGCCTGTACACCTGAAAATGTAATTTTACACACTTATATAGTAATGTTTACACCCAGAAAAGTGTAATATTAATCCAACTGAATCACTCATTCTGATTCAATTCAACTGAATCAGTATGAGTGATTCAATTGTGCTGAAAAGAATAAACTGATTCAACTTAATTGAAAATAACGAATCAAAAAAGATTATTGATGGTTTTTTTTACATAAATATTTATAATAATATGACGTATAGAATAATTTGGAATTATATACAAAAAGATTCGAGATGTTAAATATTTTGCTTATTATGTCTAAATTTCTATATAAGTGTGTCGTATGATAAAATAATAATTTTTTTGGTAAATTTTAAAATAAACACTCCAAAAAAGTAAGATTATAAAAGTTTTATTATGAACGTTTACTTGCTTTCATGAACATAGGTAATCTTTATTTTGCAGTGTAACTGCCAATTAAACTGGTCAAAATTTTGAGATATGACTTTTTTTTACAATGCTTACGTTTTGCAGACACAATTATTTAAGCAATATCTTATAAAAAATTTAATTATAATTAGATTACAATGATAATATTAAAAACTTATGGATTAAAATTGTAGTTACATCATATCAAAAATATAGTTTAAGAAAATTAACTAAATAATACTTAAATATAAGAAAAACAATATTCTGCTGACTCTTGCCATTCTTAGAACTTCGCAGAAAATGCATGCTGTGCTTTCATAGATGTCTTCGCCAATTCCAGTTTCTAAACAAATCAGAAAATAAGGGTTACTTAATTTTATAACCATTTTTGATTATTATTTTTTTCTTTTTTTAATAACTATTTCACAGCAATTTAAAATTAAGAAAATTTCCCTTTCGCTACAAAATTACTTCTAGGCTATTTTAATGAATGTACAGATATTAGATTTTTGATTAAAAAACTCACCAGCAAAGTGACCCGGCGTGCTTATGGCACTGGCACTTCCGAACTGGTAGACGGAGGGTTTGAATTCCGTAGCCGGTTATATGCTGGCGAAAGTTTTCTGCTATTTCCCATCATAATTCCAGATGAATATCGACATTATCCTCAAGAAGATGGTTGCAAACAGACACCTACCAAATCCTTATACCGCTTTTCTTGTCCTCCGCCCAATATTCTGCTGACTCTTGCCATTACTAGAACTTCAGGGAAAATGTAGGCTGCGGTTTCACATATGTCTTCACCAATTCCTTTTTCTAAACAAATCAAAAAATAAGGATTACTTAATTTTATAACCATTTTTGTTTATTTATTTTATTTATCTTTTTTCAATAAATATTTCACAGCAATTTAAAATTAAGAAAATTTCGTTTTTCCTACACAATTACTTCTACGTTATTTTAATGAATGTACAGATATTAGATTTTCGATTAAAAAACTCACCAGCAAAGTAATCCGGCGTGCTTAGGCACTGGCACTTCCGAACTGGTAGACTGAGGGTTTGAATTCCGTTACCGGTTATATGCTGGTGAAAGTTTTCTGCTATTTCGCATCGCAATTCCAGATGAATATCGACATCGTCCTTAAAAAGATGGTTGCAAACAGACACCTACCAAATCCTTATACCGCTTTTCCTGTCCTCCGCCCAATATTCTGCTGACTCTTGCAATTACTAGAACTTCAGGGAAAATGTATGCTACGGTTTCACATATGTCTTCACCAATTTCGATTTCTAAACAAATCAGAAAATAAGGGTTACTTAATTTTATAACCATTTTTGCTTATTTATTTTTTCTTTTTTCAATAACTATTTCACAGCAATTCAAAATTAAGAAAATTTCGTTTTTGCTACACAATTACTTTTAGGTTATTTTAATGAATGTACAGATATTAAATTTTTGATTAAAAAACTCACCAGCAAAGTAACCCGGCGTGCTTAGGCACTGGCACTTCCGAACTGGTAGACTGAGGGTTTGAATTCCGTAACCGGTTATATGCTGGTGAAAGTTTTCTGCTATTTCGTATCGTAATTCCAGATGAATATCGACATCGTCCTTAAGAAGATGGTTGCAAACAGACACCTGCCAAATCTTTATACCGCTTTTCTTGTTCTCCGCCCATATCATCATGAAAAAGTTGAGAAATAATGATGTGAGTGACGTCCGTTACATACCATTGTCTAAAAAACGAACGTTAAATTCCATTATTATTATTACCATTGTTATTATTACTTAAAAAACTCGATTTCCATACGTCGCGTCGTTTCAATTTAAACCTGTTATGAATTTATATTACTGTAAAGCAAAAAAAAAAAAAAAAAATTCGTTAAGTGCGTGTTCTTGACACGCACTAACAAGTAAAGGTCCCGAGGCCGGACCTATCGATTTCGATGAAACTTAAATATATTGTAGAACACTAAAAACTAAGGGACACGTATTTTTTTTTATCTGCGGAAAAACGGTTTGAAGGGGTGAAATCGCCCTCCAAAAATTGGGCTAAAAATTTAATTTTTCAAATATCTCGAAAACAGTAAGAGATAGAGAAAAAGTTTAAATTGGCGATATTGCTCTTTTTTAAAGAGCTATCTATTGATATGCAATTTGTTCATATTACAACAACAGGAGTGGTTGGGGGTTAAAATTTGGGGGTTCATTTTGCAAAAAGGGGGTGAAAAATAAACAATATAAATTTTTTGTTTACAGATTTGAAATCTACGTCAAAAAATCTAATTGACCTGTTTTTGCTCAATGCCCTAATATTAAGTCTAGGGGTAGTTAACTAGAGGGTGACTCTGTCGAATAGTCGTACAATTTGGGTATTTCAAGGAGTTCTTCATGGAAAATAGCTTAAGACAATTAGAATAACGTAGAAATGAAATTCTCGAATTCAAAATTGAGTTTGAGCAACATTGGAGAGGGGGTGAGTCACCCTCTTAAATTACATACTAGTTTATATACACTAATTTTTGCTATTAACACACTGATAGTGGGTAAAATAATGTCACAATAAGTGGTTCTGAAGTTGGACTATCATTATGTAAGGTCTTTATTAGGTTTGTTTTTTAATGGATATTATAGTTTTCCTTATCGATATTATTATAAATTATCGATACCGAAAATTACATAACTTAACCTAAAATAACGAAACCTAATAAAAACCTTACATAGGATAGTCTAACTTCAGAACGATCTATTGTGACATTATTACCCCCTGTCAGTGTGTTAAAAGATATCTGAATTGTAGATAATGTTTTAATTTTCACAGAAATTGACAACCCCCCAAAATAAATTATTAGTCAAATTGTAAAATAAACTTTTATCAAATTACATAACTATTTGTATGAAGCAAAATTAAAAAAATTAACTTACCTGAAATATTTTAAATGTATCATCAGGACAGCATTTTGGAAACAAACAAATTTATATTACAGTATTCTTTGCACATTATTCCAGAAGCCATTTGCACAATGCAAATAAAAACAAAACACCAGTACACCACTATAACACTGTTTTTGTAGCATATTTAAAGATTAATTTATCATACACGTTATAATCATATTAACTATATATCTTATCAAAAAATACTTTTGTTTAATTCAGCTAATTTGAAAACATAACTTTTAACCTTTAAGAGTATTACTTATGTACGTATAAATAATACAGCAATTCAATAACAGATAATATTAAAATACATAAACTCATTTGCGCGCGCATGGGTTTTGCTATTTAGTGGTGTAAAAATAAATCAAAAACGTTGTAAAAATCCAAAGTTACACCTTTATTTGTGTAATATTAAAAAAAAACAGTAATTATACACAAATTATATAAAAATACACCAATTTTTTCATATTACACAAATAATAGTGCATATTTTCAGAGCGAGGAGTAATTTTGCTCTAAATTTAAGTTATTTTACACGTTTTTGACCCTTTTTTCTTAGAGTGTAGACACTGATCGCGGTCGGCCTCTGTGAATGTTTTGTTTGGTTTCGAATTCCGAAGCCATGAGACTGAAAGTGTTAATAATTATATCTTATTTATTTATAAAACATTTTATTTAAAATATGTATTTGTAACAAATCTTTAAATAGGTAAATCTCTTACTTTTAAAGTAACATTTATTTAATTGTAAATTATTATTATACTTTACACACAAGACCCAGAGCGATGATCAAAAACATACAAAACAATAATTTTTATTACAATTTACACAACATATCACGAGCTTAATGTTACACTGCTCCATGTCGACTTTTTAAAATCTCGAGAAAAATGAGTTTGAAGTTTTGACATATTTTAAAATGTAATTTATATAATATGAACTAATTTCAATTTCCAAAAGAGCAGGTATAGACAAATTATAGTATATCAAAATACTATGTGAAACAATAATAAATTGAACGAAAAAATAATTTAGAACATCCAAATTTTACGTGAAACATAGAACCTTTAATAAAATTATTTATACTTTTCAGAGATGGAATTTTGATGTTTTGTTGACTTCTACCGTTCTTTAAAAAATTTGGATTAAAATTAAATTTATATACAGGGTGTCAGAGAAATAAGTATTGTCCTTTTAAGGGGTGACTCATAGCACTCTGTAGACACTGAAATCGTAGGAATATTTTTTCGGAATTAACAGTCGCGTCACCCCTCAAAAGGATAAGAGTTACTCCCCTTACACCCTGTATATATATATATATATATATATATATATATATATATATATATATAATATATATATATATGTATATATATATATAGGGTGCAAGGGAAATAACTCTTATCCTTTTGAGGGGTGACGCGACTGTTAATTCCGAAAAAAATCCTGCGGTTTCAGTGTCTACAGGGTGCTATGAATCACCCCTCAAAAGTACAATACTTATTTCTCTGACATCCTGTAGATAGACAATGAAATGGAGAACTCAAATATGTGAAAAAGTGCAAATCTCAAAAAATTCGACATGGAACAGTGTAACACTAGGCTCGTGATATGAATGCATTACGTTTACAATTACAGGGTGTCTGTAATTGTCAACAAAGCTACGCTTGGTTTCATCAACGCAAATCTTATAACAATTTGTTTAACTATTTGTAACTGAATTTTATATCCTTATTTGTTCTATTTTGTTAAAAGTTATATTATTAATTAATAAACAAAATTTTATTAAATTAAATCGCAAGTATACTTATTTACAAATGATAACCAAGTCCGGTAATTGTTATCACCAACCGAAAATACCTTCAACCATCAAAAGGGACAAAAAGCATAACATCGCGAAGACGTAGAAAACCTTCAACCGTAGTTAGAAAATTCCTGGATTTTCTTCCAACCACAAAGGCGGTCTAACAGTACTCAATTGATTTTCACTTAATTCTTCAAAAGTAGATACGTTGACTTATGTATTTCTAGAGTAAATAATTTCCTTTTTGGTACGAATCAAATTACTCTAAGTCACTCTACTAAGTGCTCACTGTACGGAAACCAAATTGTCCAACGTACTCTAGACCAATGTTTTTTCTCTAAAGACAAAGCCACTGTTGATATTCCTACCATATATCAAGAGCATATATCAATAATATCTTTAAAAAAAAATGTTATTATATGAGCTTTAAAAGTATAAAATTAAAACACAAACGTACCGTTTCATTAAAATGATAATGTAAACAATATCAAAGGATAAAAGATTTTTTGAAAAATGTTTTGCATCTCATTTTCATTTTGTTTTAAAACAAATACATTTAGAAAAAAGTACTTAAATAACAATTCCATTTAATAAACAATTTCTGTCTCTTCTAGTGTAGTTTAATTGTAAAAAAATGTGTATGAGCACATACATATAATCATAATATTTTTTTTAGCATTTAACAAAATTCCATATAAAAACACACACCTAGTTTTTTATACACAGGTATAATCATTTTATGTAAATATGCGGCAACGTCATACCTACATACCGTGACACAAGCTCATGTTCCACTTTCATATTACGGTTACGTTGTTATTATAATATTAAAACAAATAATATTTGTTTTAAAAATTAAAAATTGAACAACGGACGTTGAATGTTTAAAATAACAGGAATTTTTTTAGGTAGGTAAATGGATATCTTTTGGTGTTATTAATATTTTTGTGTAAGTTTTGTTTTTATTTCACCACTCTTTTTTTTTCGTGTGTAGCTTTATCGTTTCTTTTCGGATTAGTTAAATTGGTCGGTCATGTATATATAGAAATTAGTTTTTTTTTTTTTCTTCGGTCGAAACATTTGCATAATCAAAAATTAATTAAATGGGTTGGCAATTATAAATATTTGGTTTTGAAAGATATTTTGTGTGTTAATAAAAAAAAAATACCCTTCAGTTTTTTCCATTTAAAAATCAAAAATTAATAATTAAAAAAGTGATTAAATCTTCTTTTTTTACTAATACATAAAATAATTTATTCTGTTTTTTGAACTATCATGTCAATTTCGAAAAAATTTATTTATAAATTTGGTTATTTCGAAGGGTACAGCAAAATAAGCATAGGGGGGATGTAGTAACATTTGTACCCCAAGTGATTACCAAACATAGGGTCATTGACCCTTAACCTTGATATATTAGCCAATATATGTGTGAATGCTGTAATGTTTTAAACTCAATTTTCTCAAAAACTATAACACCTAGGAAAATTAAACCGTTGCCAAAATTTAGATAATACTTGGGACTATATTATATATATTTTTTTAACATTTTCCCTTAAATTTTGAAAGTTCCAAATAATTGCATAAAAACTATATTTTATTTTTTAGTATGGTTCTAGTTTACTTACACCTTTCAAAAAAATAATACAGAATATTGCATACCTTATGTACTTACAGCACACCAAATTTCATCAAAATCGAAGGGGCGGAGTAATAAATAATTTATTGAGTATATGGTAGGTATGTATTAATCATAGAAAAGAGAGCTTAAAAATAACTGTGTAAAAAAAAATTAATTTTTTGGTAAATTTCTAGTATACGTACACTGTTCAAAAAAATGCAGTATATTGTTTAGCCTATCTACTTATGGCTACACCAAAGCTCATCATAATAGAAGATGCGCTCTTTGAATAATAATTGACTTATAGAATATTATATAATAGGTAATAACAGCAATATTTTCTATTTATAGGAGCTGTCGATCTTATCTACTTACACCACCAAGGCTGCGGGTCAATGACCCTATGTTTGGTAATCACTTGGAGTACAAATGTTACTACATATATTATTACAGGCATTGGTTATGGCGATCATTTCCCTATGCTTATCTTGCTATACCCTTTCTTACTTAATTTTTCAGTGAATCTTATGACACAACTAGTAAGTACAATATCGATATTTATGGGATTTTGCTGTAGTCGCTACCATTATTCCGATTGCGATGAAATTCATACGGAACCATCTGGGTGTAAAACCGTACAATTTTTAAAACTTTCATCAAAAATGATCGAACAGTCTCGAAGTTATTAATTCAAACTTTTAGATATGTGTTTAACAATAATTATTTCATAGGGTCAAATTTTTGCTTCAACTGTTCATACATTATACTTGACTCCATATTATTTCACATAATTTAATTGCTATTTAAAATTAATTTTTCATAGGTATACAATACAGTGTTTACGAGTTTTATTAGGAATAAAAACACACGGTATATTCTCATATCTATGTATATTTTGTTGGGATTCATCGAGGAAAATATAATAATTTTCTTATTTTCTGGTATAATAATTTTATATTTAATAAGTAAAACAGTAAGAAACAAGAAAAGAATTTGTCTAAATTAAATAAATCAAACTTAATAGATTTCATTCAGAGCGGTGTAGGTACCTGTGGTAGCTGGCTGTAAGAATACGTAAACAGACAGACAGACATCTACCACATAAGCATACGTTACGTTATCAAATACTAATAACAACAAATAAAACCTCATAAGAGAAGTTTCCCAACAAGAAAAATAAAATTATGTTAATATAAAAAAAAGAAAACGAAGTGGAAAAATCACACGATGGAACAAACAAAAACCATCAGATTGAAAAATACAAGAAAAACAGAAAATTACTTTATTTACGGTGAAAGTAGGTATAGGTACGAATAGGTGTAATTAGTCAAATTCTGATTTTGTGATTGTCTGCCTTGATTTTCCGTAAATTAAACAGGATGATTACTCCATTTTAATTCTTCTCCACATTATGCCAAAAATTACTTTACTAAAATAACTTTTTCATTACAACTTTATTTAGTTTTATTATTTTAAATGGAAAGTTGTATAGAAATATTTGTGTTTGTTTAAGATAATTTGAAAACTTGATTTTGATTTTCACACGTTGATTTTAAAAAATTAAAATATACCATATTAGATATGCGGAATTTCAAAGGTAAAATTGTAGATCTATCTAATGGTAGCACTACACTCTAAGTGAGGCAACTCAAGGCGACAAGAGTGTAGTTAATCTTCTTGTGCTAATTTTCCTTGCGTCATCAGCAGTGGCGGATTTACTCTAAGTGCCGCTCTAGGCTTAGTAAAAAAACGCCGCCTCTAAAAACCTAAAAAAAAAAAAATTGCCGCCCTCTGCCAAATTTGCCGCCCCTCAAATCGGCCACCCTTCTTACAAAACATAAGTGACGAGCAAAAAAAAAAACTTCAGATCCTGCATTTTGCCGCCCCGAAAATCTGCCGCCCTTCTTAAAAAACGTAAGCGACGAGCAAAAAAAAAATTCTACATTTTGCCGCTCTAGGCTCCAGCCTACTCAGCCTGCTCGTAAATCCGCCACTGCCTATCAGTACTTCGAGTCGATTTTTTGCCGTGAGACAAAAGATACGAGTCATGAATCTATTATGTAATGTGTACAGAGTGAAAAAAATTATGTTAAAATTAACACATTTCACATGTCCAGAACGGTCCACTCAATTTTTTGTTATTTTAACACAAAGCATATGTGTTAAATCTTTACACAAGATTTGTGTCAATGATTTAAGACATAAGAGGACATACATTTTGTGTTAATTTTTCAGATTTATCAGAGATAGTTGTTAAACTTTTTTATTACTTCCACTTAAGGTCTTTGTAAAACATCAAAAATTATAATGATTTTATTCATATATTATTATAAATGAGACTCAAAGAACGCAAAGTAAGTCAGTCCTTTGTAAAAATTCTTAGTTGTTTCCGTATATATGTAGCAAAATATATATAATAAAAAAGATGAGAGTAGTTCTTATTATTAAACAAAACCGGAAAATTATAAGTTTTTTTCAGTTATTGACGAATATAGTTCTATTAAACGTTCAAAAATTAAACAATTTTCTTACATTTTAAGGTTATTTTGTTACAGATTCAGTTAAAAAAAATCATGTATGCTTATTTGAGATTATATTATATAATATACAATCTTACATGTAAGTCAGCTTACATGATTTTTTGTATCTGAATCTGCAACAAAATAACCTTAAAATGTAAAAAAATTGTTTCATTTTTAAACGTTTAATAAAACTATATTCCTCAATAACTGAAAAAATTTATAATTTTTCGGTTTTGTTTAATAATAACAACTACTCTCATCTGTTTTATTATATATGTTTTGGTAGATATATATTCTAATGTAAGTTAGGTACTTATAGCATTCTTTTATTCTACACAAATATTGTGTTACTTCCTTGTTGTTCAAAACAGGTTAACATTTTTATTCTGTTAAATCGAAATTTGTGTTAATATTTTCATTTAACACAAACACGAAATGTTACATTAACGCAGGTTGTTACGTATTTAACACAACAATTTTAACCTCTGGTTCTTTTTTACGCAGAAAACAAATTTTTTTACTGTGTATGTATATGTGTGAATGTTTCAGCCGAAATTTTACAAACTGATTAATTTTTTTTAAAAATTTACTGGGAAGAAAGTGTGTAGAACAGTTAGTGTAGAATTTGAAACAAATTTAAAAAAAAAACTTTTGATTTTCGTAATACTTAAAAGAAATAATAGTTAATTTAAGGGATAACAGTAAACAGGGTTTATCACAAAACGTTATTGTATTGCAAAATTTTCTGTATTTAATGTAGTGTACTTGAATACTAACTGTATCAAAAAATAAGATCATTTTCAAAAACTCAAAAAATTAATTATGACACGTATAAATTTCGAAAGCATGAAGCTACGTACTTTTAATTTTTCTGAACCAAGTCTAAGGGCTCAGTAGTATTTTCATAAAGTGTACCACAAAAATGTATAAATTGTAGCATAGTAGAGGACTCTTTTCGCCTGCTCTAATCAAAATTATATCAATATCGTATGTATGTTAAAATATGTCTAAACTTGCGTCGATACTTGAATTTATTATATCAAGTTATTTAGTAAACAATTAAGAAAAAGTAATATCAGTGAAATGGTTCTTTTGAGATCAATTAGGATCTAAAAAAGCCGAAAATGCTTAGTCTGCTTCTATTTCTTGGACTATTTTATTCTAGCTGTTATTTCTCTCTGACCCATTACAAAAAATAATTGTCGACTCCTGGTCTATACCAATGAAATTTTGGTTTAAAAAATGTGACTTTTTTTCGATTTTTTCGGTATTCGGTAGTACTGAGATAATCTAAGGTATAAACTAAGACTTTAAGTACAAAATTTTTTACCCCATTTTCGTGATTTTTTGACATGATTACAATTTAGCCACGGCAAACTAAAATTTAATTTAGTTAAGTCAAGCATTATCGAAATCTATGGTTACCGTATTAAAAAAATAAAATTATTTCCCAAAACTCAAGCAATTTAATAGACAATTTAAAAAATTAATTATGATACGTATAAATTTCGAAAGCATATATTTCGAAAGCACTTTTTAATTTTTGAATATTTCAATTTAATTTTTTCTCGTTAAAAGCAAAATGGACGGAGACACATTCGACACTGTGTTTTCTCTATAACAACTAAACGAATTTAAAAGCGATTTTTCCGAAAAAAATTCAAACAACAGACAACAAACACAATGGAACCACGTAAACAAAAATACTTACATATATTATATTATAGTTGGGCTGGTTGTTAACTAAATCAACATTTGTTTTATTTATGCACAAGTTAAATACATTTTGGTTGTTCCTGGTAAAATGTAAATTGCGCAACAAAAGACTATGTTTGTTCGTTTACTGACCAGGAGGTGTTCAGATATGTCGCTCACCGATTTCGACCGGATTCTGTCCAAAAGTTGAGCATCACATCCATATAAAGCAGTGTTTTTCAACCTTTTCTCAGTCACGGTTTGGCAAAATTTCAGATAATTTTGTGCGGTCACACAAAGGATCACATATAACGATTATCAGTTTTCTAAATTACATTTATAGACCGGGAGATAATAACAGAAAACTTTCTCCGATTTTTGCAGTTATACTTCGGGAAGTATTGAAAGATATGAAAATTTTAAGAAATTTAAGGATAAATTTGAGTACCGCTCGCGTGGCTTTTATATCGAAAATTAAGTTTCTTGAGTAAACTTGTATAGAATAAAGGAATTTGATACGATTTTCGCACTTATGCCAGCTGAAAGTTAGAAAGTTATCATAATGAAACGCTTACTAAAAGAATTCGCGTAAATCGCCGGCATGGCTAAGTGTGGTGATGATTTTAAAAAAAAATTTTTCCATCGAGTAACCGCAGTCAGCCATACCGGCGATTTATGCCAATTCTATTAATAAGCGTTTCATTATGATAACTCTCTAACTTTCAATTGGCATAAGTGCGAAAATCGTATCAAATTCCCTTTTTCTATGCAAGTTTACGCAAGAAACTTAATTTTCGATATAAAAGCCACGCGAGGGGAACTCAAATTTCTCCTTAAATTTCTTAAAATTCCCTCTCAAATTTCTTAAAATCTTTCAATACTCCCCGAAGCATAAGTGCGAAAATCGTAGAAGGTTTTCTATTATTATCTCCCGGTAACTATTATACTTTTTATGAAATGTAGCACTCCGATACTTGGCTAATCATGTACCTAATTCAAATAAATATTCACACTTTCTTACACACAGTAAAGTAATGTTTAAAAAAAGTTCTTGAAATTTGAGTAGAATTTAATCGTTGGTTGAAATAACATGAAGTCGTGTAATATGAAATGTCGTTTTTCGACCACTTGGTCGACCATGTACTTCAAATAAATATCGACATGTTCTTATGCGGGCCCATAACTATGCTAGGACAGCTGGAGCATTGCTCCGGGGCTCCCAACGGAATACAAGGGGGTTCCCAAGAGAATGCAATAAATTCCAAATTTGTAAATTTCTTGGCAAATTCTAAGAGCCCTATTTCTATAAAATACGAGCAAACGACTGACAAGCAAAAAAAAGGTCGGCGCTTTTTATTTTTCCCGGGGGAGGGGCGAAACTTTAAGGGCAGCATTTCTGTAAAATTAGGGCGGCAAAGGACTGACGAGCAAAAAAAAATTTACTTTCTTTTGGGGCTTTTGTACTTTCTGCTCTGGAGCCCCTGAAGACCTACTTACGGCCCTGTTCTTAAGCATTACAGCGATATTTAAAATCAATCGTTTAATCTTAAAAAGAATTCTTTCAGCTTGAAATCATTTCCGCCATTAGAACACTAAGTCGTGCAATACAGTAAGAATTTTAATTATAAAAATATTGTGGGGTTTCCATGCAGAGTAAACTATCATATATGTTTTTTTTGGTGATCCTCAACATTTCAAAGACAAAAGTGGACGTGAGAAACAAAATAGCATAATATTTTCGAATTAAGATACGTACAGTAGCTAATACGAGACAAAAAGGAATGTGACAGGAAAAAGGTGTGATATCTGCGAATTAGGATCACATGCGGATATGATGTAATTAGGATTTTTTGTCCTCAATATAAAAACTTTTCTTCGCCGAAAAGGACTAAATGGCAAGGAGGTAGTTACTGAAAGAAACTTGCATTATTATTGAATTCCTTCGCAAATATCTTTCATAAAAACCTACAACACCTCAGTGCCTCTATAGAGTAGGTATATGTTGTTCCACATTTATTTGTACAATTCTTGTATCCAGAGAATGTCTGTTTGTATGTGTCTATCTGTGTGAGTCCTCTTCCTATGCTATTTAATACACAAAAATACATACAGAAGCCCATACGTAGGGGAGAAGTGGTATGAACGGGACATATCAATTACGTGCTAACTACAAATTTCGCCGAAACAAAACGATTTGTTGATTGTATGAGAATACCCTGATCCTGACTTTTAAGCTGTTGTCATTTCAAAGATGGCGGTGTTGTCCCTTAAATTTCTTTGTGCTCCAAAGTAATTTTTCCCAAACATTTTGTAACATGTTGTCATTGCTTTATTGAACTGTTCATCATTTTGCAATATCAAGCATTCACTCAGTTACTAGAAAATAGCAAGTAAAATTTTAATTTTTTTGTTTTTGTTGCAGCTTTAGAGGCTGATTTTTCAATTTATGGGTGATATTTATGAAAGGGGCACAGCAAACGGACTATTTGTAAGTGCTAAATTCCAATTTAATTATCTTTAAGAGAAAAATGTGAAACTATTATTAATTTACAATTTATTTTAGTTGAATACTAATTACAATTTATTTGTAGTTTATTAAGATTAACAAATTTCTATTGTGCAACAAGTGCAGAATGTTGCTGATTGCCCACGGGAGCCAAGCTGAACGCACAATCAAAGTGAGTGCGCTTACTCGCTCGAGTGGACAATCGACAACACCTCACGAGCTGCTGCACAGATACATTTTTTATAATTACTATTTTTATTACTTCTTAAAATAAAGATTTTGAATGTGTGTAAAGTAGTAGAATAAGCAAATAAGCTATTATACACCGCAAGAGAAACTAAAACAACTTTATTTTATGGTGTTAATTTTTTTAATTTTTAATTTTGTCAAATTTTCACTTAAATATAAAGATATATTATTTATCACTAACTAGTTTTCGGTTGATTAAACCATCATCAGGTGAGATTTGAACTGAACAGAATTCAGTTTGAATAAAAGAATATATATATATATATATATATATATATATATATATATATATATATATATATATATATATATTATATAACTTAATGGCAATACATGGACTGGTTAAGAAATAGGAAAAACCCAGAAGAGAGGAAAACAAATACACGTGTACCGGAAACAAATGGCAAATTACGAATTTGATGTTAAACAAGTTTTGTTAGACAGAAGTGTTTTTCTAGGTACCAGGTTTTGGTAGCTATCTACCAAAAACTTGTTTTGGTAGAGAGCTATCAAATTCGTAATTTGTCACTTGTTTCCAGTACACGTGTATTTGTTTACCTCTCTTCTGGGTTTTTACCATTTCTTTACCAGTCCATTTATTGTCTTTAATTTATATATATTATTTTATCCAAACTAAAATCGGTTCAGTTCAGATTTCACCTGATGATGGTTTAATCAACCGAAAACTAGTTAGCGATAAATAATATTATATATCTATATTTAAGTGAAAATTAAACAATTAATTAAAAATTTTTTTCATCATAATCATTATGGATTTTCACAAAGTAATAAAGTAATAATAAAATATAGTGATATTTAGAACAGTTTTCTTCGTGAACCATCGTGTCCCTTTCAATACAGCCTATTGATGAAAAGGACAAAATATGTAACTAAGAATAGATAAAGGCATAATATTATTGTACTTTCTTTCAATACTGACATAACTGAGATCTTTAATTCTGTTCGTGATTATTTCTTATTTCATTTGGTTACTAGAATCCTCAAAACAAAAATGTTCCTTTTATGTCACGTCTACCCTAACTAAGTACATAATATCACCCATATCTCTAATATGAGAACATGGTGAATATTTGTGCACGAATGAGCACTCTGACGACTACGAGGGAGTTGAGCTGGAGCTACGATCTACTACAACGGCGTACGACAACGACGAGTCAATGTTCCAGCTATTATGTGCCAGTAACAGTTATACATACACGTCATACACATATACATACATATGTAGCTCTCCTCAGTCATGACACCACTATTGTAGTAACTACATATAGGTGCTCGTATTATAACGAACAAACACACATATTGTTTACAGTGCACATGAAAATTCGGTTCAAATTTAATTTGAAATGTTTTCAAAATAAATTTAAAAAAAAAATGAAACTTCACATCCGTCCGTTCATGCTTTTCTTTTTTTTTAACTCTAGTTTTATTTACCGTGCTTATGTTGTTACATTTTGCATGTAGTGAGAGGGAGATATATATAGTGGCGGATTATTCATTGTTATGTCAGTGACAAATTCACAACTGAGTTCATAACAGATGTAAATCAAAACACATATTTATCAAATTTTAAACAGGTACCTAGTGTAGTGAACCGTAGATGAATGTTCTACACTCTAAGAAAAAAATGTACCGTTTTACTACTATTATAGGAGGCAATTAAATGCCTTCTATAATGACAGTAACATTACAAACCGTAATGTACGAAGGTGAAAAATACACCATCATGGTGTAATTATTACTCACTCATATGTGTAGTTTTACACATGTCGTACGTAAAATTACGGTCCAGGTGTGTAATAGATTACGTTTTATTTGTGTATTAACTACACAACAAGATGTAATTTTACACATTCAGTTCGCAATAGTGCGCAGTTAAACGTAAAATTACATCATATTAATGTATTTTTAAACCACGCCTGTACACCTGAAAATGTAATTTTACACACTTATATAGTAATGTTTACACCCAGAAAAGTGTAATATTAATCCAACTGAATCACTCATTCTGATTCAATTCAACTGAATCAGTATGAGTGATTCAATTGTGCTGAAAAGAATAAACTGATTCAACTTAATTGAAAATAACGAATCAAAAAAGATTATTGATGGTTTTTTTTACATAAATATTTATAATAATATGACGTATAGAATAATTTGGAATTATATACAAAAAGATTCGAGATGTTAAATATTTTGCTTATTATGTCTAAATTTCTATATAAGTGTGTCGTATGATAAAATAATAATTTTTTTGGTAAATTTTAAAATAAACACTCCAAAAAAGTAAGATTATAAAAGTTTTATTATGAACGTTTACTTGCTTTCATGAACATAGGTAATCTTTATTTTGCAGTGTAACTGCCAACTAAACTGGTCAAAATTTTGAGATATGACTTTTTTTTACAATGCTTACGTTTTGCAGACACAATTATTTAAGCAATATCTTATAAAAAATTTAATTGTAATTAGATTACAATGATAATATTAAAAACTTATGGATTAAAATTGTAGTTACATCATATCAAAAATATAGTTTAAGAAAATTAACTAAACAATACTTAAATATAAGAAAAACAATATTCTGCTGACTCTTGCCATTCTTAGAACTTCGCAGAAAATGCATGCTGTGCTTTCATAGATGTCTTCACCAATTCCAGTTTCTAAACAAATCAGAAAATAAGAGTTACTTAATTTTATAACCATTTTTGATTATTTTTTTCTTTTTTTAATAACTATTTCACAGCAATTTAAAATTAAGAAAATTTCGCTTTCGCTACAAAATTACTTCTAGGCTATTTTAATGAATGTACAGATATTAGATTTTTGATTAAAAAACTCACCAGCAAAGTGACCCGGCGTGCTTATGGCACTGGCACTTCCGAACTGGTAGACGGAGGGTTTGAATTCCGTAGCCGGTTATATGCTGGCGAAAGTTTTCTGCTATTTCCCATCATAATTCCAGATGAATATCGACATTATCCTCAAGAAGATGGTTGCAAACAGACACCTACCAAATCCTTATACCGCTTTTCTTGTCCTCCGCCCAATATTCTGCTGACTCTTGCCATTACTAGAACTTCAGGGAAAATGTAGGCTGCGGTTTCACATATGTCTTCACCAATTCCTTTTTCTAAACAAATCAAAAAATAAGGATTACTTAATTTTATAACCATTTTTGTTTATTTATTTTATTTATCTTTTTTCAATAAATATTTCACAGCAATTTAAAATTAAGAAAATTTCGTTTTTGCTACACAATTACTTCTAGGTTATTTTAATGAATGTACAGATATTAGATTTTCGATTAAAAAACTCACCAGCAAAGTAACCCGGCGTGCTTAGGCACTGGCACTTCCGAACTGGTAGACTGAGGGTTTGAATTCCGTTACCGGTTATATGCTGGTGAAAGTTTTCTGCTATTTCCCATCGCAATTCCAGATGAATATCGACATCGTCCTTAAAAAGATGGTTGCAAACAGACACCTACCAAATCCTTATACCGCTTTTCCTGTCCTCCGCCCAATATTCTGCTGACTCTTGCAATTACTAGAACTTCAGGGAAAATGTATGCTACGGTTTCACAGATGTCTTCACCAATTTCGATTTCTAAACAAATCAGAAAATAAGGGTTACTTAATTTTATAACCATTTTTGCTTATTTATTTTTTCTTTTTTCAATAACTATTTCACAGCAATTCAAAATTAAGAAAATTTCGTTTTTGCTACACAATTACTTATAGGTTATTTTAATGAATGTACAGATATTAAATTTTTGATTAAAAAACTCACCAGCAAAGTAACCCGGCGTGCTTAGGCACTGGCACTTCCGCACTGGTAGACTGAGGGTTTGAATTCCGTAACCGGTTATATGCTGGTGAAAGTTTTCTGCTATTTCGCATCGTAATTCCAGATGAATATCGACATCGTCCTTAAGAAGATGGTTGCAAACAGACACCTGCCAAATCTTTATACCGCTTTTCTTGTTCTCCGCCCATATCATCATGAAAAAGTTGAGAAATAATGATGTGAGTGACGTCCGTTACATACCATTGTCTAAAAAACGAACGTTAAATTCCATTATTATTATTACCATTGTTATTATTACTTAAAAAACTCAATTTCCATACGTCGCGTCGTTTCAATTTAAACCTGTTATGAATTTATATTACTGTAAAGCAAAAAAAAAAAAAAAATTCGTTAAGTGCGTGTTCTTGACACGCACTAACAAGTAAAGGTCCCGAGGCCGGACCTATCGATTTCGATGAAACTTAAATATATTGTAGAACACTAAAAACTAAGGGACACGTATTTTTTTTTATCTGCAGAAAAACGGTTTGAAGGGGTGAAATCGCCCTCCAAAAATTGGGGTAAAAATTTAATTTTTCAAATATCTCGAAAACAGTAAGAGATAGAGAAAAAGTTTAAATTGGCGATATTGCTCTTTTTTAAAGAGCTATCTATTGATATGCAATTTGTTCATATTACATCAACAGGAGTGGTTGGGGGTTAAAATTTGGGGGTTAATTTTGCAAAAGGGGGTGAAAAATAAACAATATAAATTTTTTGTTTACAGATTTGAAATCTACGTCAAAAAATCTAATTGACCTGTTTTTGCTCAATGCCCTAATATTAAGTCTAGGGGTAGTTAACTAGAGGGTGACTCTGTCGAATAGTCGTACAATTTGGGTATTTCAAGGAGTTCTTCATGGAAAATAGCTTAAGACAATTAGAATAACGTAGAAATGAAATTCTCGAATTCAAAATTGAGTTTGAGCAACATTGGAGAGGGGGTGAGTCACCCTCTTAAATTACATACTAGTTTATATACACTAATTTTTGCTATTAACACACTGATAGTGGGTAAAATAATGTCACAATAAGTGGTTCTGAAGTTGGACTATCATATGTAAGGTCTTTATTAGGTTTGTTTTTTAATGGATATTATAGTTTTCCTTATCGAAAATTATCGATACCGAAAATTACATAACTTAACCTAAAATAACGAAACCTAATAAAAACCTTACATACGATAGTCTAACTTCAGAACGATCTATTGTGACATTATTACCCCCTGTCAGTGTGTTAAAAGATATCTGAATTGTAGATAATGTTTTAATTTTCACAGAAATTGACAACCCCCCAAAATAAATTATTAGTCAAATTGTAAAATAAACTTTTATCAAATTACATAACTATTTGTATGAAGCAAAATTAAAAAAATTAACTTACCTGAAATATTTTAAATGTATCATCAGGACAGCATTTTGGAAACAAACAAATTTATATTACAGTATTCTTTGCACATTATTCCAGAAGCCATTTGCACAATGCAAATAAAAACAAAACACCAGTACACCACTATAACACTGTTTTTGTAGCATATTTAAAGATTAATTTATCATACACGTTATAATCATATTAACTATATATCTTATCAAAAAATACTTTTGTTTAATTCAGCTAATTTGAAAACATAACTTTTAACCTTTAAGAGTATTACTTATGTACGTATAAATAATACAGCAATTCAATAACAGATAATATTAAAATACATAAACTCATTTGCGCGCGCATGGGTTTTGCTATTTAGTGGTGTAA
This sequence comes from Brachynemurus nebulosus, assembly GCA_035578155.1. NCBI lineage: Eukaryota > Metazoa > Arthropoda > Insecta > Neuroptera > Myrmeleontidae > Brachynemurus > Brachynemurus nebulosus. The sequence continues at coordinate 41,571,751 of JAPWDM010000008.1, read as the reverse complement.
AAATAAATCAAAAACGTTGTAAAAATCCAAAGTTACACCTTTATTTGTGTAATATTAAAAAAAAACAGTAATTATACACAAATTATATAAAAATACACCAATTTTTTCATATTACACAAATAATAGTGCATATTTTCAGAGCGATTAGTAATTTTGCTCTAAATTTAAGTTATTTTACACGTTTTTGACCCTTTTTTCTTAGAGTGTATCTATATAGTTAGGTATGAATGGAGCATATTCAGTAGCGGTTTATTTCTAAAGAAGTATTTAAATATTTAAAAACGATGAATTAAATGTAATCAAAAAAATTATGTAAATAATTAGCACCTATACACCTTCGGAGGGCGTCGTGAAGTGAACTTGGAACTACGACCGGAGCAGTCTGGGTTCGGTGCCGTTTCAACGAGCAATTTTTTTCTAATGTTAAACTACATTGCTATGCGTTTTCTTTTATTTTTATATAATGGGAGGAGCGTTGGAAAACCTACCGGAAACTTTTAAAAGTAATTCAAAAAATTAACACCGAGAACTTTCTTGGAGGAATTAAAAGATGGACGTCACTGTTGTCTGTGTGTCAACAATACACAAGAGTTTATGAGATTTTCAATAGAGTTTCGACTTGCATCTCACCGTCAACATAGAGAGTGATTAATACTAACGCTCCTTTCACATTATACGGTTTTTACCGTACGGCAAAAAACCGTACGGTCACATTTTTTTAGTGGAGTGAAGAAGAGCATTGGACTTTCACATTACACGGTCACGGCAAAATGCCGTTGCCGTGCCGTGTAGCAGCCGTCTCTTGCCACTGGATTTGACGGTTGCCGTATGGCGTTTTTAGTTCAGTAGTGTATGTAATTAAATTGATGCTTTCACATTTGACGGTTTTTTAAAGTACGGCAGTAACATTATTTTGTTGAATTTTATGTTAATTATTAATCTTATTTGTGAAATGGATGAAACTAATGTTGAATGTGGTAACAAGCATTTTAATAGATTGTATGTAATTTCCAAATTGTGTGTTTTTACGTTAAGTTCGCCAAGAAATTAATCAAAGGAGCTTGTAAACGTCCGAAAATAGTTGAAAAATTTATTTTCGTTTTTTTATCAGGTCTTCAAAGAGTGTGGCAATAAATAATCCTACTTTATATTTCCTCTGATTTATAGAATTAACTTTAATCACACTTGTTACTTGTATGATGTTGCAAATCAAATGAAGATATCCAGTTTAACACGGCAAAAAACCGTACAATATGAAAGCAACTACATCACGGCAAAAAGTCGTACGGTTTTTTACCGTACGGCGAAAACCGTACAATGTGAAAAGAGCATAAGGTGTATTTAGTTGAAGTTTAATCTATTATCTTAACATCAACATAAATATTTAGATTTAAATTTTTTCAACAAATTGTTTAAAACATGTTAAAGTGTGTCTAAACTTGGGTTGACACTTGAATTTATCCAAGGTAGTTAAAAAACATTTAAAAAAAGAAATATTAGTAGAATGGACCGATGGGCAAAAAATTTCCCATCTTTACCACCTTTTTTTTCCATTACCTGACGATTAAGATTTAAGAAATTCGAAGATGTTTTGTCTGCTTCTATTCTTGGACTATTTTATTTTAGCTGCGCTCTCTTTGGACTATTAAAAAAAATAAATGTCCACTCATAATCTATACCAATAAAAATATGATTTCCGGTGTTCGATGATACCAAGATAATCTAAGGTATAAAATATAAGTTTTAATACAAAGCTATTTACTTAATTTTATATATATATATATATATATATATATATATATATATATATATATATATATATATATATATATATATATATACATTATATATATACATATATATATATACATATATCTATATATATATATATATATATATATATATATATATATATATATATATATATATATAGTTCTGAATTTGTCAGAAATATATCTTTTTATAACTTTTAACATGCTTACAACTTAACGCCGACAAATTAAAATTTGGTTTTGTTAAACCATATCATATGTGTTGAAACTCTTCTTGAAATAGGTTTTTCAAGATATGAAAATTCATCGAATAAACTTATACAAGATAAAATACATTCTACTCTAAAAAAAGACTATTTGATGGTGGCGAATCCGGGAAGCAGACTTAAATATACTTGCAAGATATTTGCAAGTGAATTGTAAAATCATCCCTTTGTAAATTTTTCCAAGCTCTGATATTTAATCCGTATGTAACCTTCATAATTTTTCAAATTTCTAAGGTTATCAAAAAAAAAAAGTAGGTAATCCATTAGTAGGTAGTAAGCCTCTTCTAAGACCATCTTACGACAATCAAAGACTCCTTTGTAAAGTACTACTAAAATCAATTCAAGAATATTTTGAAGAGATTAACTACGAAGAAACATCGAAGTTTTCTTTGAAATGTCGTCAATATCTTTTATTATCATACACAACTTACCATTTTCGATAATAATCATTACTTTGATGTCTTAAATCCAATAACAAAAATCACGACAAAAGCATTAATTTATCTTTCTCAAAATATAAAACAGTAAATTGTGTCGCCCAATGTTGCCAGATCTCCTTGCGTTTTATTAAACGCACTAGAGAAAGTATATTTCCAGAAATCCAGATATATGTATGTAGATATCCACCGTCAAATGTATTTTTTAAATCTTTTATGCATCACTGAATCACAGTTATTTATGGATGACTTAAAATCAATTGGGAAATGTTACCTAAAATTTATATGTATTGAAATTTATTGCTTTTAAACGTAATATATATTCCTCTGTTCTTACATCCCTGTATTATGTATAATGTCTTATTTGAAACAATATTTTTTTATACAGATTCCTGAATCACTGACAAAACATATTTGGAGAAAGCAAGCGATAAGATATGGAAGAAATATATTATGTGTCCAATGCCTATTTTGAATGTTAGATAATGGAATAGTTTCTATCAAATATTCACGAACTTACACGAATAATATATTTGCCAAAACAAAACTACAATTAATATAACAATGTGGATATGTAGTACTTGGAATTGATCCCATATTGATTTCTTGAACCGACGCATTTTTATAATCAAGTGGGAACAAGTAGTGTCCCAACGCGAACTAATTGATTTTTTGATGACGGGCGGGAATAGAGATAATATAACTGCATTTCGAAACCCAGAGTAAGAACTGGATTCCGTCAAGAACTATGTTAAAAATGATAAACTGTGCGGGAGTGAGATTAAGCGAAAGGAATTAAATTCATGTTGAATTTTATTATTTGATGGTTTTTAGATGATTAATTCCATAAATTATGAGTATCACACGTTAGGCGCACTTTTTTATGGTTAGTCAGTGAATGATTATAATATTAAGAGAGAAAACTGTGGATTATTATGGCCAGTCAGGTTAAACAATGACGCTTTTGAATCTGGTGGAATACTAAAGACAACGAGTATGGGTTCGCTTCAGGAAAAATAGCTAACGTCTCAATACACTCGTAAACATAATAAAAAGAATTTAAGAAATTGCCAACTCGGCCAATCCAAAAAAATATTGTTTTAAATAAGTGTCTTGGACTATCTCGAATTTTACAAAAATTGGTTTCTATACTAATTTTACCACGTTCTGTTAGAAAATTCTGGTCTCATTCTTGTTCCGTGGCGTCTTCATATTTTTATAGCACATCAAGTACAGTTTTTTGCATCCTTTCCCTGCATGTGACCTTGGAATGGTCTTCAGTATACACTAAAAATTCTCCCTCTATTCTATACGCAAGTCGATTTTGGAAAAGATCCGAGCACGCATTGAGGAAAAAGTTGGAAATATTCAAATTTCACTTAAAGTGGTTTTACCCGAAGACGATTACGTTTAAAGCCCTATTATTGGTACATAAGACTTACTATCACGTAGCGCACTTAATGCTACTATTAGTTTTTTTAATTTCCCATTTAGGCACTTTTACCTCTCTTTACCCCGAAGCGTCCTTTAACAATTTTTCTCCGGATTGGAAACGAATAAAAATGGGAAGTCAATTGTTGTTAGTGGACTGGAATGTGTCAAAAAAATTACTAGCGGTGACAACTCCAACTTATGTCAAGGGGAAATGGTTTTCTCTTACCATATAAACATATCAAGTATTAAGTAGTGTTCGGTCATAGATCCGATAGTCATCACCTTTGATCCATGCTGAAACTATGTAGCCGATGGTGCGGCTAGGCTTGAAATATTTTTTCTTATCAACATGGATTACGTTTATTAACACTACTAAACTGAGTTTAAAGACATTTCCATCAACACTGAATAAAAAATCGTAGCTATCTGAATTCTACAAATACATAAAATTACTACGTGGTTAGATGAATTACAAGTAGGCGTAATTGTTCCTGCGCGACTTAAAATGTAACTTCTTTTCTCCACAATAGAATAAAAATTGCAATAAATTTCAATTATTAGATTTTTGTAATGAATGTAAGTTCTTATAACTTTTTGTTTCCGTAACAAAATAAAAACTGCAATAAATTTCAATTATTAGATTTTTACAATGAATATAAAAATATTTAACAGTTTTTTAATCTAAAAGACCCTTTTCACTGATATTTCTAAATGAAAATTATACTGGACATCTACCAACTAAAAGTTTAGTAATACACAAAATAGTATTACAATAGTGACCTATTTGAAAATGGGGAATTTGACTGATTTGTAAATACGCATATCTATGCATTGGGCACATACGTATATATTTTTCTTTTAAAAATAATCCCAAAAATCAGTCACCTTGTCTAAATAGCAACAGGTATTCTGTAACTAACAATAAATAAAAAGCTATTTTTCTTATAACTTAGAAAAAGAAATTAAAAAATTATTGATTTTTTGGGAATAATTGTTTGGTTAGTTTTCATAGTTATGCTTCACAAAATTTTTCCCCATCCTATTACCTATATACATATATTGAATGTTCGTAACTGATTATTATGTAATAAATTTAATTTAAAATTGCCGCTTCTAGAGATACTACTTTTTTTATTTTGACTAGAGTACAAGGTATGTTGAATAAAGAATTTGCAAAAGCCCAATTAATAGAAATCCGCATCTAGAAAGCTAAAAATTTTTCTGTTTAGATGTTTTTTTTTTCTTTTTTTTTTTAAATCCATTTAAAAATTCGTTTTAAATTTGTAAACATTATTTATTAATATGCCGTGTATATATTCATATACATGTTACAGAATTCAATGTAGTTATACAAATGTGCGAATATGTACATATATCATCCCTAGAGTAAATGGCGCAAAGGCCGTTTATTTAGACGCATTACGTTAATTTACATTCAAATAACAAATATATCTACATTTAAAATTAATTCATCCTATGTGTATACACACGTATATCACTACAGACCCATACACACATGTTTAAAGGTACAGGGTATTTTAAGATACTGAAAACATACTTTACAAAATCGTTCAAGAAATTTTTTAGATTGAAATTTAGTATTTTCTAGTCAACTAAATGTAGTTGACATGAGAGTGATATCACAGTATGAACGTTTTGAAAATGTTGAGAATTTTGAGAAACTGTCCGAGTGACAGTTTCCGAGTTTATACTTGTCCACTACCTATAGCGAGAACTATAAATTTTACTACTCTCCGAAAATATTTGCACAAACTGTTGAATCATGTTAAGTACCTACCTATCAATCATGTATCCACCTTTAACTACGTCTCTCGAGAGCAACCCTAAATAGTTTTTCTCTCAAATGAGCACGTAGTTTTTCATAGGGATACAGTATTATATTAAATGTGAGCTTATTTAAAAAAAAATTAAATATCAATAAAAAATTTAAAAAAGAAACAACAGAAATTTTACTAAAGAAATTAATTAAACAGTTTACCTATTATATTAATTCGAAACAGGATATGTTTTGAACCATATTTGTTCTAAAGGTATTTCTCCCCTTAATATATTTTATAAGGTAAGGGGAAAACGTATATACCTTTGGTAGCTGAAAACATCCGGTCTTTTATCTACTACATGCTCCCATCAACCTATATCAGTTAAATTTAATCATTAATGTTTTACAAAATGCTCTAACAGCGTGATAAACAAGTTCGACTGGTCTGCAACGGACTAATGGATAAATATTCAATATTACCGAAAACTTCAGTGTACATAATTCGAATGGAGCTCGATATCACAAACACCACTATCTGTGTTTAGAATTTTTTTATCCAAATTTAAGCACCAAGGGACAATAAGCAAATTAACATAGTTTCAGGAAATTTGTGATTATATAGTTTCATCCAATGTGCTAATATATATTACGGTGTTATTATATTACATTGAAATAATATTCACAGATAAGGTTTAGAATATGTAATCAATTTTTAGAGGTTTTTTTTATTGAATATCAACTTTTAATAAGATATATATATAAAGCTGGTTCTACATATAACGAACGAGGATAAGCGAATGCAAACGAATGCGAATCCACATAAACGAAGATGAACCAACAAAAAAACACCTAAAATAAATGCGAATAAACAATTATCATTGATGTTTTCTTTGTGTTCCTACTAAAGAATAATTTAAATAAGTTAGTAAATTTTGAAACTGAAAGATATCGCAATAACATTATTTCAAGCACTGCAAATTGTTCCCTAAAGACTCTCACGCATCATTTTTTTTCAGATAATTTTGTAAAATGGAACTAAAATATTCCACAACATCAAAACCGCTCCCACATTATTAGCGAATTTCCATTCTGGAAATTCAGCTATTACAGCAGCTCTTATGGTAAGGCCTAAGTCCGGGACTATGGCAGAAATTTGTTCTCTAGAACCCAAAAATCTACTTCACTAAAATTTATATATATATATATATATATACATATATATATATATATATATATATATATATATATATATATATATATATATATATATATATATATATATATATATATATATATATACATATATATATATATATATACATATATATATATATACATATATATACATATATATATATATATACATATATATATATATATATATATATATATATATATTATATATATATGTATATATATATATATATATTATATATATATGTATATATATATATATCATATATATATATATATATGTATATATATACATATATATATATATATATATATATATATATATATATATATATATATATATATATATATATATGTATTTATGTGTGTACGCGATAACTCTCGAATGAAATGTTTAATGCTTATGAATGCGAGCTGGAATCCGGATTGGCTTGGCTAAGTTCGTTAGCCAGACACGTTGAATGCCCAGAAGGTTTTTTGGCCATTTTTGTCATTCGATCCTATCATTAGATACTTCGTTTTTTACATCGTTGAAAAGAGAAAAAAAATGAAGAAAATGTTCTTATAATTTTTTTTCAATGTTAAGTAGTTCTCAAGAAAATTGTAAAATTTTATTTTATTATATTGCAAGTGCTTTCTTTACGATATGAAATAAAAAAAAAAATAAATAAATAAAATTTTCTAGATAAAACAAGTACTAGTTAGTTATTCAATATGTATGTAGGTATGTGTTATAATAACAATAGCTCTGTCTCATCTTTTTAAATTAAAGTTAGTCAGATTTTTTAAGAGTACGTTATGGAGAGGAAATTTGTGTATGATGTCCTCCTTTAGAAAGAAAATATAATTTATATATATTTGCATACCAAGAAAAAAAAATCGAAAACCATAGTTATGTAACGTAATAATATATTGTTAAATGGATATATGTTACAATACAAGAGATCCGTTAACCAACCAAAAACACCAAAAATTAACAAAACTGATTTTGAAAATTGTTTCATTTTTAGAAAGCAAAACTATTTTAAATGGATACAGATCTTAGATGAGATCTGCCGGTGCCCAATATTTGAAAATTCGCTATGTTATGCAGATGTTGCGACAGGGGTATTTATAAATAAAATAGTTACCTACATCACTGGACCAATTATTTTATTTTATATTATTTTATATTATTTTTATATTTTTTTTTTTTGTGTGATAAAATTTTAAATCTTAAATTTAAATTGTTAACTGAATTTATTTTAAATTGTCTACGTCAATTTATTCTTACAATTAGAATATAATACTTTTGGATTATCCACATTTAACAAATACAAACAAACATGAACGAATCTTTTCCTTTTATGTAACGGCAAGAAGTGTTCGAAGTTGTTTGTTCGTGTTTGTTCGCATTCGTAAATACGCTCATACTTGTTCGTTATAATTCGTTTACGTTATTTTGCATTCGTTCGTGTTCGTTCGTTAAGTGTGGATCTAGCTCCATGCTATTTTAAAAATATCAGGTTTTTTCATAATTGAACAGCTTCTTATAAGCTGATAGAAATGTTCGACTAACCGCTAAAGTATTGGTATATTCCGCATTAGAGGATGCAGACCCGGATTGGATGTCCTCGAAAAATCTGTTTTAAATGGTAGGTATGCGAACTTTTATATGATACCTTACCGAAGTTATCTTTGATCCAAACTCCATTTTTAATTAAAAAATTTCATTAATAATTAATGACGAACCCAAAACTAATTTGATATCGCAACAATTTTCATTCGTATCTCTGCCATATCTATGTAACTTATTTATATTAATCCAACATTCACACATATATCTGCGAATGCTACATATTTGTCAATCAGATTTGTGCTCCAGAGATTCATTCACAATTTATATACATGTACAAACAGACTCCACACTCATCAGCACGGCTAGCCATGTTTCATCAAACGAACCGTCACTGGCTAACACTGCCCGACCGACTGACTAACTGTCGATACATAAAATAAACGTTAATTTATTCGCACTCGTCCAATTAAAATGAATATTTTCAGTTTAGCTTCGCGCCATGCCAGCAGACATTTACGACACAGATATATGTTTATTGTAAGTACATATATAACGATAAGCGACACGTCGGTCGTGTCGTGTCACAACATAAATTGTCAAATGATTCATTTCGTTTTGATTATTAAAAACACGTTGTAAATTTCATTACAGAATGCATCATCAGTTATAGTTTGTTGTATGTATGTACAGCAACATTGGATTTCATTTATTTAAATAATGCATAGGTACAGCGTGCTTGCAAAACACATTATTATATTAGGATATAGTTGAAACAAAAATTACGTTAAACGAATTATTCCTGCTAGGCTTGTGACGAAAATTTTGATGAAAATGTTAGGCCATTCCGTAAATTCGCAAACATGTTTTATTTGTGATAACATTGGAAAACTAACGGATGACTTAAGGAGGGATTCTAGTCTAAAGATTCGATTTTGAAGTGATTTTGCCGGCGTAATTAAAAAAGAAAAAGAAAAAGAAAACAGTAAACGTTTATAGTATCCATTTTGTAACAGTTTTTTATTGATATTTGAAAAGTATAAAAATGTATAAATATTAAAAAAAATTCAAAATTGAAATCGGTACAGGCCGGCAAAGTGGAGACTTAAAAAAGAAGGTGTTTCCTGGTTGACGTGATTCCAACCCTCCTGGTGATCTGAAACATAAAATTTTACTTAATTCTTAATAAACAAGAATGTAGAATTAGTTGAACGTAGCCGATTTGAAAAAATAATTTTTTTCACAAAATGGCGACCATTTATAAAAAAAATAATTTTTTTGCCTTCTTTTTAAAACTTTGGAAGTTTTTTAAAAATAGTAAAAAAAATCCAAAAACCCCTACGTTGGACCAATTTTGATAGTATTAAGAAGGTTTGTACCAAATTTCAAGTAAATCGGTGCATTAGAACTTGAGATATCATGTCAACCGTATTGAAAAAAGTAGTTTCGAGTAATTTATATTAAAAATTTTAATTTAACACTGAAAAGATACCACAGTGCACAGGGAAAAATAACCATAACTCCGAAAATAATTTGAATTTCCATAAATTCTTTTAAAGGCTTATTTCTAAAAGTCTGAACTTTGAAATTATGACAAAAAAAAATATATATTTTCGAATTTCTGGACTAGAGTACCCCCTTAAAATAGTAATCAATGATCACACTCCCAATGATTAAATGTTTGGTTATTTATCATTCAAAACCGAAATATTATACCTATTTGTCGATATCCTTATATACCAATATAGTTCGTGCTTACTGTTGTTTCGTATGCTAAAGAGTCTTCTCTTCAAATAGTCAAAACAGTTACAGTTGCAAGAAGTTGATGTCCGAAGAATAAGGTAGATGGGCCAGTTCTTGCCATCCCTCGTTTTTTAAATGTTCGCAAACTAGGGCTGCTTTGTGAGGTTTGACATTCTCACACAACAGTACTGGACGTGATGTGTGACGCTGACGTGGTCATTCCTGTTAGACTGCCTGGTTCACATAAAAACACGATAGATGCCTCTGAAGGGGTGAGTAAAATTCTATCCAATTTTCGTCCAACCAGATCAACCGATTTAGCAGTCCACGTTCATTTTCATATCACTTGAAGTTAGATTTTGCAATTCATGAATGGTTATAATATTAGGAGCGAAAATTGTGGATTATTTTCTACTATAATAATAATTTTGTGGGAAAGGAGTATAAAAATATTATTATTGTTTTGCAATTCATAACAAAAATGTTTCTTCCCGAAAATCGATATTCATGTCTCGTGGAACACTTAAATGATCATTCGATTGATTAGACGATCAAGTTAAGCCTCATAGTGTAATAGCATATCAACGATTAGTGACTATTATCGTGTATACATATAATCTAAAACGCAATAATAGAATTCTCATTTTATTTGATGAAAATATTGGATTCTTTTACGAATTTCTTTCAGCAACATCAATACCAATGATAAATAAAAAAAAAAAAAACTTTTACTCCATGATTAGGCCCGATCCACACTATAGTGCCGACAATGGTACGCTCCCGTTCAGGTCTCGCTCCGATATAATCTTGTTGCGTTCACATTACAGTGCTTATACCATGCTGCTACCGATTCGTTCTCCATTCACATTATAATGTCGCTCTCGGTACGTTCCCAGTTCAGTCTCAGTTCGATACAAATACGTAGGATGCGCCAAAAGTTCTCGGCCTGAGTATTAAAAAATACAGAGAGAACAGTGAAAAGAATTTATTTTTCTATATATAACCGCCCTCTATTTCAATACACTTATTATAAGGTGGGATAAGCATCTCTATGCCTTTATAATAATAAGCAAATTCTTTGTAGCGATTCTACAAGAGCGATGTTTTCGGAAGTGATCGAATCTGCCGGATGTCCAGAACGATCATCGTCGTTGAAGGACTCGTACCGCAAATGAAACCTTTGGCACGGCTTTACCGTATACACAATCCAATCTGTCCTTAATTTCTTCTGGAGTCTGTCCTTCTTTTGTCAGAAATTTTATGACTACACGATATTCAATTTTTGAAACGGTCGACATATTGAGTTTACACTTTTACAACAGAATAAATAAAACACATGTAAACTCGTCCACTGCTTTTGTGATTACTAGAGACGTAATACTTTCTGTGAGTATAAATTACGTCACCTTTAAATAAGTTTAATCATGTTAGGCCGAGAACTTTTGGCGCTCCCCACGTATATTTTCATAATAACAAGCAAGCAGAGCGGAGTGGAATCAAAAAAGTATTTACACTATAGGTACAAGTTATAACAAGTCTGATATCGCTTCGATAAAATATTACTGTGGTAGTGGTATTGGTATTGGAGTGGGACTGGACCGCGACTGATATCGGAGCCATATCGGAGGAATAATGCGAATACACTCATTATTTCTTGTGCAAGAATATTTTATCGAATCGGGAGCATCAATATCGTACCGAGAGCGGAGCTATAGTGTGGATCGAGCCTTACTATCTGGTATTAAGTTTTACATAAATTTCCCTGGGAAAATTCACACGGAACTAAAACATGAACCAAAGTTATGACAAACTTTTACGAGAAATCGTTAAAACAATGTCTTCGATAACTGAGATATGTAAAAAATTTGAATCCATTGTACACAAAAAAACTAAAATTTTCTGATCGTACAGTTCAAATGTTAAGCTGACCGATCTAGTATTTTTCACTTCATTCTCCAGCCAACTCCAAAAATGATTTTGTGTAAACGTAACTATAAAGTCACCGTCAAATTAAAAAAGAAAACATACTTCTAACGATGAGACCCAACCATTCCCACACCCCAAGATAATTTACCTTTACCGTAAACATTGCGGTTTTGATGCTTTTTAATTATTCTTTTGAGACTTAATGTATACACGTTAAAACACTATATAGGGTAAAGTAAGCAAACAATAGGGTAAAGGGTATGTTCAAAGTATACCTTCGTCAAAACTGTCGTTTTAAGAAAATTAATTTGCTAGAGAAATATAATTTGCTTGTTTACCCTATATGCCAAGTATGCGTTACCTAACGCAGAAACAGACTATAAACGTACGTACACCATCATAGGTAGGGAAGCTTACGTAAATGTTCACCGGTTTTATATTTAACAATACTAAATATATTACTTGCAAGGTGCTAGTGAACAGGCGTTTGCTCTGGGCTAAACATGTTGTCATAATATTATTTTAAAGTTTACACCTTTACTTTCCACCTATATTATTGTAACCACAATGAAAATATAATTTTACATAATTGGATGGTTAGGTATTGTAAAATGTTTAGTAAATTATATTCGAAAATTCTTAATTAGAAATAGCTAACCAAAAATTGTAAATAAACAAAAGGTTTTATAATTAAAATTTAAAACGTTGGTGTCTACAATACAACATGTCTGTTGCTAAAAGCAGTGGCGTAGCGTGCCTTAGAGGGGCCCTGTATTAAAATTAGTTGGGGGGGGGGCCCAAATGAAGGGTAAAGATTTCTCACATAAGAAACAAAAATGCTTGCATTAAATTAAAATAAATATTTATTGATTATAATTTATCGCTTCCTCCTAGAAATTGAGCTAGCCAAACAATTCAAATTAAATATACACTTTTCTTGCCTTTTTCGGCAAATTGATTTATTAAATCATCTATAGTTGAAGACGGTTTCAGTTTTTTTAAAATTTCTGCCTCTATAGACAATAGTGACAAGTCTGATAGCCGTTCCTGCCCCATCGAAGTCCTTAGGTAATTTTTTATCAGTTTTAATTTTGAAAAACTTCTTTCGACTGTTGCGGTTGTAACTGGAAGGGTCAAGAATAGAAAGCATGCTGTTATTCCCTCCGGAAAACTGGATGCAAGGCTATTGAATTTTATCAGCAATAATTCCATGAGCTCCTTAATGGAATGAATTTTTTGAATTTCAGATTTTAAGCATGTTTTCAGTGCAATTAATTGTTCATAAATATTAACTGAGATGTCTTTACTGTATTTAGCCGACAGTTTTCCGGAAGCGTTTTTTATCACTTCGTTTGAAGAAGATAGGAGTTTCTCCGGTTGTAATACTTCGAACATATTACTCAAGTCACAAAGACTCTAAAGTCTGTTTAGTTTGAGAAATTAATATATCTAAACAGCAATAGTATACATTGACTTTGAAATATGATTTTGGGTCTAAAATTCTCTCGTATGACAGTTTTGTTGTATGTTTTTTTTCCGGGAAGTACGAGATTAAGTGACATTGTGGATAACATTTTACTAATTTTTGCTTACACACGTTAGGGGCCTCCGTAGCCCGAGGGCCTCGTATCATTGATACGGCTGATACGGCGGTAACTACGCCCCTGGCTAAAAGGCAAAATTTTTTTGGTCGACTGTTGTATTTGGCAAAATTTTTTAGTCGACTGTGCCAAATATTTACGGGAAAAAAAAAATAAAAAATAGAAAATAGAAAATATACTTTCATTATTTTTGTAAATTGCTTAATTTTTACTAATAGCTATTTCTACAATACACATATTGGTGACCCTATGACCCTATTTTTATTGTGTTGATCAACCCGTTGCAAAATCGTATCAAGTTCTGATTTGAAATGCAAAAATTCGATTGACATTCAAGAATACAGAGTGATTCTCAAATTTCTGCTTCTTGAAAGCGATAATGGAGGCAAAGCTATGAAGTCTAACACTTCAAACCAAGAAACTGTGACATAAAATAATATCGTGAGCGACGTTCATCACTTTGTTTCTAATAAAACCGAGTCAGTTTCAGTCATTAAGATCGTGGTGGATGATGTCTCTGCTTATGTTTACGTTCAAATCACCAAGTCAACCCAACATTCTAACAAAAATTCTAAAAATGATCAAAAAGAAAACTAAGTGGATGACTCAGCTATGATAAATCCCGATGACCAATGCATCAGAAATGGCGATAGTGCTAATATGTTATGGTAAGGAAGAATAAAGTTTTATTTTTTTTATACGATAGTGGCTAGAAACAGCGCCATTCATAAAGTTCGTTCAAAATGAGAAATGGGATTTTAGAGGCATCAGTTAGTGCATTAGTTGGAGACAATTTAAATTAAATACATTTTGCTACGGTTGCATTTAACGGAAAGTTGGAAAAATTTAGTAAGAGACAATGTGATGTGTCCTCTTGATCCAAAGGAAAAAAGTTTTTAATTAATCATTTGAAAGAACATATTTTAAATATGCTGAAAATATTTTTTCTTTTAATTGTTGGTTCAATGGTCTTAATGACATTGCTCAAAATTTTGCTAGAAAAAACCTCTCCCTTAATCTCCTAGATTTCCAAAGCTCAGATTTTGTCATAAGATTAATAAATATTGAGTCATAGACTATAGGAAAACTACTGTTTTTCCTCAACAGTGTAATAGTTGCCAACAAAATAACAAGGGGAAACGTTGTAATAGACAACATATTTCAGTACAATACGGGACAATTCATGCATGTTTCCGTTATCACAAGCAAATTTGTGTTTGATTTAAATATATTATGTGCCTACACAAATAAGGTTTAATTTGAACTATTGTGTGAACTCGACTAGCTTATGGCGGTTTAAATTTTTTTTTTATTACTCATGCGGGAGAAGTACTAACTTGGCGCACACATTTCTGTACGCAAAATAGCTGTTTGCCCACTGTACTATTCCCGCATCTCGAGGTGACCTATCTTATGACCGGACACGGCACACTGAATGCGTTTTTGAATGAGAGAAGACTCTCCTTGTTTGATGCATGTATGTGGTGTGGTATGAGAGAGGATTGTGAGCATGTGGTGAGAGAGTGTGAGAAATATGAGGAGAGGAGGGATTTGAATGCGTGGGGGGTGTATGAGAGAGAGGGTGTGTGGAGGTATGAGAGAATTGTTATGAATGAGGATAGCTTTAAAAATTTTAAAAGATTCGCGGGATGGGTATTTCAAGTCAAAAAAGGTGCGGATTGAGTGTGGGGGTCGTCATGATGCGTGGATGTGGGCCCACCAGAGCCCTACTGTTTGGGGGTTGACTCTGGGAGGTTCCCAGCTTGTCTGGGGGCCGGAAAGCTGACCGTATTGCTCTTATCGGTACCACGGGGGCCGAGATGCCCAGCGGGTCTTGTGCTCGCCTCGGTCATTGAGGTTTGGTTTCGTGGTGGCAGTGGTTAATAGCCCAAGTTCGCGGGCTAGAGATTCATGATTGTGAGTCTCGACGGGTGAGCTGCGTTCAGCTCGGGTGCTAACCTGCTCAGTTAAAAGTGTGTTAGATAGCACGCGGCCTGACCAGTGGTGCGGAGGGGCCCTAAGCCCCAAAGTAAACTGGGAGCACAGGACTAGTTTTCTAGACCTATGCGCGCTGACTGGGCGTATCCCAGTCCCTGCCTAATGGAGGCCTTAGCATTATCCCCCAGGGGTGGTGTGTCATGTAAATCCACTATTCGTATGTACTATTCCCGCATACTTTTTTGCGTGTGGAAAGTAACTTTCCACACGCAAATTGACAATAAAACACGCAAAATTTAATCAAAACACGCAAAGCCGCCTCTTAATTTTTCATTTAATAAATATTTCATAATTATTTCTATAGAAACCTCCAACAAAGTAATTTAAACGATAATTAATTCAGAAAAAAAAGGCGAACACTTAAAAATATTATTTTAAAAAGTAATAAAAATGTCAAAAATAGTGATAATAATAGAAAAAAGTATGTCAAATTCGTAATAAAAAATAGTATGTGCAACTCGTGCGGGATTGTCGATTGCCCCACTCAAGCGAATGAACGCACTCACTACGTTCGTGCGCTCAACTTCGCTTTCGTGGGCAGTCGACAATTTCCCGCACTTATTGCACAATATACTATTTTCAAATCGTTCATGTATTTCTAAATAATATTTTGTACAATTAACAGTTAACATCAGTATTGTAATTAGTTTTCTAAAATTTCGTGAACATCCAATTACTCATTTACACGGTACAAACCGTTTTTATTTTCATTTTTACATATCACTACGGTACATCACTATGACAACAAAAAAATTTAAAAAATTTTGTATGAAACTGGTAATTTCAGTTAAACAAACCCATGTCAAATTATTTAAAAATCAACGTATCTAGTTTGACAATTGATGGTTGATATTTTTTGGTCGGTTTTTTCCACTAGATAGCAAATGTTTTTTATGCCTATTACATTTTATGTATGTAATGATCATTTGGCCAAGTTAATTATAAAGTTATATCTATATATATATATATATATATATATATATATATATATATATATATATATATATATATATATATATATATATATATATATATATACAGGGTGTTAACGAAAAATTGCAAAGTATTTTAATATGTGATTGCTGAGGTTTTTTCTTTTACATAAAAAGTTCTATAAACTCAATTCCAAAAACGTTTAGTTTCCAAAATACAGAGTAGATGGGCTGTTAGATAGTCCATACCGATTTTGTGGTCTTAGGAACAATAATTGGAAATTATTTTTTATCTTGAAAAGGGCTACATGAGCGATAAAATACTAATAGGTCATTTTTCTTAACAATTTATTGAATATTTAAAAAAACATTTTCGAATTGGAAAAATCATTGACGTGCCTTTTTTCTTCAAAAATATGTCATCACATGGTCATATAAACACACAGGTCTGAATGAAAATATTCTGTCTACTTCAGAATATGGGTATTATAGTATGTTTCAAATCTTACGTGAATATCTTTGAAATATTTAAAAAAGTATAAAAAAAAGATAAACTGATACAGTATCTTAGAAAGTAAGTGTCTCCGGATCTGGGTTAATATGAGCTTTATCACATAAAAAAACCTCAGCAGTCACCTTAATTAAAACCTTTCGCACCTGTCCACTAACACCCTGTATATATAAATGCTTATAAATCCATTTTAGGTCTACACTGAAAAAAATTTTTTTGTTCTCACAACCGGAAAACTATCAGATTTTTTTTAATATCTAATATTAACCTGTGGGTCGCGACCCCTGGGGGGTTGCGAAGTCTTCTTAAGAGAGTCGTAATTACTTTAAAAATAAAACCACTCTAGTTCAATATATAATATTTAATAATGAGAAAGTTAATATTAATGGTGACATTAATGTGATAATTTCATCCTTTCGCGCGATAAAGTTTCAAAATTGCGGCTTATTTTCAATAACAGTAAATCCGAATTTTAAATAAATGTTGTCATATAGACACTTTTTATCTGGTTTTGTTTCATTACTCTCATTGGAACTTGAAGTTGACGGTTGTGCATATCTTTCCAGAAACTTATCCATTTTCAGTAATTACAATGAGCACAGAATTTTGAATTCAACAAATTTAAACATAATTCAAAGAATTCAAAAATGTTATCTTTTACTCGCCTAATGCTCCACGCAGCGCTCATTACGTTACGCTATGTCTCGTTCACACAAGTCACGCACGCGTTGAGAGGCTACTATAAGTCGTCAACTTCGATGTCGATATAAAAATATGCCTGTTTAAAGTCCTTTGTTATGTATTTAATTCACACCTAATTGAAAATAATCAATAGTGATGAACGAATTCGATATTTATAACATAAAATAAAATTAAAGCTAGAAATACCAGAGGCTAGGGCTCGCAAAAAAATTTTCTATACTAGGGGGGTAGCGAAATATTTTTCCATACTAGGGGGTAGCTAAAAAATAATACTTTTAGTGACTACAAAAAAATTATACCGTAGATTTAAAGAGACTTCATAAATGATATCAATTTTGTGGATAGATGTATGCTTGAAACATTTTTGGTTACCTAGATAAATAACTGCCTACATTTAGATCCCGGTAATATCGTTTAAATGGATTCATTTTTTTATAATTTTTTTAATTAATGGACACATTTTAGTCGCTCAAAAAATTTTCTAATTAAAAAAAAATTAACTCAGTAAAATAAAAAACCTTTGCAGTGGAGCAAATTTAGTGATAAATACGAAATCTAACACAATATAAGATTCAAAATTAATAATAGAAAAAAAGTTGATTTCCACCTACAATTATTATATATATTTTTTTTTTTTTTTTTGTTTCAAATTTAATAATAAAATTAAAAAAATTCAAAGGCACATTCCATTATTTCCTTTTCACCAGCAAACACCAAATCACATCACATTTTGATAAAATTAAAAATATTGAAAAGCGCTTTAATTATAGAGTCGAATGATTATCGTTCTGAAAAATTGGTGACAAAAAAATTTCCGTTAATATTGGAAGATTAAATTCAAAATGAATGACATAACACACGATTCAAATATAAATGATGAGAAATTATTTAACCAGAGAACAATCAAATCAATCGCAATCGTACACACATACATATATCACACCTCGACAACAACAGAACCACACCTTATATGCGGAGTTGTATGATGTAAAAATACATATGTGACTTTGTTGTTGCCGAGGTGTGATGTGATATAATACAGTGAGAGACAAATATTTCAGATGCTTTACAATCAACAAACAGTCAACGTAAATTGTCGGTTGTTATTAGGTATATCGATAGTTGGAGCGGCCGGAATCAAACGATAGATGGGTGACAGATACGAATATGTAGATAGACTGGTATTGTTAAGTCAATTGTAAATACTTTTGCTCACTTTACTAACGATACGTTTGTGATAGTTTCATAACTATCGTCTATTTATTTCATAGAATGTTACAATAAAAATTTATCTGTTAATTAATATTGTCATGATAGTCTAGAGTTATGAACGAAATATGTCATATTTGATTATAACGAGTGTCGGATTTTGACGCGAATACCGCACTGAATATACAGATGATTCAAAAATTAAAGTATAACGGAATGTTGGTTCCAATTTGTTTCGAAAAGTACGTGAAGGTATTGAGAAAAATAAATTTAAAATAAAGAGTGTCTATTTCATATTATGCAATCAGGTCCGATCAAAAACGAGACTCGCTGAAAAGACCCTGAAACAAATTTCGTACAACAAAATAAAAATGTTCTGCATTCGGCTACTACTACGCTCAACAAATTCATGTATTACAGGACAATACAGAGGCAAGGCCGGAGAGAGAAATAAATGCCCCCGGACACAGCAAAAAATTAAAAAAAAATTTTTTCTCAAAAATACAGTTTGATAGCAAAAAGAAAGCTTTTTCACTTAGCCCAGGCCCTCAACAGAGGTCACGGGCCCCTTTAACAGATCCTGGCCCTCGGGCAGCCGCCTCACCTGACCACCCTCTCGCCGGCCTTTGTTGAGACTGGGTTGAAATACATAGAAACGATTTGATAATTCTGAATAAATTGCAAGTTCTTATGGGATAACTACCATTTGATTATCTTCATAGGACAGCTTTGAACAAAATACACAGTTACTCTAGTTTAATAAGTTTAAAATTTCAATGAAAGGGCGCATATTAATATGCGATTTTTATTCCGTTTTCGTAGACATTTTATAACAAAGTCGCTGATATTACCATAGTTTAAATTTATGACTACATAATACGAATTTGATAGATAAAATTACTAAAAAGATAAATCGCTCTTGACCAACATTAACTATTACTACTTACTATTTTTGGAACAGAATCACTGTAACCTTGCTACTGTTAGGTAGTATAGTATCGCTATAACCACAGAACAATATAGAAACAGCCTCGTAAGTTGCATTAAGTTGAAATTTACACCACTACTGATTTAGTCTATTACGGTCCGTCATGGTGTTCACGTCGTAATGAGTATCATGTTTTTTTAATCAACTCGTGAAATTTAAACAGAAAAAAATATGAAGTGTGTCGTATTTAAGTGTAAAAATTCTATTGAACAAAAAAATTATCAAAATAAAGGAATATCTTTCTTAAAATAAATACATTTATTTTTAATTGTTGGTTGTTCGTCATATAAGGTGGCCATGATAGTATATGCTATATGTATGCGAGCTGTGTAATCATTCATCAACAGATTACACTAACACATTCGCATATTTGTGTCCATACATCATGTGTTTTAATTATATATCTCATAATAGCTTGGTAGCGGATTGCTGTGTCTACGTCACAAGCCGGTGATAGCGGGCACAGTTTAGCAGACATACTAGTTTGACCCCTTGGCTATAACCTTGCTACTCCTGATACAGACCCTCTGTAACCTTACTACTTTTGGTATAGAACTACTACGATCTTACTACTTTTGGTATAAACTGCTGTGATCTTATTGATTCTAATTACTGAAGAGATATTGATATTAACTTACAATAGATGCGAAACAATATTGTATTATCTTCAATTTTGAAAAAGATTTTTCCATAATAGATATAATAGTTATATTCTAATCTATACATATAATAAAATTGTAACGAGACCATTTCTGTACATGGAATATTTTTTGAAAATTGTACTGGTACTGTAAATAGTTATCAATGTAGTATCGATTTTAATGAAATTTGGTGTGATGATAACTTATTAGCTGGGTCAACACCTAAAATACTTTTTACTCCGGGAAAATTTCTCATTCCCACGGGAAAATGAAAAACCATTTTGAGCATGTGCACACATTAGGCAAAAACTATTTTACGGATTTTAATAAAATTTGGTCTGGTGCATAACTAGGGCAACATTTAACATACTTTTTACTCTTGGACAATTTCTCTTTCCTACGGGAAAATAGAAAAACCATTTTGTGCATGTGCACGTATTACGCAAAAACTATTGGACGGATTTTGATGAAATTTGGTGTGGTGATAACCTATTACTTGGGTCAACATTTAAGATACTTTTTACTCCGGCAAAATTCCTCGTTCCACGGGAAAATAGAAAAACCATTTTGCTTTGAAAAAACAAGGCTTTGGCGAACGACGTCGCCGGCTAGTTGGTTAATATAATTTTCAGAATACTAACAAAATTTTGGTACAGTTGAAATAAATCACATTAAAAGTAAAGTATTTAAATAAATAATATATTCTTGAAGTGATTCTGGAACGCAAAACTCAATGAAAAATTTTTCTTCATTATAAATAGATCAATATCGTCTTGCAAAAGTCATCTTTGATTCTACAAAATTAGTTAGTAATGCGGGGCGCTCAAAATGCGCCCGTTTTCTAGGGCCTAGAGCGCCGACTCTAATGACAGCCAGATAAATTAATTGTACATTTGAAAAGTTTTGATGCTTGTATATTGTACTTTGTACATAACATCGGACAAACTACATTATATTTTAACAATGATCTAAAACAGGGATCGGCACCCTGCGGCCCGCGGGCCACATGCGACCGTTTGCAAGCTTTCATGCGACCCGCCAAGCAATATAACTTTTCGAACAATTTGCTCTGTCTATGCAGAGTTGAGCATACTTTTTTATACATTTTTTGTTCTTCGATGTTTTATAACATCATGTAAATAAAACTGTTACTAAAAATTTTTCCTCATGTTGATTTTTAATAATATTTATATTAATTTATGTTAAAAAAAGAAAATACCCCTGTCGTAGTATCCTGCATAATATAGCGAATTTCCGTTTACAAAAATTAGTATTTCTCGGAAGACATAGAATTATTGTTCAAAAATTTATTTTTGAACAATAATTCAAATTATTGTTTAAAAATTTTTTCGTTCGAGAGTTATATAAATTTTAGTGAATGTCATTTTTGGCTTCTAGAGACTTCAAAGTAAATTATTTCTATCATAGTTCCGGGCTCAAGTAGCATCAAGACAGTGACTCTAATCGTTGAATTTTCGATTCGAAAATTCGTTAAAAAAAACCTACTTAAGCCACATACTACATTGCAAAATATTTGACTGTACGGCCTGCTAAAAATTATTTTTTTTTAAAATGGCCCGCTATCCAAAAAAGGTTGCCGACTCCTGATCTGAAACATTACTTTTTATTTGCTCATCTAAAAATTTTTATTTCAACCTATATACAATATTGTTCTATTAATTTTGCCTAAAGCTCTACTCGCCATTGTTTCAATAGACAGATACACAATATACAAGCAGAAATCCTAAATTTTTTTGTTAGTTTCCATTTGGAACTCACACACACACACACACACTCAGTGTTCCTGTGTGAATGTGATATTGAAAACAAAAAGAGCACATATTAATTAAAAGGGTTCCATCTATCATTGTTAAATAAATACAAATGAAATCTGAGAATCGGTTGGTTTGGTTTAGTTGTTGGAGTAAAATATTTTTATGTATATCCATTTCTATTATAAAAGATTCCTTTTATTGGCGTAAAGCATTCAATAAATCACAATCGATAATTCAATTACGGCCGCAAATATCTATCATTTATTTATTTTGGTATTTTCTCGACAGTAAACCGTTAAATTCAGCTTTATTTTGCATGACGTAATATTATGGAATAAAATAAAATTATAATTCTTTGTCTTTGCATTTTTTTTCCAATTGAAAACTGCGGCCACAATCGTGGGCACCAATATCCGCCCTTTTTTAAAGACATTCTTTTCATAAAATTATAGTAATTATAAAAAAAAAAATAAAAATTAATAAAAAAAACCTTTTTGTATTGCCAAATAGTGGTATTAATCGCAAAAAAAATTCATCCCCATTCTCCCATCCTATCCATCCGAAAAAATATCGCGAAAATTGACTATTTTTTCGGCCGATCACACTGTGATGGTACCTTAATAAATAATAAAATCTTTCGTTTTTTAACGAGTTTTATAATAAATGTGTAGCTAAAGTACTACAATGTCGTCGCTAACAGAACCAGATTTCGTGTGAGTGACAGTCGGGAAACCTTAAAGCAACCATGCACAATATACAAAATAAAGGCTTATGCATTTGTTTGTAGGTAAATTTAAATTTAAGATTGATGTACTTTCGATGATATTTATATACCGTGTGTTTCAAGCAACTAAGAACATATATATTTTAACACAGGGAAAATTTGTTATGATCAAGGGGTGCTTGAATTTTATTATTATTAAATATTTAGCAAAATTTTAAATAATATCGCGTCAAAATAATGTTTAGAATTAATAAAAAGGGAATGGCAATAAATTTATTGAGATAATAATTAATAAATCTTAATCTAATGTTGAAATATTTTTTAACAAATAATACTTACTGCTTAGTGGAAAATTGGACACCTATTGTTTTGTTTTCAAATTTACCTTTTTGCAATTAAAGAAAATTTTAATAATTATGGATACCTATATAAAAGTGATAAGCATACTCTGATCCCAACAATTTTTTCCCATGTTAAATTTTGTATGTTCTTACTTCGCTGAAACAGTCTGTAAATATGATTAAATTGTAATAAGACTAAATATTAATTTTGTTTAAAATATGGTTTTATAGTGTTTTTTGGGAAGAATTTTTCTTTAACTCAGATTAAGTAAGCCTTTTTAACTTTTTTTCTTTATAATTTTTATAACTCTACGGAATGTGTGTGGTTGCCACTTTGATGTACATAGTTCCTATAGTTATGAATATTGTTATTAATCTGATATTTTTGGTGACATTTATTTTCCAAAAATTTTATTAAACACTTATTTTATTAAATTAAATAAATAAAAAGAAGCAAGTCAACAAATTAAGAATCCACCTTTTTTTCTAACATAGAAAAGGACAATAAATTATAGAAAAAGAATAGATTACAATATAGACAAAGTATCGGATTCTTTTAATCATGGCATATCTGTATATGTTACAGTATAGCACCGATAATGGAAACATTAGTTTTGGAAATTTTTTGAGAGCATCAAATTAGTCAACATCACTTTTGTAAAGTTGCATCAAAAATGTCAAGTACATAAATATTAAATCCATGTGTAATAGACCATCACGTATGATTTTATCAAAAGAAACAAATAAATATACCGGTAATAGAAGTGACAAATAACAACAGACCTCAAAGCGTGGGAAAGTGGATTTTAATTATTGTACATAGAATGTTTATTTATATGTATTTTGTTCTGTGGCAGTTTTTATCATACGTAAAATGTAAACGAAATTATTTCAAAGCAAATTAATAAAACGGCAAATGAAAAAATATTTTCTCAGATAAATAATTTTTAATTCCTCACTTCTTTTTTTCTTTTATTAATATTTAAAAAAAAAAAAAAAACATAATTTTAATTCAAAACATAATCTTACGATATTTGTGAATCGCCCCTGGTCAAAGAGCATCACTTTTGTCAAGCACCAGTTTTGGAAACTACTTTTTCTTAACAAAACTGGTGCTCTACTGTACTTATTTTTGTTAAGATTTCAAGCCGCCGGTCATCGCTCAGCTTCCACGTGTAAGCATGTAAGCAATAAATTCTACTTTTATGTATCATATATAGTACCGCCTCTCCAACGATGATATTGATCTAAAATTCTAAAAGATCTTTCAGAAGTGGATAAAATATTCTTGACAATTTAAAAAATTTCTCTTGACTTTCTTACTTCACAACTCTTAGTTTTTATATATTTGATCTTATTTGCTCCTAGACTTAGCGTTTTGTAATCAAAATAAAATTTTAAATACAATAAAAGTGTCCTTCTTACTTATTGATAACACGCAATTTTAAGCACATAAACACTAAAAATACCCTTAAAAAATATTAGGTATAGGTATATAATATTGAGAATACAATTGCTACTTACGTATTGTCGAATTGATGCGCTTAACACTGGGACAAACACGCCACAAACCAATCCGGAAGTGAATTGATGTCGTGATATCGATGTCCGGCAATTTCACCGGCTCCTTCGTATAGACCCACACGTTACTAACGAACGCGGTAAGTAAGGTCGCTAATGCACACATACCCCATAGGATACCGAGTCGTGATAACGACTTACTCGAGTTTGTACAACACATTGTAAATTAATTAACACATATGAATTGAATGTTTCATACAAAATACAGCTGCATACAGTTCTATGGTGTTATTTTGTATTGTTTTTAGCTAGTGGATGTTACGTATAAAACAACTATTTTATGTACAAATAAACACTTTTGCTGTTCATAAGTAAATAATTTTATTATAATGTAAAGTCAATTTTATATTCATCCTGTATATTATACGGGTATATATTATGCATGTACGTATTTATAAATTTATATTTTCAAAATTTACATATCTTCGTCTATTATTTAATTATTTATTTTCACTTAATTATTTAACATATTAATTAATAAATTTTTAATTACAACGAAGGAAATCTCTTTGTTTTTCATTCGGCTGATTAATTAAAAATATTTTTGCCTCTCTTATTAAAAAATCACAGTTTTTGCTTTGAGATTTTGCTTTGTTTATGAATTAATTTAAAAAAAAAAATTTAACAAAAAGAATTTTTTTTTGTTATTTAATTAAAAAAAAATGTTACTATTTTGTTTTGAAATGTTTATTATTTATTTAAACAACAAAAAAGAAATATTTTTATGTGTAAATATTTAAAATAGTATCTGTAAAAAATAATATGGTTGTTAAAAAATTGTATTTGCTTTTATCTTTGGTAGAAATATTTTTTGGATACAAAATAATGACATTTTGTATTAAAGTACAATTAAGTTACTAAAATTTGATTCTATATATCAAATTTTTAGCTAAGAGCCTTATAAAGTATGACTACTTAATTGAGCATTCATGTTTATCATATAGAATTTCCAGTACACTTTCAAAAATTGTCAAAAATGTATTTATCTTGTTTCCAAAAAATTAACTAAATTTTCTAAACACGTCCCATAGCGTAAATTTACTATATATTATGTAGACAAGGCAATGTAATTGGATATTGTCATTAGCCAATATAAACATTTGTGATGTCACCAATACTAAAAAAAATTAACCCACATTATTCATTTATTGTAAGCTTTACTATTGCTTTTAAATGATTTTTACTGAATAGGTATAATTACAAAAATCAGCGCTGATGACGTCAATAATGTTTATAATTGCGGCAGCCAATTTAAAATTACATTGCCTTGTACACATAATGGATTATTGGTAAGGGTGCACTGACGACGCCATAAGAAACATGTCTCATTTATTTAATGTATAAAATCAAATAAGCCTACATAAAATTTAGAATTTTTCGAGACAAGAATTGATTTTTGCCTTTCATTACAAAAAAAAAATCTCAGAAAATATTAATTTTTTTATCATTTAACTACTATTGACCTGGTGCTTGATTGTTCACCTTGCAATTAAGTTTCTAATATTTGAGTGCTTAAAATAAAGAAAAAAAATTTACACACGAAGGGATGAAAATGCTACATTTGCGCTTGTGAAGGATATTAAAAAGTTTGATCTAAAAGGTAGAGTTGTTTTAATACAAACCAAAAAAAAAAAAAAAAAATTGGTTAAGTAATAAATAAATTGAGTTACGTGGAAAAAGTGCGTAAAAGTATCAAAATACTGTTTTGAGAAAAATGCATTTTTAAAGTTTGTTTTTTTATTTATTTATTGTTATTTAATTATAGTACCTTCGCAACTATGGGCTATGACACATGTATACATCATACAAAATTTATGAAACATTCACTGTAAATGTAGTTGAAAACACAATAAACATTAAGGTACGAGTCGACTTGATACAATTGTAGCGCTACAAATAGTTTGTTGCGCTACAAATGTTGCAATAGTGTGTCCACTTAAACACGTGTTTCGTGCTACATTTGTATCTGCAACATGGTATCGAGGATTCGTGATACAATTTGTTGCAATGTGTTGCCTCAAGTATGTACACTAACTGCAACATTTGTATCTCGATACATTTATTTATTTATTTTATTAAACGTTGCTTAGTTTTGTTGCGTAGTTGATATTTTATGTGTGTTGGTTGGTGACAAAAATGTCAAAAATAAAATCGCGGCTGCTTTCGTTGTTATCATGAATTTAAAAAGAAAACATTCCATTCAAAAACTTAAAAAAAAAAAATATGGGTACGAGATTGGATTGCGAAAAGCAAAATCAGTAAGGGGCTTATAATTAATTGATGACTGAATTACGAAATGGAGATCCTGATTTAGATGAAAATTTTTTACACATGTCCGCAGTAGATTTCAATTATGTATTTGTTTATGTTAATTTCAGGCTAATTTCGGAAAAGATTAAAAACAGGATACACAAATGAGGAAAGCATACATATTTTTTAAAAAATTTTATTATCCTAGAACTTTTTTTACCAGATGGTCGAAATACCGTCATTTGCATTAAAATTTTATCACCCAAAATACCTGAACTTTTTAATAAAAAAATTCTTGGAAATACTTGTATGAATATGGCATACGTTTTTAAGTAAAATTTATAGTTACTGAATTACTATTTAAACAGATCATATAGACCACTAGGGTTGTATAGAAACCACCCTGCTTATTCAATTTCAAAAAAGATGAAAAAATAAATGCATTCAATCCTATGCAATATAATTATATTAAATGTATATATACGTACTGTATATACTGTTGTTGCGAGTCATGTATCGTGCGAAACAAACTAGGTTTGTTTCGTAGGATACCTGCCTTGCAACAGAAAGAAACCCGTGTACACTGAACGTTGTATCGCATCAACATTTGTATCGGTGCAACATGATACTTTCGTTGCACGGCATGTTTCATGGCTGTGTCCACTGGAAACATGTGTTGCAAGCATGTTGCGCTACAGTGTAGCGCTACGATTGTATCAAGTCGACTCGTACCTTTAGTTACCTATATCTTTTCGAATTTCGTTTTTTTTTCCAAACTTTAATTAAACTTCAATTAGAAGATTTATAAAATTCCAAACGAAACATTCGATTCCTGCTAATTTCACAAATACGTATCTACACTTGCATTTTTATACAGTGCCTGACAGAAAGTTATGTTAGTTACGTACGAAAAACTTTCTTATATCAATTTTTTTTGAAAATCTTATTTATGGTGAAAACTAGTGCATATTTTTAAGATACATCTAAATGCAACCTTAGAAATTTTAATATATCTGGGCTAAAAAATGTAAATACGACTGCAAAAATGATACGCCAATTGTTGAAAACTTAAAAAAATATAATTTGGAAAAGTTGTTTAAAATTAAAACCTATGCAAAATTCTTTCTGGACCACACTGTGTATTATGGAACCAGAAAAACCTCGAAGGCTACTATTTAATTCTTAGTTGTGAGCAACCAATTACAAAATTAGTTATATGCAAAAAGGGCCATGTGAGAATTAAATAATTAATTATCAGACATTGAAATGAGTTTTATATAATTATCAAACGTAATTTCATTGCTTTTGTAGAAAAAAATCATATCTAAAGAAAATATCGTAAGATGGTTTACGTCCTTTTTCCATGCACCTCGATCTTACGACCTTTTTTCACCTCAAAAATAATCTGAATACGCCAAATTAAAAATTGTGATGATGTATATTATACATATATTTCATAATATTGAGGGACTATTACCTAGGTGACAAACAAATAGGAAGATGCAAAAATCCTAAAAATGCAAAAATCCTAAAAATCGTTATTTCGCTTTTAACTGAACGCCAATAACGCATCAGAATAAGGGTCTCGTAAATATCTTCATTATATACAGATAATTCGTGTTGGAAAAATTTTACAAGGTATTAAAGAATATGATATTTCTAGAATCTAGACAGAATGGGCGAAATCCGTAATAGACTGAGAAAAAATATTCGCGCTCAGGTTTTTTACTCTTCCCTTGTTCAAAATATGCTACTGTGTATACGTGAAAGTGCATCTTGGCTTCCGCAAATGTTTTTACATTTTGTTTAAACACGGAACAATTTATGTTTCCATGTAGTTTTTGGGCGCAGAATCTAGGAATATTTTTTTGTTCGTTTTAAATTAAAACATTTTCGTACCTAAAAAAATTTATGTTTTCAAACACTGAAAGTCGCAAATACGAATTTTCAACTTTTCGGAATTTTTTCATCAAAGGACTTGACTTTTACATTAAAATTACGAATTAGCTAATTTTAGTAATTTGTCGGAAAAAAATTGCTTAAACAGAATCTGACCACCTTTTAAGGAAACAAGGTGCACTTTCATGTACAATAGAACATTCCGAACAAGAAAATACAAAAACCTGCATACCAACCGACTAAGAGACGACACAAATAAAATTGAAATTGGGTCAAAACGCTACCTACTTCGTTTTCTCTGCATAATATAAACGCCTAAATATAAATTAAAAATTTTACTGCTTAAAAACACTTTCATAAACCGACGTACATTTATCATCCCTAAAGTTGTTTCAATACTAATAAAACATTATTTATTCCGTTAATAACAAAAATAAATACTATCATAATAATAATTAATTAATATGCTACGTATGTACCTGAAATTCAAAAAGGAAAATATATTCATTTTGACGTCATACAACAGCTACAACAATGTCGACTTAGATATATATCTATATATATATGTACATATTTGTTTTTTATTTTAATATTTAATAATTTTCGCCCCGTTTACGACAACGATGAATATTCTCGCAGCAGAGGAAAAAACACGGGATGATTTACGATATTTTTAGCGCAAATACATACTCATTTTTATTTATTAAAATATTTTATGTATATTATTTATAGAAAATTTTCACAATATATACCCGAAAAAACATGTACAAAGAAAAAAATTTATGTTTTAAAGTTATAAAAAAAGGGCTGCCGTTATGGCTGTGTTTCTCCGTAATTCGTTCAAATAATTTATTAATTTTTCATTTAAACTCTGGCACACTTTTGTTTTAAAATTTTGTTTTAACACTTTGTTTTAACTTTTTTGTTTAAGATAAAAGAACGAACTAACAACTGTTTTAATTAAAAATTTGTTGAAATTATTCTCCAGTGTATGGTTGGCTGATTGACTAGGATTTGTCGATATCTGAAACAAATAAAAAAAATTTTAGTAAATAAAAGTAATAATTTAAATTTTACTAATAACTAATACTCTGAAAGTATGGTTATCTAATATTGTAAAAATTAGTATAAAGCGGTACATATTTTAATTTTAAAATTATAGTGCAAAAAATAACTTCAAAAAATAAACTTCTAGAAATAAACTATAAAATTATATCCTTTATGAATTCTGTATCTTGTAAACATTGAAGGTACATAGTTGTTGAATTAATGTTAGTTTTCCTTAGTCTCTTACAGAGGCGTAACTACAAATTTTGAGCCCTGGAGCGATTTTGACTCGAGCTCTCCTCTCTAAAAATTCCATTTCTCCCCAAAAACGTAGCTGAGCAGCAAAAGAAAAGAGCTAACTTACTCATCAAAATAACGCGGTGACGAACGAAAGAAGGTTATTTCTGTCGCTTCCTTCTTTCTTTAATTTAATAGAAAATTTACTTTCTCTTTTTACGCTCCTACTTATTCCTATTGCGTCCTTTTTTGTCATGCGTTCTGAAGCTACTGCTCTATCTGTAGTTACCCATTTGATCTCTCATATATTACTTATTAGATTTTCGCTAATATCCATTACTGAACTGATTCTCTAAGGATTTGTTGGTAGAATTATCACAATTTGCAAGAAAATTCTTTACTTTTCCTTCAAAATATCGGAATTTTTGTTCAAAAGACAATTTACACAAGTAAAGTTTAATTTTTGATTACCTTTTCAATCTTAATATTATCAGAAATTAACTACTATAACTACTATGCAGTATGCATAATTTAAAATTTACAAGATTTATTTTGTGGCATTTTATATTAGAAAATATGATGTCCGTAAAGTTAGCCCCGCTATTTTGTCTTTTTTAAACAAAAAAAGGTTGCGCTGCATTGTGCTAGCCATGTGCTACCATGTGCCGTAAATAAAAAACAATCAATTTTGAAAACTGCGATTTTTAGAGCCAAAAATCTATTTTCGGTGTAAAGTTAGCTCGGCCATTTTGTCATTTTTAAACAAAAAAGGTTGTGCTGCATTGTGCTAGACATGTGCTACCATGGGCCGTAAATAAAAAAAAATAAATTTTGAAAATTGCGATTTTTAGAGCCAAAATCCTATTTTGGGTGTAAAACTAGCCCCACCGTTTTGTCTTTTTCAAACAAAAAAGGTGCTGTATTGTGCTAGACATTTGCAAACATGTGCCGTAAATAAAAAAAAAAACAAATTTTGAAAATTGCGATTTTTAGAGCCAAAAACAATTTTGGGTGTAAAAGACGAAATAGTGGGGCTAACTTTACACATAAAATTAGTTTTTGACTCTAAAAATCGCAATTTTCAAAATTCGTTTTTTTTATTTACGGCACATGTTAGCACATGTCTAGCACAATACAGCACTACCTTTTTTATTTGAAAAGGCCAAAACGGCGGGGTTAAATTTACACCTAAAATTGGTTTTTGGCTCTAAAAATCGCAACTTTCAAAATTGATTTTTTTCATTTACGGCACATGGTAGCACATGTCTAGCACAATGCAGCACAACTGTTTTTGTTTAAAAAAGACAAAATGGCGGGGCTAACTCTACACCCCAAATTGGTTTTGGCTCTAAAAATCGCAGTTTTCAAAATTGACTTTTTTTATTTACTAACTTTACGGACATGAAAATATGTGAGTACTATCTTGATTACATTTCATCAAAACTTAATTACTAGATTACGAGCCGACTTTATTAACACATCATTGGAAAAAATACCTAAGTAGAATTTAAAATTTTGAGAAAACTTTTTTTTTAATGGTCCGTTTTATTTACTTTAATGAGGAAGCACCCCCATTAATATTTTACAATACATTGTTGATCACATTTTTATCTAATAATTATTATATTATCCAGTTCTCTTGTTAGCTAATTTTAAACTATTTAGATCGTTTGTATAAAAATTACTCAACTGCATTCTAGTTCATCCATTCATCTAATTAGCTTGTAGTCCACTGAATGGCGCGGTAGATGTTTGAAGCCAATAACAAGCGGATACCTACTTGTGAACGATGTACACCGAAAAACTATGTGGAATAACCACCCCCAAGCTCTATTCATCAGCCGAAAGAACTTTAATTAGAACTAACATCATTACCCGTAAGTTTATGTGATAATTCCTATGTTTAGTTAATACAAATTTTACGACGACGCGAAAATTGATGTTTCAGTCTGAACTTTTTCAGTCTGAACAATTTATTCATCTTAGCTGATATATTTTAAACGCACAAAAATCGATGTAGAAGCAAAAGCACTCAAATTACTGAAAAAAAATTATATTTTCCATAAATGTACTTAAATTACCATACAGTATGAAAAGCATTGAATATAAAATGGACATTTGACTGACTAAAAACATTCGCATAATATTAGCTGACTGACCTAATTTTATCCAACAAAGTGATTTCACTGTTCCATCATATTTACTAATAAGATATCCACTTATCTTTTTTTTTTTTACAATGAAGTCAAATCGTTCATTCAATGGGGGTCATATGAAAAAGCACTTGATAAAAATTGATGATTTTGAAAAATTTCTTTTCCCCTTTTTCCAATACCGTGCGTTTAATAAAAATATAAATATAGTCATCTAGTGTTTCCACTTATCTAGTACCTACAGGTATATTACATTTACTCAACCATTTTTTTTCTTAAAGTATTTTATAAAGCGTGTAGATAAATATAAGCCATCGGCATCCGATAATGTATATTTTAATAACTATATGTATTAATGGTATGGTGAAGTTGTAAGCAGTTGATATCTACAACCTTTCCGGCCAAAACTCAGTAAGTTATGGAAATAACTAAAAAAATATTAGGAAATGACAACTTTTTTCAAAAATACATGGAAACAATTTCAAAGTATGAAAGCATACACTCTCAAGAATATTAGATATATTTATTCCCATACCAGTCTTCGTTATTAAGGATAATAAGAAGGATAAAATCCAATCCAATATCAAAGCCGGATCTGGGGGGGGGGGCAGACAGGCAGAGCTCGTGCCCCAGGCGGCACGTCTTGGGGGCGCCAGAAAGTGATTTAAAAAGGCGCCAAAATTAGGTATCTGACGGTTTTTTTTTGCTCGTCATTTTTTTTAAGTGAGGGGAAAAAATATTTATTTTCTACAGGGGCGCCATTTTTTGACCCTGCCCCGGGCGCTACTTAGGTTAGGTCTGGCCCTGTCCAATGTTATTTTTATAATGTTTCTATGACCAGTGTCATGACCAAAGTGTATCTTAATGTACTTTACATACAAAGTTCCACAGCACGTCCTGTCGCCATGACCTTGGAATTATACACATCGAAATCCTTTTAAAAATAAAGATTTGTGTCTAATAAAGGATTTTATCTATCTCATATTAATTAATAGTTTTCGAGATAATCAAGGATAATCAAAAAGGGGTATAGTTAGTGTACGTGCACATAGAAAGCGAGTAAGTGCAGAGCGATGCCGAGCGAGTACCTATATGCTATTTTGTTAAACACGTACATTTTAATGTACATGTTCAAACACATGGCCGATTCAAACCGTTGCCGAGCGATGCGATGCGAGTCCGGACCGGGCCAGTTTGTTAATGTCAAACAAGTTTGATATTTTCAAATGTTTTCAAGCTGATTTGGTTTATTGTGCTCTCTGTTGTGTGTTTTGTCATTTTTATCGTATTTGTCCATTATTGCTGCGTCGTAATATGTACATATTATATAACATTTCTTTTGTATTCTTTAAAACGTAATATAATAATAAGATAAAAAATGAACATCGAATTATTAATAAATGAAATTTATTTACGCCAAGCGTTGTGAGATCCAAAACATAGGAATTACCACAACCGATATTATGTTGTCAGATTATGACAGGATATTTCAAAAAAATTAAATTTTGTTGGTTTAATAATTAAATTAAAATATAATCGGAGGTACTAGAAGTCATTCTAAAGTACCCCAAAAAATTTTTATGGATCTTGTCGTTGGATTAGAAAATATTTAACATTTTTGAAAACTCTGTTCCTAGGCCTTATTTTACTATGGTAAGATATTAAGGCCTATTATAAAAAATCAACAAAATATGACAGAAAACAACAAAAACCAAAATTCTAAACAGTATTTGGTAAGAATCTTCATCATTGTCATCAGAATCCGGGGAATAAACCGTGCGCTAGAAGCTTCTTTTAATACGCTTAACTGATATTTGACCAGAATGAACATTTTCTCCAGATATTGATACCACACGTAATGAATACGGCTTTAGTTAGTTGGCTTTTCATCCTTAATTGTCAGGGATCATTTCCATTGAAACTTCGGACAATATTGAGGGTGTAAAACAGTTTCAGGTATTAGGAGCATTATAAAGCTTATGTAAATTTGATAGGCCTTATTTGCCGCCGACACCAAAGTAAACAAAAAAAAAAAAATTATTTTGGCAGATATACAATTATTTAAGGAACTGAATTAACAAAAAGAAGAACTGAAGAACAACATTAGATGAACATAAAAATAACTAACAGCATTAATATTATAATTACATAAGATAGTTTCCGTTGAAATTTTATTATTCGAGTGACAAAATCTCATTTTATGATATATGGCTCGTTACTGGAGTCAAGGCGCGGGACGGCGACAAGTGGCGCATGCATTGCAATTTGTTGGTGTCTGAGGCTTGCACGCGCCAAACACTGATACGACTGTATGAATATTTGAACAATTTATGAATTTTAGGCCTTATTATCCGCAGTTACCTTATTTATAAAGTAGCAATTTTGGATTTTTATTTATAAAATAGAAATTTTGGATTTTTTTGGAGAGAAAAAATATCTTCATAAAGGCCTTCCAGTTTACAATTTATGGTCCATTTTTAATATTTAAAAATAAAACACATAGGCAATTGACGGATAAGCATGGGTAAGAATGCCCTCGTACGAATTGTGTTGACTTTTTTCCTGCTAACTACTATCGGCACCAAATTGAAATTTACTGAGATTCAGCCCTTAAAAACTTAAAACCTTTTTTTAAAACCGCGATCAGCCGGACACTCATCATCAGTTTTGAAACCACCAAAATGACAAATCGCTTGTAGACCTTCAATCACATTTCGCTTGTAGACATTCATTACCGAAGATGAAGGGAAAAATTCGACTTCCGTGATGGGGCCCCCGCTGCTCACGGCGTTTTCTTAACTTGCGGTGCCGCTGTGTGCACGCTGTGGTGCACGCAAATGTGATGCACACATGCGGTTTTTTCACGTTGCGTGCACGCAGCGGCACCGTACGTTTAACCGGTTGTCGCAGTTGCAAAACTAGTGGCGTTGTTGTAAATTTGGACAACGTAATGCATAAAATATAATGTTTATACTATTAATTAACGTGGAAATTATTATAAAACTAGTTTCTTACTTCTTCTCTTCTATCTATCTCTTCATGGGGATCCAGTGTTAGGATTTTTTGGAAGTAAAAATTGCCATCAGGTTTACCAAATTAAAGTATGTCGTTAAAAACTGTAATACAATCCAAAATTATAATTGAGTAAATAAAAAAAAGGAATTTTTTTTGAAAACGCAAAAGAAGAATTTTTTTGAAAAATACCGTTATTAGGGAAAAGGAGAACATACTATACGCAAAAACACAAAACAATAATAAACTGTAAACAAAATATAAAATAAAAAAAATGTCCAAAATACAATTTCAAACAATCGAAAAATGATTTATTTTTTTAGATTTTATAAATAATTTTTTTACAATTATATAATTAAAACTCTGTGTTACACAGTAAAATTCATAAAATTGGTATCTTAAAACTGATAATAATAATAATAATAATAATAATAATAATAATAATAATAATAATAATAATAATAATAATAATAATAATAATAATTTATTCAGTCCAAAAAATTGTACATTGTAGGTACAGGACAGGTCAAATTACAATTCATTAAAAATCATTCAGATAATCGCTAACTTTATAATATGCTTTTTTTTATAAATAATTTTTTTGAGCGAAACTTTGAACTTTGTAAGTGGAAGGCTTCTCATCTCATTTGGTCATTTGTTATATAGAACAGCACCTACGTAAAAAACAGAT
This sequence comes from Brachynemurus nebulosus, assembly GCA_035578155.1. Taxonomy (NCBI): domain Eukaryota; kingdom Metazoa; phylum Arthropoda; class Insecta; order Neuroptera; family Myrmeleontidae; genus Brachynemurus; species Brachynemurus nebulosus. Next base: position 41,535,352 of record JAPWDM010000008.1, on the reverse strand, counting down.
TGCTGATATTACTACATTGTTGATAAACCAATAAACAAATCAGTTGCTGTTTGTTATCATTCTCGAGAATTTGTTGTACAGCAATTTTTACAAATGACAGAAAAAAATTAAAACTAAAACTTTAAATAAAAAAATTAATTTACAAAATATAAAAATGAATCGTTTTCAGATGCAAAATGAAAGTTTTTTTAATAATTTATGTATTAGGTAGGATTCAACCATTTGATGAGTTTTGTGTAAATAATAGGGAGGGAATTAAATCCAAATATATATTTCTATACCTCCACGGGAATTATTAGCAATAACCCGGTAACATTCAACATTCCATCAATTAAAATAAACAACAGTTCAAGGTCCTTTTTTCAACAGTTGTATATTTTCTGCGTGAAAAAAAACGTATGTGTGCATTGACTAATTGAAACAATGTACTACAACAACGCAGTTGCGGCAATTTACCGGTACGTTGCCGCAGCGGTGCTGTAGGGAACTGCCGCACAAAATGCACGCTGCGTGCACGTAGCGGTGCCGCAACTTTTCTAAACCAAGACCAAGCAGTTCTAGAAATACAACAGGAAATTGTCAAAAATGTATTGTAATGGACTTTTCTAACTTGTAAAATACAGTATATTTCGTTAAATTTGTCTATACGTTCTGGATGTTGTCTGGAAATTGTTAGGCTGCCCACTGTGAGTCTCTTCGAAAAGGCGTCTACATTGGACCTGCGCCCTGTCTCAAGTCACGTATAATATACTCTAAGAAGTATTACACTGATTGCATCATTCGTTACGGAAAAATAAATTCTATAGGAAAACTTTCTTTTCTGATATTTCAAAATGAAATAATATCTTAAGATGGAATAAATCGTAGATAATATTTCTATTATCCTTTTTATATGTACCTATTTCCATTTCAACACCGGTACTTACGCTTTTTTAATAAATAGCGTCTATTATTATTGATATAACAGATAATATTGCGTGTATTTATAAATTTCAAATTGTTTGTTCATTTCTATACAAAATATTGTATTTTTCTCTGCACAATCAATGATACCAATACCCCACTCACCAATACCCGCGCATCCGCCACACACAATACACAAAAGGTGGCTCTCGCCGGTGCCTTCATTCACAATATCGAATCCATCCATTCGTTGACAATTGCTCATTTTAAATGAGCAATAATTTAAAGGAATGAAAAGCTATAGAATTTTTCTGTTGTTGATTTTTCGTCATCATTTTATTCGTAAATATTGATATCATCTCGCTGATGATAAAATCATTATTTTTATCGCTCTTCGAAAAGTAAATGTAAATTAATTTTTTTTTTAACTTAATAAAAAATCTTACAAGGAGAAGCACCAAGAGTGAAATTCGAGATTTTGATGAAACTTCGTTGGTGTGTAGAATAGGCAAAAATAAGGGACTCGTATTTTTTTCTATCGGCCATCTTCCACGTTTAGGGGGTGAAACCAGCCCCTAAAGTTGGGGATTCAAATCGTATTTCTTAAGATATCTCGAAAACTACAAGAGATAGAGGAAATGTTACTCTTTGAAAGACCTATTCACCTGCAGGGGTTAAACCACGGACGGGTTCATAAGAGGGGCTGGAGTGGTGGAAATGGGGGTAAATTTTCTTGTACAGCCTGAATGGTTTAATGTATCAAATTATTGCCATCATAAATAGAAAGAGCGCCAAAAATTAGGGGAAATGTGTTTCTGCGTTTTTCCAAAATAGGTGTGGTATCCAAGCCATATAAGGAAGAAAAAATAGGGTAGATTATTATGTTACATGATTATTGATTGCAAATACATTCTATATTTTTTTATGTTGATTTTCATCATGAAAATGTATTTTTCAGTACTTACTTAATTGGTAATTTAGCCATGTGTACATTGGGCTACTCATATTCGATATTTTTTATACCTATTTCTGCGAAAGTTAAAGTTCTCTGGTGTGCTCTAGTTAATGAATGTTCGACAAGAAGCAATAATCTCTTTCGCTCACTCTTCAAGTACTTTGTAATAAATTTTGCGATTTGGCAAATGCGGTTGACACCTATAAAATATACAAAAGGAATAAGAGAGTGTTGAGAAAGAAATAAACCGCGTTTATTTGGTTTTAAAACGAATTTGTAAGAAGATAAAAGCAGTTATTGAACGGAAGATTATTACTTCTTGTTGAACAATCATTAACACTTGCAGACCAGAGAACTTGGGTAGAAATAAGTATAAAAAACATCGAGTATGAGTAACCAAATATACACATGGCTAAATTACCAATTAAGTAAGTACTGAAAAATACATGAAGCATTATCGAAAAGATAAAATTTACTTTTTCATGATGAAAATAAACATAAAAATAAAAAATATAGAACGTATTTGCAATCAATAATAATGCAATATAATTTACCCAATTTTTTTCTTCCCTATATGGCTTGGATACCACACATATTTCGAAAAAACGCAAAAATATGTGTCCCCTAATTGTTGGTTCTGTTTCTATTTATGATGGTAAAAATTTGATGCACTGAACCATTCAGGCTGTCCAAGAAAATTTACCCACATTTTCACCCCTCAAGCCCCCCTTATGAACTCGACCCTGGTTTAACCTATACAGTTGAATAGGTCTTTCAAAGAGTAACATTTCATCAATTTAAAGTTTTCCTCTATCTTTTATAGTTTTCGAGATATCTTAAGAAATACGATTTGAACCCCCAAATTTAGGGACTGATTTCACCCCGTAAATGTGGAAGATAGCCGATAAAAAAAATGTGGGTCCCTTATCTTTGCCTATTCGACACATCAGCGAAGTTTCATCAAAATCCCGAATTTCACTCTGGGTGCATCTCCTTGTTAGTCACGACTTCGTTCGAGGCTAAAAATTTAAATATTTCTCAATTGCGAACACTTTTGGTAGGGATAAACCTATCTGCCACACGCCGATTTTTGCGGACTTCGCTCACTTTCTCTTTGAAAACCTAAGTCTGATGGTTGGTTATTGTAGTGGTCGGTAATTCCACCCCCCTTTCTTCCAAGATACTTTTTGTTTCTCAGCAGTTGTAAATCTAGCTGTCAAATAAAAGGTTTGCTACTGTAAAAGGAGATTACTAAAATAGCTTAAGCACTGTGAGCACTTTTGAAATATGAAAATTTTTTTTGTTCCTAAATGAAAATTTTCATGAGCATTTGACGTTTTAGAACAATTAAACAATTTTGGTTTCGTGTCTCTCCGTTTGTGTGCCTGCAGATCACACCACGTGGCCTAACTTTGGTATCCGATCGTTTTTAATGAACATTTTAGGAGCTATGCTGTTTGGTTCCTAGATGATCTCAATTTTCATTGCAATTGGAGTAATAGTAGCCACATCGCTACCGTAAAATCTTATTAAATATCGATAGGGTAAAACAGGGATAGATGGCCATACGAGAGAGGTGGCCATCGGCCATCTCGCTTGACACGAAATTTTATTTGACTACAGCAGGCGTTGAATCGAGCAGACAATCAAAAGTTTCTATTGGCGAACACAATATTTTAAAATAGCTGTCTATACCATGACTTCTATTTTTATTTTAATTTTTACGAAAGAAAAAATAAGGTTGGGGCCGGTGAGACTACATTAAAAAATAATAGAAAGTAGGTTCACAAAACTATTTTCTCTTTTGATTTAAAACATGACCAGGGCCAGCGAGAGGAAAGGTCAGGTGTGGCAATTGTGGAATCCAGTCTAAAAAGGGAGCGACGACCCTCGATTAGGGCCGGAACAAAGTAAATACGTTTTTTTCTCCTCAACTTTATTTTTGGAGGGAAAATTTAAGAAAAATGTTTGACAGTTTTTTGTCGTGGCCGGGGCGGGGGGGGGGGGAGGGCGTCATTTTTCTCGACGGCCCTGAACATAACGAATTTAGTAAATTCATCGGCAACCGATCTATTTCCTATAAAAATAACACACTATTAATGGGAACATGAACATTAATTACATATTTCGTTTAACTTGTCAATGATATGCAGTTTTTTTTTTTAATCAATACGGAATCGTCTGCTAGTGCTGGTTAACATACATCAAACTCAAGTGATTGCTTCAGATTCTTTTTACGGCATACATCCTTAAAAAATAGCAATCCTTTTAGATTCGAACGATATCAGATTGGGTTGCTTTTAATTTTTAAAAAATAATATTTCTCTCAATACTTTTCAACTTTTCAACTTCTACAAGAGAATTTACGTATATGAACATATTTTTTTTATAGTTATTATAGGTAAATGATAAGTTTTATTTAAAATATTTTTACCCAGTACTTATATTAATAAATTAAAACATGTCTAGAAAACGAAAAAGTTTAGATGATTGCAAAAGACGAGAAAATATTTAATCTTTCTTGTGACTTGGATAGATATTAAATAGTTTCTCTACTAATTATTATTCATGATATAAGTTTTAATTAAACCCTGTATGTTATTCATTATCTTCTTATTACAAATTACTAACTGAATACATGAATAAATATTCATACCTAGTTGTACTACGTAAGACATATTTTTCTGTATGATAGAACTTATAGTGACATACTATGACAATGTAGTGATGAATAAACAGACTGAAAATTGTCACTGACATACTTTTGTAAACTAACTATACAAAGAGTTATTTAAAAATCCTGAACATTCTTGAAACTACCATAAAAAAATTCAAAATTTAATTTTTAGTAGCCGTGGTAAGCATAATAAAATAGTAAAGCATTCATAACTCGTGGTGTTACCAAAACTTTAATTAATATAATGAAACTATATACGCATGAGAATTTGTTATTAGTTTAGGCTCAACTTTATGAAGTCATATTTCATATTGTATACACGTGTAGGCAAAGTGTCCCAGAAAAAACTCTGGAAACATCAATATTATGATAATATCGTACATAACACAGTCTTGTTAAAAAATTCAAATTCTACCATGCAAAAACTGGTATAAGTTCAAATTGCTCAGATGTTATCTAACTCAACCAGTTAAAACCAGTCATTAAACTCACAAATTAGATTAACCCTTAGCTGTCTTCCGATATCGATCTGTTAGAGCTGTTAGTTGTTAGAGCAGCCTCGATACAGTCAATTAGACTGGCGGCATAGATAGATAAGATAAATTAGGTCCGATTTACATTAACGCTCTGCTCTTACTCCGATATCATTACGCTCCCGATTCGATATAATCTTGTTGTGTTCATATTACAGTGCTGATATCATGCTGGCACCTATTCGTTCTCTATTGACATTATAATGCTGCTCTGAGTTCACTCCCAGTTCGGTCTCAGTTCGATACAAATATCTTTTCATAACAACTGAATGCAAGCGGAGTGGAGTGGAATAAAAAAAGTGTATACACTATAGATACAAGCCATAACAAGTCTGATATCGCTCCGATAAAATATTACCTGAGTGGTACTGATATTGGAGTGACATGGAGTGACATTGGAGAGCCAACCGTGACTGATATCGGACCGATATCAGAGCGATGATGTGAATACACTCATTGTTTATTGTTTAATAATATTTTATCGAACCTGGAGTGGAGTGATATCGGAGTGAGAGCAGAGCGTTTATATATAAATCGGGCCTTAGTAGTAGCAGAAGATAGTAGTAGTAGGAGATTGGGATAGTACTACTGCTGTCACCCCCACCACTAAAATTAGTATATATAAAGCACGTACCTAGTTAATATAATTTTTTTCCTTTGTATAAAATCACTAATAATTAAGTCTTCTCATGTATTGTATATTGTTATTATTTAGAATTGTACATGTTACGTTAGGGTCGTGATTACTTTTTAACATCAAAACAGTTTTTTTCCCAATTTCCCGCAAACTATAGACGTTGGAAAAATTTGAAAAGCAGCGATAATGAGCGTGAAACAAGCGCGAAATTACTAGTAAGTCTCTTTTTTTCTTGTGCTCACTTTTTCCTTGTAAGTTACTCAAATCGATTTTTTTGATTTTCCGCTTTTCTACTAAATTTTGGAACAGGGTGGAATTACTGTTCAACAGCGCGAAATTACAGCATAGGTAATTTTCCCTATATCCGGAAATGACTAGCTCACTTTTCTAATCTTTGTAATTTAATATTGAATTTTGACACAGGAATGGCTGGTTATTGATAGATGAGCGATATGCTAATGGAGATGACCCATCTCTCTCCGAAGATAACGACCTACCAGACAAGAAGCAGAGTTGCTAACTACTAGAACAACTCGAGGTCATCTTTTAATCCTAGAATCATACGTTGGTCTACAAGAAACGTTAATCATACATCGTCGTCAATTTGATGAATGGACTTTTTACGGAGAATTTTAGAGTTTATGTGGAAAAAACATTTTTTTTACCTAACAATACTACAAAAGCGAACCAAATATTTAAAAAAGTTACATTTTGGAAAAATTTTTTAATACCTATAAATATTTACTAACTTTTTTAATCTTTTGATCAAAGCATATTTTCATTATAAAAATTAAAATAAAAAATAGATAAATACATCAATCGTACCATAAGACATGTCTTTCAAATAATTAATTTGTGAACTATTATGAGTCGGTGGATATGTGTGACTTTACAGAATGTGAAATTTCTCCGTCACAAATATATTCCCGTAGATATGTAGGTATTCAATATATTAAAACTTCAGTATCATGTCGCCTCTATAAGTCAAACAGCTGAAGTCATCTTTCACATTACCATTATCATTAAATAAATTAATTATAACATCCATATCTTTAATAAATTTTAGAAAAATTAGGAAAACTTTTATATGTAAAATGCAAAATCTTTTAAAAAAAACATACGTTAATCATACATCGTCGTCAAATTGACGCACACTATTTTATTGTAAACAAAACGGCAGCAACTATAAAATTGATACCTCTTTTGTGTTATCAAAAGAAATAAATTAGATACCAGAAGTTTTAAAACAAACAAGCAACGACAAGTTGTAGTACCGGAGCAAGTAGGGAAGTTTGGTCATCAATTTGACGAGTACGTATGATTCTAGGGTTAAATTAATTTTTTTTTTTTAGATTGGTTAATATTTACATTCCATGCCACTGAGTTTTTAATTTTTAGTTTAAAACTGGCTCGCTAAAAGCAGTATACATATTGTATTATAATAACTAGAGAGCGGAAATTGCATATTTTGCATATCGATAAGTTCCCGTCAAATATCAATAAAACTTCGGATATATCCGATCTCCACTTTTCGAATTGATTAAGACTATTTAAAATTTGCATATTTGATAAAATTCTACATATTTTCGAGTTTTTTGCATAAATATGCATATTTTTACAAAATTTAGCACTTTTTAGAAAATATATTTTAAATTACAGGTTTACAAATTTTATTAGATCTAATTTCAAGACCTTCAAAAGTACATTGTTGCATTTTTAAGAATTTTAAAATATGTAACGAGCCTTCCAAAATGATTGAATTGCCAAGGTCATTGCTAAACAAAAAACTTATTTCACGGTAACTACATAGTACATATTTTCTATAAAACTATAGTTGAAAAAATATTCCCAGATACTTTTGTAGGTTTCCCTCTTTTTCGTCCTTGTCGTACACTTTTCAATTACTCATTTATTAGGTTCTAAATTTTACGAAAAGGGCGTTTAGAACACCCTGTATACGTCAATGTAAATGTAAACAATATATTTTAATTAAATGGAACAAACAGAGAACATAGTGAGCAGAACACAGAGTCGTTCATTTGAAAGTTTGATGTGCAATGTTTTACTTTATTGTTTATTTATTTTGTTTCATACGTTTGTTACACACTCGAAGATTGTCAATTATACCAATAAACAAGTTATAAAATAAAGAAATAGTTACTGAAAGTTATACTACTGTACATACCATCTCCTATACATACCACCATTACTATCATACCTTATACTACTTTTACTGTAGCCACCACATATACTGACAATTATTTAAATATTTAATTAAAACAGATTTATTTGTAAAATTTTACAAAGCAAACAGAGAGTAAGATATGTATGTTAGAGTTGTACACAGAGACTTGTTGACAATATGTTATAATATGTAGTATATAATGTATTGACAGTCCCTATCTATTTTCGTGGAGGTTACTTTCAAAGACAAATCTTGATTCAACTTAATTTTAAAAAAATATCCAAGTCATATTAGGCGTAAGAGATGTTTCGGTACAATAAGTTGTTTTGAAATATGAATTTGATGTAACACTTCATTACAATGTGAGAGTAAACAATTTCGCAAATTATAAAAAGCGTACCCGGAAAAACTATGAAAAGATTTAGTCCCTAGTAGATCGAAGAACTGCCAACTTATAAAAACACTAGCTACACTGTCACGTTTTTGCTAGTTGACAGTTTTTCTCGTTAAATTGTTTTTTGGAATCAAATCTAAGTTGTAAAAAACACAAATTTATTTCAAAAAATTATTAAATTCGAGTGTAACAGAACGTGTGGTTAAAAAATTGTTCCTCAGTGTCACCAAACATGACTCAAATTAAAAAGTTTAAGCAGCACTATAACAAAATTTTGATCAGATATTACATAACTGAGATCTTTGAAAAGGATCTAAGATAGAAACTATTGATACGAGTAACTCTATATAGAGGTCTTACGGTACGGAAATCAGCTATGCTATTAAAATATGAAGATGTTTACTTTAGAGTTGTTTGGCGAGCAGAGTCCAAGCACTATAAATAATTGATTTTAACCAAATATAAATTAGAATTCAAATAATTTTTCGCAAGTGAAACCACGGGCCGTAACTAGTTCCGTAACTAGTTCTACTATGTATGTAGTTAATATTCTTACACTTTGTACCCAAGAATTTTGATGAACAAGTAGGTACATACCTAGTAGACAAAATATTGGTTTGAAAATAAAATTACAAAAAAGGTTAAAAATGTATTTAGTCTTATAAATATCTCATTTTCAAAATTTTTGAATTTGTTCTCCACAAGCAAAACATTGTATGATATACATCTCGGTATAATAAAGTAAATTCTACACTAACTTGCTTTATAACTTGAAATAAAATTTTTTAGTAATAAAAGGAAATAATTTGTACAGAGTTTGTTATGTGGTTATGTGTAGGATATAATCAGATATATGTAAGTTTTCTTACGTTTTGACACACTTTAAAGCATGTGTTTTAAATCTTTTAAATTATATAACATTAAATCATTCTTTTACAGTACAACTAGAGAGTACATTTAAAGTTGCAAGCAATATTAGTTATGTGAAACAAGATTCAACTATTTCGTTTGTTTATTTGAAATACATACGCTCTATGCATTGTTACATATGTGCTCAATGGTATAGTTAAAATTATAATACAAAGTTGTTATTCTTTCAAATACTTCTTTCTGCTGTTAGGTACTGCTTAACAAAAATATATTAGAATTAAGAATTGTACTGCTATATAATTAGCAGATCAAAATTCTCCTTTTAACTGGAAATATTTTTAATCCAGTAACCTTGTTCTATGAACGGGGAAGGGTAGTTCTGATTTTTTGCTGACTTACTCACGATGTTGGCCAAATGAATAACCCAAGTTTGAGACCTCGGGAGCCAAACGCAACCTTCTCAAAAATTTACTATAGACTTTACTATAGTTTTGGTGATTTTAACCTTTAAGGACTAATTCTTCGACAATTCTTATAGGAAACGCGACTGAAGCAGACTAAATTTTCTACAATTTGAAACCAGAACTGTTTCCGTAGGCCCAATACTGAACTAAAGCTTTCCAAGAAATATAAATTTTTTCTAACTTTGCAATTTTTAACGCAATGTTATTGTTCTGATTGAGAGTGAATTTTGAATCTGTTTCTTCGTTCTCATCCTATCATATTTTAGTGGATCCTAAAATTGTTTGAGGGGCCCAAAGATGCCCCCTTTTACCTCTATGTTTTTCATCGTTTCACGTCGTTTTTCACATTTCTAATTTCTTATTCCTGTTATATTATCTAAGTCTGTACATTTTATGATGGGATGTTAAGAAACAAAATGAGAAGTGTGAACAATGATTTTTAATGATAAGCTATACGAATTATGAAATATTTATAAGGAAGTACATAAATCGTTACTAGATACTACTTCAATTAAGTTACTTTATAATCAACTATTCAAATACGTTAGTGAAGGTAATCAATAAGGTAATAAATTAAGTTAACCCTTAACCGGTAAGGAGAATTTTTATAATACTGACGGTAAAGTGATGTCTGAGAGACATCAACAAATTAACATACCGCGGGCTGGTAACATAGATGGCCAAAATTGAAGACCACACGTATATGCATGTATCAAACACTCCCCGTACGCCAGCAGGGTAACATTTGCCCTAAACCATAAAAGAATACACAAACGTTCAGTTAACAAAAAGAAGCAGGGAGGAAGAAAACTGAAAGAATATATTTGTATACGAGTCACAGACATCACCTTACCAGTTAAAGGTTAATTTAGCCCTCTTTGAAGCTCTCGGTTGAGATTCGTGCGTATATCTGGATCGTCGTATCTTGATGGAATATCCTCATTTGGGAATGACAAAGAGACAATCCTTCATCATGTTGACATCGGGCAGATCCTTGCCTTCTGAGAAGTATATTTCTACTGCAAGTGCCTGCAGACTGATGAGCATTTCAAACCCGCCTTCCTGCAGCTGCACGCATTCCCGCAACCCTTCTTGCAGCCACAAGAAATCATCCGCAAGGGGTGTTGTGGGGCTGCATCTTCGGCCATCATTTTGGGGCTGAGGCTTTGAAATATAGATATCCAATCCCAGGAGAGAGGGTTCAGTCTGACTTTCAGCCACGCCTGTACCTGATGGTATGTCCGCAAGGAGTAAAATCGAGCAGCGTCTCGCGTAAGAGGTAACCTGGCCAGATTAAAGCTGACTTTCGTCGCTGCCCTCGCAAAGAGTTTGTACCGCAGCTCGTCAAGGTTGTGGGTGTTGGTGTTGCCTCCGTAAAGAGCAATTGTTGTTCGCTCTCCTGCTGCTGCTACCTTGTCAGATGTAGAGTTGATGTCGAGAAAAATTGCAGCTTTCTCTTCAATGTCCGGATTAAACCCCTCAAACAATTTTAGGATCCACTACAATATGATAGGATTTCCCGAAGACACAGATTAAAAATTCACTCACAGTTAGAACAATAACATATCGCTAAAAATTGCAAAGTTAGAAAAAATTTATATTTTTTGAAAGGCTTTATCTCCGTAGCTATTGGGTCTACAAAGACAGTTTGCGTCTCAAATTGCAGGAAATTTAGTCTACTTCGATCCCGTTTCCCATAAGTATTGTCAAAAAATTAGTCTTTAAGAGTTAAAATCACCAAGAACTCTTTTGCGGTTTTTCCAATTTTTGACAAAGTTGCCTTCAGCGCTCGAGGTCTCAAACTTGGATTATTAAATAATTAACACTAGGAAGATTTACTATGTGAAAATCCATATTATAAATAAATATGAAAATAATTTTCGTTGTCAGCTTTTCACTATATTTAATTGTTTAAATTACGAACCGGTTTCCGAGCGACTAGCTCATCATCAGGTATCAAACAAGATCTTGTTTGATACCTGATGGTGAGCTATTTATTTATATTTGATTTTTCCTTAGGTCAACATCATACGTAAGTAAGCAAAAAATCAGAATTACCGGATTTGACTCAAGGTCTGATGTATAAGGCTACTAGACGATTTTATTCAATAAAGAATATGCATTTTTTTTTTTTTTATTACCTAAATCGTTAGAGGAACTAATTATAACTCTAAAAAAAATATTTTAAAAAATATCAGTATCCTGATATAATTAAAAAAAAAATAATTTTTTTTTTTTATTATTATAACCTAATACAGTTTAAACGAAATCGCGCCGGGTATGACGTATTTTGACACGGCTAGTACTCCAATCTTGACACTAGAATTTTTAATGATAGTAACGATAGTAACAATAATATCATTCATCGCAACTAACTAGCTACCGTCCAATATCCTTGACTTGCTGTTTCAGCAAGGTATTGGAAAAAATGGTGAACAACCGTCTCGTCTGGTGGCTGGAATCCCACAATCTTACACCTAAACATCAATGTGGGTTCCGCCGATACCATTCGACTACGGACCATCTTGTTCGCCTCGAGAATGCCATTCAAGACGCGTTTCTCCAACGAAAACACCTTGTGGCCGTGTTTTTCGATTTGGAGAAAGCTTATTATATGACCTGGAGGTATGGCATTCTCAAGAAGCTGCACGACTGGGGTTTAAGAGGTAACCTCCCTCAGTTCGTAAAAAGTTTTCTGGCTGACCGTTCTTTCCGTGTCCGGGTAGGTGACACTGAGTCTGAGGCCCACTCCCAGGAGAATGGTGTTCCTCAAGGCTCCACTATTAGTGTCACCTTGTTTTCCATCGCAGTCAGTCATATTGCAGCTTCAGCCCCAATTCGTCGTTGCTTGTACGTTGATGACCTCACCATATTCTATGCAGCCGATTCCATCGAGGATATCCAACAACGGCTGCAACAAGGCATCAACGAAGTGGTGACTTCTGCAGAAGCTCTTGGTTTTCGATTTTCACCCCAAAAGACATCGGTGGTTCACTTCTGCAGAAAGCGCAACGCACATCCGGATCCTGTCCTCACCTTAAAAGGATCCAATCTCCAGTGCGTTGATAGCGTCAGGTTTCTAGGACTCATATTTGATAAACAACTTACGTGGCGCCCACACCTCCAAGCCTTAGCTGCGAGTTGTCGCAGGACAATCAACATGCTTAAGTGCTTGGCTGGTGCATCGTGGGGTGCGGGCCGGGAGTCGTTGCTTCGCCTGTATCAATCGCTAGTTCTGACTAGGATTGATTACGGCAGCATTGCTTACTCCTCCGCCCGAGCGTCTGCGCTTTTACTCCTAGATCCTGTTCACCATGCAGGCATACGACTGGCTACGGGAGCATTTCGAACGAGCCCTTCTATGAGCCTCTGCGTAGAGTCGGGTCTTCCTCCGCTGCGACTGAGACGTGAGCGTCTCTTGCTCAATTATGCGGCGGGGATATATGCAACACCTTCACATATAAACCACCCGACTCTATTCAGATACCGTTTACAGGGGCTCTACGGTCGACGTCCCACCATAAGTCGACCAGTGGCCGTTCGAACGCAGGAGTTATTAGAGAGTCTGCACTTACAGTTCGCCAAGGTACTTCCCAAACGTCCTATGGAAGTACCTCCTTGGCTGATCCCTAAAGTAAGGTGTCGTTTCGACCTGACTGGTCTCAACAAGGAGGAGACCAGTTCACTCGAATACCGATCCCGCTTTTATGAGATCATTAGCGAATTTGACTCTCTCTGCATATACACAGATGGTTCGAAAACAGCTACGGGTGTTGGAGGTGCTATCGTCATTCGTGACGATCCTCACGCTTGGTCACTTCCTCCCCAGGCCACTATGTATACTGCAGAATTATTTGCTATTCTGCAAGCCCTGCGATTCTGTCAAACATCCGAAGACAGCGCATTCCTCATTTGTTCCGACTCGTTGAGCGCGTTGCAAGCGATCTGCCGCTCTCATACCATCGATCCACTGGTGCAGAACATCTTAACGTGTCTCTACATGCTCCGCCAAAAGTCTATCACCTTCTTTTGGATTCCCGGACATGTAGGGATACCTGGCAATGAACTCGCCGACCAGGCAGCACGTCATGCAGCCGAAGTCGGTGAGCCACAGGACATTGCCATACGCCCAGAGGATCTGAGAGTGTGCATTAGATCCGCGATTGACCAGAAATGGCAACGTGAGTGGAACAACCTCACGGCTAAGCTCAGACAGGTGAAACCTGAGGTCCGAAGAACTACGGCACCTGTAAATCTGAACCGGCGAGAAAGTGTGGCCCTGACACGTTTACGCTTGGGCCACACGGCGTTAACACACCGTCATCTTCTCGCCGGTGAGGATCAGCCAAGGTGCGCCGCCTGCGGGACGGCGCTAACCGTGAGGCATATAGTTGAGGAATGTGTAACCTTTGAGCCACTGCGCCAGAGGTTGCAGCTCCCAGATAGTGTAGCCGAAGCTTTAGCTTACGATGCTGTCTCTGAAAGAAAGATGCTTGAATTTCTCCGAAATTCGCATCTTCTTCAGAGACTGTAGGGGCTTTACATCTCTAAATTTTATTGGAAGTCGTCTCTTGATTCTCCCCCGATATTTTAAACCTTTCAGCTTTGTTTTTAATTTCTATGTGTAAAAATGATTTGTGTTCGTCTTATTTATTAACGATACCCTGTTCCAGCTGGTCTGGCAGGGTACTTTTAGTGTTTCGTTATGCCACTAAGGGCCTTTTACACCCTTAGTGGTACTGTTGTTATTTATACATGTTTGTTGTTCTTGTTATTGTTTTTTAACGATGTATCACCGAGGGCTCTTTACACCCGAGGTGGTAGATCATTTGTTTTTACTACCTGTGATATTTTGTTATGCCGCTGTAGGCCTGTTGTTATGCCTCTACAGCGGTATTGTTTTAACTCCTTATTGCGTCACTGGTCGGCCTCTGGCTTCCCAGTGACGCAATAAGTTTTATCTGTGATACCTTTAGTGAGATTTTTTCTAGTCGTTTGTGTGTTTCTAGTCTGGTTCCTCCAGCCCGGTGCTATTTACAGCCCGGGGGGAGTCGCAGCGATGGTCTTCAGACCTTGGTGACCGGACGCTTTGTCTAGTACTTATCGTACCGTCACCAAGGACTGTCCGCTCCTGTTAAGTCCTGGGATGTTGGTTTTTATTTGTGTATGTTTGTCCGTTGTCTATTGCATTTATGTGTTCCTGTCTGTTTTGTGTATGTTTTTATCTTTATCGTTTATGGCGGCGCATGCCCTTGGTAGGCGATGCCGCCGGGTGCTGTTGACCGCGCCATCCACCGGCAGCAGTACCCCAATTTTAATTAAAAAAAAAAAAAAACAATAATATCGGTAAATTATATAATTACAAAGCTTATTATTTATTTTTATATTACATTTAACCATTTATTTTAGGAATTTTATTTTCAAAAATTAGGATAGGGGAAATTCATTAGAATCGTGCACTTTGTGCCAAGTTTTTGAAATTTGGTATAGTCTTAGGTGTAGCGAAAAATTTAAATAAGTTTAATTATTTTAGAAAATAATTGTATTTTATTATGTTAAATGGTTTTTTTTTTGGGATATTGGTGTGGTCGCTACATATGGGGTCAAATCAATGGTAAATTTAAGCAGAGGTATATCCTTGGTAGTCCCTAGATGTTGGTGGGAAATGCAAGAGCTACGTGGAAGCGATTTTACCGTGGATTTTCCCCGACCTAATTAAGAAGACCCCTGAAAGTGTATATCGAAATAAAACGAAATAAAACCTTCGGTCAAAAATTAACCATTTTATTACAAATTTAAAATTTTCTGTAAGCGTCAAATACAATTTCAAAAAAAACATTTTATTTTAAGTAAGAAAACAATTCAAATTTTAAAAGCCTTGTGAACATATGAAACAATTATATAATAGATTAATAAACAATTCATTATTGAAAATAAATATATACGTTACAAGTTAAGGTGGTACAATCAAAAAATATTTAAGTTCTCTTTTAAATTTATAAATTCGTTAGTTAATAAAAATATAATTTGTCCATGTTACATCTCAGTACTGTATTTAATAAACCTTTTAAGTAATTAAGTATTTGTTTTAATTGCAAAGTTTAATAATAAAAATGTAAATAACACATTAAGTTAATTTGATATATTAAATAAAACGTGTTTGACCACATAGTTAAACCCTTTTTTTTTTTAAAATGAATTTGATTTAATATTTTAAGTGGTGAAAAGTCAAACTAGAAATATTTAATTGAAAACATGTGATATTCCGAGATTAAGTTTGGTGTGTCGTAAACTTATCAACTAATCTAAACTAATCTTATAATTAGCAAATTACGAAATATTATATAAATGAAACTTATTAACAAATTGACTGGTGGCACGAGCTACTGGACTAGGGGTTTACTCAAATTTGTCGCGTTGAACGGATTCTAGACGGTGTAAAACCTTTGGTTTACCGAACAAGACCGTAATCCAACATTTTACGACGTGAATTGATACCATAGCAAAAATAGTGACTCGACCAAAATATAACCTACACTAAACTAACTAAATAAATTTTAAACTAGCCAAGAAAGTATTTTTTTCCAAAATACCCAATTAGCCGTATCACACCTTATGTGGTTTTAGAAAGGAAGAAAACACCGGGTCATTCATATGATTATAATTTCGGAATACCACATTTAAAAAATTCGCCACGAGGGCATTTTCAATAATAATGAATGAAATAAAATATTACCAAATTTCACATGATTAAATTTAAATAGATTTTCGTTTGTAAAATAACATTAATATATAAAAATTTGAAAATTGGATAAGACATTTAAAAAATTATAGCACATATCACCTGAATTTGAAAGCGTGGAAACTTATTTAAATTTACAAATGAAAGGAATTACCAAAAACATGTTTACGCAAATTGCTAAAGTTTTAAATAAATTTCCTTGCTTAAATGATTTAGTTGAAAAAAAAATTACTTAGCTTTTATATTAGTCGACCAAAGAAAATATTTTTGCTTCATTGTAATTACTCCAAATTCGTTTGTGAATCATCTGAAGGATTTTTATAAAATTTTTTTTTTTTATTTTTATTTTATTTTTTTTTTGAATAGATGAAACATTTTTATAAGTACTTTTGATATTTTCAGTTCGACCGCTCGGCATCAAGAGAGAGAGTTCCTTTTTTTTTTATTTTGGTCACTTAGAAAGGATCTTACCCCTTCCACTTGTTTTTTACATTTTTTGATAAACATCAAGAATCAGAAAGGAAATATTACTTAATCATTCAAATGATTCTAGAAATTTGTATTACATAATTTGAAATAACAAAATTAATATATATATTAACTCAATACAATACCACTAGGCGATGCATTGTTTTTTTTTTTTTTGATAAATGATATGATCTAAATCGATTATGAATTTACGTATCCTACCAATAGATGGTAGTGATTTAAATTTTTAAATAAAATGGGTGAATTAAAAATTTGAATTTGCTAGTTGTGCCAATAGATGGCAACAATTTAATTTTGAAAATGCAAAATGCTAATGTTATTATAAATAATTGAGTGTAGCGACAAGGTATTGTCGCTACAATTGGCACGCCCCAAAAATGGCGCGAACTGCGCTTAAGAAAATTTATCCAGGATATTTTGGGTACCTTGATTGTTCGTAGTAGAGACGTTCGTTGCTATCCTGTTGTAATAATCATTGAATTGAGGTGCAAGTGTTGATGAAATCACTTTGAAAGTTCCTCTTCTTCTAAGGTATTCTTCCAGATATTGCTTATGGAATTTGAAATATTGTAGTTTTAGCTTATATGTAGTGATTTACCAGTTTGACATGTGTGCAATTTGAGGTTGTAGCGAAAATAATATGGTTTGCAGAAATTGCGCTGGAGTACACATTTTACATTGGCTAATGTACGATCAAGAAGCCTATTCCAAACTTTGCTTCTTCGCTCGAGATTACGGTATATAGGATGAGTGGTTACACCATACTGAATCAGTTAATTCGGAAAATGTAGAAATTGTTCCAAACGTATCGATTAGAATTCATTGCGAAACTGTTGACATGATGAACACTTCGTGATCTCTAGTAATTTGATCTAAAATTATAAAAATGCATGTGATTTCTGCAGAAGAGGTTCTGGTATATATTGTGTAGTTGCAAAGATTGTAGGATTCTTCCATTAAGTGGCCAAAGTTATTTTGGGGGGCCATTTTTTAATGAATATACTAGTAGTTTTGTATTGTGAACAAAATACGTTACAATTTTAAGATTATTTTAATTTTTTACAAACTGTATTAGATAAATTTTGCATTATGTACGTAAATATGATTTATAAGTTAAAATGTCGACTAATTTTGTTATGAAAGGTGAAAATAAATATGAGTACTATGTAACATGGATACATAATATTTTAGAATTTTGTTAATTTTCTTTTTTTTTTTTTTTTTGAGCTAAGACAATATTTGTTAAATTTGATTTTGAATATATTTTCATATTATGAAAACATATTCAAATTTAATATACATATGTATAACGTACGAAATTTTGAAAGTATTTCTTAAAAATTTTTTTTTTTATTTATGCACAATGTTGCATTTTATTTGAAAGTTAAAATATTTGGTTAAGAAAATGAACTGGTAAGTTGTGAAATTAGTTTTAATGTGATTGGGTTTGGATATTTTGAAGTTTGGAGTTTGTGATGTGTGTGGAAATAAAATTTGTTTAGGACAATACTTATCTTAATTATCCATATAGTATAGAATCGACTAATCCGAGCTTCGTGGACTTATGGCTATCGTCCTTGATATATATATCACATTTTAAAGTGTTTCTAAATAATACGTATATGACTAAATCTTCTTGGTTATTCCTGTTACATAAATTAAGTTTTAAAATAAATGTAAATACAGTAAATCGTACAATTCTGAGATGTAAAATGTTATTTCAGAAATTTTTTTTTTTTATAAGGAAATATTAAATGAATCATAATTATGACTCAATGATTCCAAATGGTAATTATCTGAGACATTGTAACTTGCTACTGGGGAATTTTTTAGTTCTGCTACCATTTGTAGCGAAAAATTTAAATAAAAAAAAATTATTTTAGAAAATAATTGTATTTTATTATGTTAAATGGTTTTTTTTTTGGGATATTGGTGTGGTCGCTACATATGGGGTCAAATCAATGGTAAATTTAAGCAGAGGTATATCCTTGGTAGTCCCTAGATGTTGGTGGGAAATGCAAGAGCTACGTGGAAGCGATTTTACCGTGGATTTTCCCCGACCTAATTAAGAAGACCCCTGAAAGTGTATATCGAAATAAAACGAAATAAAACCTTCGGTCAAAAATTAACCATTTTATTACAAATTTAAAATTTTCTGTAAGCGTCAAATACAATTTCAAAAAAACATTTTATTTTAAGTAAGAAAACAATTCAAATTTTAAAAGCCTTGTGAACATATGAAACAATTATATAATAGATTAATAAACAATTCATTATTGAAAATAAATATATACGTTACAAGTTAAGGTGGTACAATCAAAAAATATTTAAGTTCTCTTTTAAATTTATAAATTCGTTAGTTAATAAAAATATAATTTGTCCATGTTACATCTCAGTACTGTATTTAATAAACCTTTTAAGTAATTAAGTATTTGTTTTAATTGCAAAGTTTAATAATAAAAATGTAAATAACACATTAAGTTAATTTGATATATTAAATAAAACGTGTTTGACCACATAGTTAAACCCTTTTTTTTTTTAAAATGAATTTGATTTAATATTTTAAGTGGTGAAAAGTCAAACTAGAAATATTTAATTGAAAACATGTGATATTCCGAGATTAAGTTTGGTGTGTCGTAAACTTATCAACTAATCTAAACTAATCTTATAATTAGCAAATTACGAAATATTATATAAATGAAACTTATTAACAAATTGACTGGTGGCACGAGCTACTGGACTAGGGGTTTACTCAAATTTGTCGCGTTGAACGGATTCTAGACGGTGTAAAACCTTTGGTTTACCGAACAAGACCGTAATCCAACATTTTACGACGTGAATTGATACCATAGCAAAAATAGTGACTCGACCAAAATATAACCTACACTAAACTAACTAAATAAATTTTAAACTAGCCAAGAAAGTATTTTTTTCCAAAATACCCAATTAGCCGTATCACACCTTATGTGGTTTTAGAAAGGAAGAAAACACCGGGTCATTCATATGATTATAATTTCGGAATACCACATTTAAAAAATTCGCCACGAGGGCATTTTCAATAATAATGAATGAAATAAAATATTACCAAATTTCACATGATTAAATTTAAATAGATTTTCGTTTGTAAAATAACATTAATATATAAAAATTTGAAAATTGGATAAGACATTTAAAAAATTATAGCACATATCACCTGAATTTGAAAGCGTGGAAACTTATTTAAATTTACAAATGAAAGGAATTACCAAAAACATGTTTACGCAAATTGCTAAAGTTTTAAATAAATTTCCTTGCTTAAATGATTTAGTTGAAAAAAAAATTACTTAGCTTTTATATTAGTCGACCAAAGAAAATATTTTTGCTTCATTGTAATTACTCCAAATTCGTTTGTGAATCATCTGAAGGATTTTTATAAAATTTTTTTTTTTATTTTTATTTTATTTTTTTTTTGAATAGATGAAACATTTTTATAAGTACTTTTGATATTTTCAGTTCGACCGCTCGGCATCAAGAGAGAGAGTTCCTTTTTTTTTTATTTTGGTCACTTAGAAAGGATCTTACCCCTTCCACTTGTTTTTTACATTTTTTGATAAACATCAAGAATCAGAAAGGAAATATTACTTAATCATTCAAATGATTCTAGAAATTTGTATTACATAATTTGAAATAACAAAATTAATATATATATTAACTCAATACAATACCACTAGGCGATGCATTGTTTTTTTTTTTTTGATAAATGATATGATCTAAATCGATTATGAATTTACGTATCCTACCAATAGATGGTAGTGATTTAAATTTTTAAATAAAATGGGTGAATTAAAAATTTGAATTTGCTAGTTGTGCCAATAGATGGCAACAATTTAATTTTGAAAATGCAAAATGCTAATGTTATTATAAATAATTGAGTGTAGCGACAAGGTATTGTCGCTACACTCAATTATTCTTAAGGTTTTAGGGAATCATCGCAAGCAACTTGTGCGCGACTACTGGTGGCCTGTTTGCTATAAATTAAATATGGCTGCCGTTGAGTAATACCACTTTTTATATATTCTAGGATGCAAATAATCCATTTCCTTGATCTAATTTACTTTAGAATCAATTTTTAGGTCATTACGTATTTTGATATGACAGATTAGACCATACAATGCAAGGTAAAAAAAATTTCTTTTATTAATTGTATGTAATTTATTAATAAAATTACAAAATATAAAGAAACATGAATGGTTGACACAAATACGATAGCATCTGACGTAAATTACGGCTTTGCAACATGACATGACTTATTATTTCATGTATTATGTGAATTGTTTGTGCAATCTTCTTGAGACTTGCACAACGGGCTGCAGCGAAACTTGGCTCGATAACATTTACATTTGCCTGTGTACGAGATCAAACAAAAACAACTAAGTAGCAATGAACATCCATGACTTGAATCTGAAAGATCATTTCAGTAGGATATCCATTCTTTGGTTCTGTCATTCCATTTTAATCAGGGATTTCAGACGACTTTGACAGATTACAGATTTGGTATAGATTCAGCAGACTTCAGTACAAATCCAGCGTCCGTCATTATAATTTACGATAGATAAATTATAAATAAATGTTTAAAGAAAATAAAAAAAGGAAAAATAGAGAAACTTCAAGCACAATTAAAACAATCAGTATGCACAATAATTAATTAATTGACAATTACAAGTAAACAACGAAACGAAGTTTTATTTCTATTTCCGTGGTTACTCTTAAATGGGCATTTCGATGCCGAGTTACGTCATGGCGGGTTCAGTTTCGTTTAAAATTCATTTAAAATATTGTTTTAAAATATTTTTTTATTACAATTTACAAGTTAAAAGATTTTTTACTGTCACCATTAAATTTCCAAATTCTACTAGAATATAAAAAAAAAAAAAATATTACAATTTTTTTACGTTATATGCATATTCCCTATTGTGAATCTTTTAAAAAAGTTCTTTGAAATATAATTTTATTATTTGAGACATTATAATTAATGAGTAAATAATTAAATTTCCTGGGTGTATAGCTAGCAGAATACATGACGTACCAGCGTCAAAACGTGCCAGCGACAAAACGTACCACTTGAGTCAATATTTACCTGTGAAGGGTTTTATTGTTTAATAGCACCGCGACAAAACGTACCATTTAATATTTTTTTTAGACATCTAACTATGAAAATAACCCTTATTGAAGATAGATAGCTATCATTCTATCATGTGCATGAAACGAAATCGTCTTCGTCTGTATAAAATTATATATACAAAAAAGGAAAAAAAACAAGTATTACAAAATAGTGACAACAAGTATTACAAATGTGAAAAAATAGAGTTAAATTTTATAAAAATAGCTATATATGTGTGTATTAGGTATACAAATTCAAAAAATCTTCAAAAGGAAAATATCAAATAATTAGTAAAGTGAAATGATCGTTATAAAAGATACATGAAAATTATATATCCGGCGGCGTTATTAATTTTACTGAAAAAACCGGACTAAAAAGTAAATCAAACCGTAGGGTCTTATATTAATTAAATACGATATTTAGAAATCCGGTTATAGAAAAATCCGAAAAGTAACAAAAATAATGTAACGGAAACAAGTTAAATACAATGGAGACAACCATTAAGTTAAGGAAATCTCGAAAACAATAAAATTGTGTATTCGTCGTTAAATAGAAAGGATCGATGTGAAAGATGCTAATAAGGCTCTAATGCGTGATTTGCCTTTTAGACCGAGTTTTTTAGTGAAATTAATATCTAACGCCGGATACATTATTTTTATGTATCTTTTATAACGGTTTAATAATTTTTTGCATTTTCAAAATTGTCAATATACCTTATTAATTATTTGATATTTTCCATTTGGATTTGTATACATAATACATACATAGAGCCAGGGGCGGCTTTACTCTTAGTGGCACCCTAGGCACCATGAAAAATACCGCCCCTGGAAAAAAATCACATCAACTTTTTACTAAAAAAACATGTCGAGCAAAAAAAAAATAATAATAATAAAACAAAAAAAAACGCCAAATTGCCACATTGTGTCCCAAGTTTTACCGCCCTGGGCACTAGCTCCACGTGCCTCTAGTGTAAATCTAGTAGTGAGAATATATAGAAAGTATAGCTAGACTATTATTTTTGAAGTGAAAATGAAATGACAGATAAACTATTGCCAAATTTTTTTATAAATAATTGAACAATAAGTTAAAAGTTAACTTTAAGAAAGTTCGTATAAATAAAAATGTTTTCAGTTTGAATAAATGCGCCCTTCCAAAAAGTGCGCCATAGGCAATTTCCTGATTTGCCTATAGGTAAATCTGGAACTGCATATAGCTATTTTTATAAAATTTAACGCTATTTTTTCACTTTTGTTTTTTGTAATACTTAAAGTGTTTTTTTTTTTTTTTTTGTATATATAATTTTATAGTAACGAAGACTATTTCTTTTCATGTACATGATAAAATGATAACTATGTATCTTCAATAAGGATCATTTTCATAGTTAGATGTATAAAGAAATATCAAATGGTACGTTTTGCCGGGGTACTATTAAACAATAAAACCCTTCACAGGCAAACATTGGCCCAAGTGGTTCGTTTTGTCGCGATACCTAGCTAGCAGATCCTGAAAATATAAAATTTTTTATTTACTTTATGGTATTCATATTTGTAAATAATAAACAAATATTTTGCTTCGCAAAATACCACTTTTATTTTTTAGTAATTTTTAAATATTTTATTTTATGTTATTTAATAGCAAATTGTTTGGGATAAACACCAAAAATAGTTACACTATCTGAGAGAACTACTTTTGTTTCAACTATTTTCGTTTTGGATGGTAAGATTCTGGTGAACTTATGGCTCTCCGAATTGAAATTCATAGCGTTACTTACTGAGTTTTGTATTGCCAATTATAACATTTGGTTGTATACAAATAATTCCTTTTTATCCCAGTGAAAAAAAAAAAAACATTTTTAATTCTCCCAACGGGAAAGAAAAAATAACAAAAACTTTTTTTACAAATTAAATTAATTCAAACTGACATGGGATGTAAAATTTATCAATTTTTTAAAGCATGGTGTTATGTTTCGTTTTGAAACATTCTCCCGTCTAGTTTAACAAAATACAAACATTCCTACAGTAGCACAAATGTCTAAACAACACAAATTCCAAAGCCGCTGGTCACACATTATGTGGTCAACATTTTTTTTTTAACGTAGAAAAATATTAAAAGCGCTTAAAGAAAAATCCGTAACATATATTTTATAGCTCATCAACATTGTGTAGTTTTTTATATTTTAAAAAAAAGGAAAACTGGCTTTTTTGTGAAAAATTGTCGAAATTGATAAATTTATATTTTGTGTTTGTGTCTTTCTAACTGTTCACGAAAGCGGAAATAAAAAAAAGTAGGACGATTTAAAACCGTGTTAATCCATATGCGGCTATAAATAAAACTCCTGTTTAAAATGAGTCACAATTTTTTAAACGATTTACGCTTAACAAACCCAAATAAACTTGAATAAATTTTAGAATTGCAACGTTTTCAGTTATTGGACCTCTGATAGTATTTGCATGATGTTAATATTGAATTTCTGTGTCAAAAATTACAAAATTAAATTTGATTTAAATATCTAGTATGTTTAGCAATAAGTTTTGAAAATATTGATCATTAAATTGGATAAACAAAATTTTTAAATTTTGAAAAGAAACTTTTAATCCAACACTGATCAATCTTGTTACCAAATTTATAGCAACAAAAGTTTACGATAAAAGGGAATGGAGAGATTTTATATCATTAAAAGTTTTAAATAAAAAGTGTCATGCAGGTTTTCTACTGAGCATTTTATTATTTAGATCAATATTTCTGCTCTTAAAAAAGATTAAAAATTTCCATTTCACATCAAAACTTTTATTTTTCATTGATTAAAGGTTTTTTTTGCTTTTTAAAATTTCGTTTATATATTTAAACTGCTTAATATTTACAATAATGTAATCTGATACATAATTAGGTTTTGTTTAAATATCGACAAATAAATTTTTTGGGTATGTATTTCACCATACAGCTGCTTTCATAATATCCATAAATAAGTAAGGATCAAAGAGTTCCAGGTAGAATAAGCTACGAGATTTCCTTAAAAAGAAAAAAAAGTTGATATATACAATCTTAGACGACACATCTAAAAAGCAGAAAACAAAATTCAAAGTCATCTATTTTATCTTTTTGTAAATTACCCTTACATCTTAGGAGTATAAGGCGGGATAAATACAGTGCACATTCTGAATATTTCCGCTCTCAATAGTTCCGCTTCCCCAGTTTGAGATTCGAGCGTTACCCCCACTTTACCACCTATTATAATATTTATTTCATACGAGCTAAAAATGTTTTGTTTATACTAAATGAAAGAAAAATTACCTAAATGAAATAAACATAGTAAGACAACTTAAGTTTGTAACATCATTATTCAACTAACTAGTCAGCACTACTTATATTGTTCCACTGCATCGCTGATATGTATCAATTAGTGTATTCAGGTATCTTCTTTATGTATGTAAACAGTTAGAAATAAATCTATGTTACGAGGTGTAAAAAAAAATGATTTGTTTATACAAAACAAAAATTATGATTTTATGAAAAACATTTAGAGAAGCGAGCGTAGTCTTGCAGTATTTTATGAGGAGATAATCAGTAAAAGAAAAATGTTACACAATAGTCAACACTTTTTAATTAGATTTTAAAAAATAAAATGCAATAAAATAAACTTGGTATCTGCGTATATGAATAGATGATTCAAATGAAAAAGATAGGTATATCATTAAATAATTATATACCTAAGTCCAATACTGTTTACAGGTACATTATACGCACATAGAATAATTATATTAATTATAAATATCTATTTATATGCATATATTAAACGTAAACCATTAGAGTTTTGTTACAATGTTATATAAATAATAATTTAAATTTTTAAATTACATTATTATTTTTAGACCCCTTTTTAAAATAATATTTTTGAGCGTTCGTGTTTATTTCTGAATTAAATATTGTTTAAATTACTTTGTTGGTGGTTTCTATAGAAATAATTATGAAATACTTATTAAATGAAAAATCAAGAGGCGGCTTTGCATGTTTCGATTAAATTTTGCGTGTTTTATTGTCAATTTGCGTGTGAAAAGTTTACTTTCCGCACACAAAAATGTATGTGGGAAGAGTACAGTGGGCAAACAGCTATTTTGCGTACAGAAATGTGTGCGCCAAGTTAGTACTTCTCCCGTATGAGTAATAAAAAATATATTAATTCTAAATACTTAAATATCTGAGAGGCGGATCACTTTACCAAAAAAGTCAATATTTTTTTTTAATATCTAGGGTAAGAGACCCGATGACCGATCACTATTTTTAGCTGTATCATTAAATTAGCTTAAAAAAATTAAAAAATAAACAAAACACCAATTTTTTTTTCTTAATAAGTATGAAACCAAGTTTTTCTAATCCAATGGATATGTTTTTAAGAAAATATAACCCAAAAATTTTGATTTATTAATGTTTTTTTTTTTATAATTTGTTGACGTGTATGAAAGATCGGACAGAATATATTAACCCCCTTTGAAAGATCAATATACTGACCCCAAACAAAGAGCATGCATTTATGTACATGAGATACTAGACATACATCATACACATTTTCTGCCCTCTCTTCACGTATAAGTTAACTAATACTTTATTATTATAAAGTATGTATAAAGTGAATAACAGTGATTATGTATAGTAAATATTTAAAATATCGAGACACAGAGCGACATCTTTTGATGCATCTGTATAGTATATAATTATAATATTTGCTTTGATGTAATAAGGACCCAGCTTGATGACATTATTGCCACCTGGTGTCAGATTTAGAGAAGCATTTCGAGCATGACATCTTATGTATGTATAATCTTATTAAATGTCAAATTAAATTTTTTTAATATTTAAAATGCACTTCTTGCTCATTAAATTATGAATTAATGCTATTAGTAGGATATGCTACCCCGCTTTTACTTTTGAAATTTTCCATCAACTTTCGTTCATTTTTCCCTGTTAAAAAAACTGAAATAATATTTATGTCAGTCAATAAACAATACTTACATGTTTGATACTCTTAAACGTTACCATTTGTTAGAATTACTTAGGTAATTGTTTTTTTTTTTTACAATATTTATTTCACTTTTTTAAAAATGCAAAATGGTGTCTTATGCCAATGCAAAATATATTTATCACATAAATATACGGGGAAAAACTTTCCATAAATTGCTTGCAATGCCATTAAGTGTTCCGTCTGTGAAGTACGTTTAAAAAATTAATACAGATTCCGTTTTCTACTTACTCTGCTTACGATTTTCGCCATCTAGTGTGATCTATTGATGTTTTAAAAAACATCGTTGAAGTATATGACGATAGATGACGTATATATTTATATATCGTTTCAAATCTAAATGTCTGACGTTTTTATTTCAATTTCGAAGTTTTAATTCAATATTAATTATTTTTCAATTGATTTTACGTTCTGAAATAAATAAAATATTAAAGTGAAATTATAAAAACGGTTAGTTAAGTATTTTAAACCCAAAAATTAATTAAAAATGTTTATAAAATAGATATGGAATATATAATTCTCAAAATACCCAACTCTAAAACTTGGATCCCAACAAGGATCAGTCATACAAATAATATTTAACACATATAAAATTTAATTTAGCTATCCTAATCTCTTAAGTGGACTAATAACAATTATTTGTATACTTTTATTATGCTAATAACTTTAAAAATTCGGTGAAAAATGTTACAATTTATAACCCATGTGTTTTGAATAATGATCATCCACCATATTAAAAATTCACGAATTCAACAAAAATTGTTACATATATATATGTATTTCTTAAATTAAGTGAGGAGACATTAAATGTGAGGTGAATTTAAATTGAAAAATAATCATTCTATTAACAATAATTTTTTTTATCAAAGGTTTCTTTCAGAAATAACTTCATTAAGATATAAATGTCAAAACTGATCGGACTTATAACCCCGATCGACAATGGGGTCTTTTACCCTACCAACAATCTACAAAAACCGTTTTTCGGCAATTTCAGACAAATGATAGATATACTTACGAAACTTTTTGTATTTTTGTACAAAATTTCAACCGATAGCAAAATGTTTAAATAAAATGCATACTGGCTGTTACTCTATTACAAAAAAAGTACCAAAAAATAAACTTTATAAGTATACAAATCCTTTTTTCCCATTTTTGCACTCAATCCAAACAAAAATATTCCATCAGCAACATTCACGGCGATATTATGAAATCCTTCTTTTTCCATCTAATATAAACAAATCAAAAAATGCACACACACACTCACATATATATATATTTACACAAACATATAAGTATATACAATTTTTTTTTTGCTTTCAAATATACCGGCGATTGGTTTTTTCGGTTGGGTTTGTTTTCAGTATTATTTTTATAGGGCCCACTGTTTATATTAATATGTATATATAGTTATATTAAATCTTTTTTATATGGAAAACTCTTCCACAATTTTTCAATAAAAAAATGTTTCTTTTAACAGCTTTTTTCGCACATTTTTTCTATATATTTTATAATAAATTTCAATTTTTGCTTCAATCATATTTACATAAACGATTATTAATCACATAATTCAATGGGTAAACAAACTTTCAGCCGATAGATATTTTATTTTCCTCAAATTCTGCATTATGCCACTGTTTTACATCTCATTTCAATATTGATTCAACTGCTAAAAAAAATTTTTTTGAACGTTCAGCTTTTGTTAATGATTATTGTTCCAACTTTGAGCAGCTGACGCCACAACATCTTTGATGTACTTGATAAAAAAAAAAAAAATAATAATAGAGTATTTTTTTTTAGTTTAGAAATGACGTCATTATCATCCCTTTCCAATTTATGACGCTAGCTGTCCTTTAAAAAAATTATACGATACTGATCCTTAAAATAGTATATAAATTAAGTTTATTTCCATTTTTTCTATTTCTCTCTTATTCTAGTTGTCAAATTATATAAGATTTCACTTACGGATTTGCGTATACGGACTAAAAGTAAGAAAGAGATAACATATCATTTAGTGAGGTACTATTAAATATTTTTTAACAAGAAATTAAAAAAAAGGATGTATTATTTTTTATTTTTTTTTGAACCACCCATTTCAATTCATAGGTATTTTTATAATACCTCGGTAGTAAGGTACCACAGTAAAGTATCATAAAAATATGAATTGAAATGGTTGGTTCAAATAAAAAATAATACATCCTTTTTTTGGTTTGTTTGTTAAAAATTATTTAATAGTACCTAACTAAATGGTATGTTATTTCTTTCTTACTTTCAGTCGGTATACACAAACCCGTAAGTGAAATCCTTACTAATATTATAAATGCGAAAGTGAGTTTGTTTGTTTGTTTGTTTGACTGGCTTTCACGCCTCAACAGCTTAACCAATCAACTTGAAAGTTTGCACAGACGTTGCTTGCGGGCCAGAGACGGTTATAGGCTACTTTTTATTTCGGGAAAATATTTCATTCTCGAGGGAAAATGCATTAAATTACAACAGCTGACTATTAAAAAACGGATAAATAATTTCAAACTTTGTATATTGCTAACAGAAGGGATGAGAAAGGACACAAACTACTTTATAGCTCGGGAAATTTCCCGTGGGAAATTTCATTCCTTTGGAAAAATATATTTTAAATGAAACAAAAAATGATGATAGACAAATATGACGATATACACCGATAAACATAGGTTCTTTTTTATCCCGATAAAATGTCTCATTCCCGAAGGAAAATGTATTTAAAACGAAACAATGAAATAACAACTGACTATTAAAAAAAAGCATGTTTGATTTCAAACTTTGCATATTGTTTATAGAGACGATGAGAAAGGACACACTTCTATCCCGGGAAAATATCTAACTCCCGTGGAAAGTCTTATTCCCGTGGGAAAAAATATATTTAAAACAGTAAAAAAAAGAATCTTTGATTTCATTTGAACTTGGCATGGTGTTAAAGGAATTTTATAGTCTGTTTTTAACCCGGGGAAAATATTGTATTTCTGTGGGAAAATTCCAAAGAAAAAAGTGACAGTACCTACTCGACGCGCAATAGCGACGTGATGAAAGTACACTTTATACGTTTTAACTAGATGCCATAATATCAAATTCCACGCGAATGAAGCCGCGGGTAACAGCTAGTCTTATATAATTTGACAACTGGAATAAGAGAGGAATAGAAAAAATGAATATCAACTTAATTTAAGTACTATATTAAGGATCAGTATCGTATAATTTGTTTAAAGGACAGCTAGCATCATAGGTTTAAAAGAGATGATAATGACATCATTTCTAAACTAAAAAAATATACTTTAGAATTTTTATTTAGAATGTGTGATTTTATATTATTGTACATTTTTTTCCAAACTATTTAAAAAATATATGTATACTTATACTTAAAAGAATATAGGAAAAGCAAAATGTCTGAAGAAACAACTTTCTTTCAACTCTCGCTTTAAATGAGTATTTTCCTATTTTTAGAACTTTTTCCAAGAAACGTCACTTGTTTACACAAGCCATATCTACCTATCTACATAATTAAACAAGAATGAGCTTATTGTTTTCTTCAAATTTTCTCTTAAACGATATAAAAACTTTCATAACAAAGATAATACCAGCTTGTTGATACCGTCGGGGTCAGCGGCGACGGGAGGAAGGCTTTAGACACACGAGCGAATAATAAATATAAATAAACATTCAAACACTACCCCTCGGTGGCAGTCCCATTCCGCCTTGCTGAAAATTTTTTTGTTTTCCGGACGCTGTTGCTTCCTGGTTATGTTTAGGTACAAAATTTATAACAGGCTAGGAATAGGTTCAGTCAGACTTGGTACTTTTGACTTTTTACATTATTCTAACCTACGTTCATTACCTACGCTTTTGAACACGACAAGCAAAAAAATCTGGATAAAGTAAAGAATATTAAAGTTACTACTTGGCCGATTTTAAATTTTTTATACATATTTCAAAAATTAGTTGCTACTGTAGTAGTAGAAAGCTGTTAATGGCTGACGCAGATATATCTCAAGGGAATTTAGCTACTTGTGTTGAGAAAAAAATAGTAGAATTTCACTCCCAGAATATTACAGAACAAACGCTAGTATCTCTATACTACTGAAACCAGTGTAACGACAAAGGATTGAAAATATCCCACCAATATGTTATATATGTGCACGCGGAGTTGTGTGTGTTAGTCCGATGGATGTTGTGTGTATGGGTGTCTTGCATACGTATATACATAATATTACACACGTATATTGTGGTACGTATACCGTGTTAATAAGACAGTAACAATATGACAACAATTGAAACACACGAAACACACTCATCGAGTGCTGCCGAATCAATGACAATTAAGTAGCCTAATGTGCTCAGCAATGCTCATGAGTGTTACAGAAAAGAGATAGTTGTATTCTTTCTATTGTTCTGTGATTTCACTATTTTTTCTTTTTTTTCTTATAACTACAAAAAGTTTTTATTTTGTCGAAAAATTTCGTATTGACATACAACAAAAATTGAAGCGTAGATATTTAACGAGAAGAACGTAGCTGGAGTATTTTTGGGTTGACAGGTTTTCGGTTGAACATGATTTATCAAAACAACTTTAGCGAATGGTTGAAAATTTTGTACACTGTTTATTATATTACAGTGATCGTTCCATCAACGAAGGGCTTACAGAAATTCTATTGCATAAAGTCGTGAAAAGAAATGACGGCGCCCGGGGATAAATTAATTTTTTTTTTAAATTTTCTCTCAAAAAATATATGGTAGACCAAAAAAATACTCATAACTTTGTACTCGGATCCTCTACCCACAGCTACGAGCCCTTCTTCGACCCCGGTTCCGTGACTGCAAATTTAGCTACCCGACCCTCTCGTCGAGCCTGCATCCATTGGCCACTGAAGTAACAAAGAAGTGCGTAAAATTTCAAAGCAATGGATACAATAGATTTTGAAAAATCGTACTCACAGTATCTATGTTTTTAGCGAATTTCCAAAAGTGAAACTGGAAATACGCTATTACAGCAGGTGTCATGACGGGACCTAAGCCCGGGATCATAACAGAAATGCGTTTTGAGGTCCCTAGAATACGAAAATGATATTCACTAAAATTTATATATATATATATATATATATATATATATATATATATATATATATATATATATATATATATATATATATATATGTATATATGTGTCGCCACGATAACTCTCGAACGAAACGTCTAATGCTTATGAAATTTTGTGTGCGGACTGGATTCTTAATTGGCTCGGCTAAGTTCGTTAGCCAGACACGTCGGATGCCCAGAAGTAGGTTTTCTGGCCATTTTTTATCATTCGATCCTATCATAAGACAATTCGATTTTTACATCGTTGAAAAGGAAAAAAAAATTATGAAGAAAATATTCTTATAGTTTTCTTTCTATTTTAAGTATTTTTCGAGGAAATGTAAATTTTCACCATTATATTAGTTTTCTTTCTTTGTTAGTCTAGTAAGTAATTTATATTTATATCTCAGTTCTTTATGAAGTATAAAAATATTTCACTTTTTTATTAAAGAATTTTGTGAGAACAAGTGAAGTCTATTCACATACATGTGTTATAACACACATACATGTATAGAGTTTTGTTTCTCATTTATTGCATTATAATTAGCATGGTTCTATCTCAAGTTGAAAAATGAAAATTAAACAGATTTTCTAAGCTAATGTAATGAAGAATTTTTTTTTTTATTGAATTTTTAAGTAAACAAGAAATTGAAGATTATGTTATGATATAATATTATTAAATATGAAACAAAACAAAATATGTACAATGTACATATGTATGCACGGAAAAATATTTTGAATCGATTTTGAAAATTTTTTCACTAATAATTAATAATGTTAAAAAATTAAACCATTTCAAATGGATTTAAGGTATTTTATGTGAGGTCAAGGTTTTCGGGACCTAAAAAGGCCAGAAATTAAAAATTTTTTCACAGTTAGTAAGTTAAAGTATTTGAATTAGTTAATTAAATGATGTCCGCAAGAAGCTTACGGACTGCCATAAGTTATATGAGATCCTTAGAACCCTTTTCTTACTGTTAGAGTACTAGACTTGTATGAGTTTCGCCAGGATTTACTGATCCCATAATTGTAAAAAATAAACTAAACGACCAATTTTAAAAATTTCTTCACTGTTACAGAGCTAAACTATTTTAGGTAGATTTAGAATACATTACGTAAGGTCCGCCAGGGTCCACAGGACCCAAAAGTGTCAAAAATAAACTAACTAACCGATTTTGAAAATTTTTTCACTGTTACAGAGCTAAACTATTTTAGATAAATATCGATTACGTTATGTAAGGTCCGCCTGGGTCCATAGGACCCAAAAGTGTCAAAAATAAACTGCCTGATCGATTTTGAAAATTCTTTCACTGTTACAGAGCTAAACTGTTTTAGATAAATATAGATTCCGTTATGTAAGGTCTGCCAGGGTCCATAGGATCCAGAAGTGTCATAAATAAACTAACTGACCGATTTTGAAAATTTTTTCACTGTAACAGAGCTAAACTATTTTAGATAAATATAAATTACGTTATGTAAGGTCCACCAAGGTCCATAGAACCCAAAAGTGTCAAAAATAATCTAACTGACCGATTTTGAAAATTTTTTCACTGTTACAGAGCTAAACTATTTTAGATAAATATAGATTACGTTATGTAAGGTCTGACAGTGTCAGTAGGACCTAAAAGTGTCAAAAATAAAATAACTGACCGATTTTGAAACTTTTTTACTATTACCGAGGTAAACTATTTTAGATAGGTACAGGTTGTGTTATCTGAGATCCACAACTGTCCTGCGGATGCAAATGCGGCGTAGAATGCTACACAACGGGTTTTGAATATATATATATATATATATATATATATATATATATATATATATATATATATATATTACATTAAGTCCGCCTAGAATATACGGTCGAGCTGATTTTTTAATGAGGTCCACCGGGATCTTGCAGATCCGAAAACGCCAGTAATAAGCTATCGAACCGATGCTAAAAAATTTCTCACTGCTAGAGAACTAAATTATTTTAGATGGATACAACTATGCTGCACAAAATTCGTTCGGGTTCTTGGGTCCCCAAAAATACCAAAACTAATTACCCAGCCGATTTTAAAAATTCTTTTACTCTTAGAAAGCTAAACTATTTTAAATAGGTACAGATCTTAGATGAGATCCGCCAGTGCCCAAGATTTGGAAATTCGCTATGTTATGCAGATGCTGCGACAGGGGTATTTTTTTTAAGAATGGTCTTATAAAAAAAGGCGTTTTCAGTGTAATTTCTTGTAAGCAAAGAAAGGCTAATTTTCTTTTTAATTTAGACAGAATCGCCAATCCCAAGCACACTTAGGCGTTTAAAATAGATTTAAACAATGGCAGTGGCTACACGAGGTGCGGGTAACGAAAATTTGTACTCGAAGCTTTCTCTAAGTGCACACAACCTTCAAATTCATGATCCGATTTTATGAAAAGTTTTAGGAATATCCTTGATATGATTTATTCAAAGACCAAACAATGTTATCAAAAAAGAAAAAAAGTAAATATACATAACTTTGGGCATTCAGGCATTAAGCAATTACTATAATTCCCGTGTCCATTGGTGGATAACTACCAAACCTGCCTATTTAAAAAGCTTTGTTTCAGTTTTGCCAATTAAGCAATTTTCTTTTTCACAAATATAAATAAATAAACATTCAATTTTAAAAAAATATATATAATTTCAAATATATGTATATTTACAATTTTTTACCGCAATGGCGATGCCTATTGGGTATCAATTAACAACATAACCCATAAAAGCATGAATATGTATCATTCCCCGGAAAATACGTTTTTGGCATAAACGAAATTTGCTTGGTAAATATTGAATAATAAAATATAAATATACAGTTCATTGATATTTTGAAAATTTATGAATGATTTACGTTGATATATTAATTTATTATCGAACAAAAATATATATTTTTGATACAATGAACCGAACCAAACCCAAGCCACTGAACGAATCAATGTATTAAAATAAGAATAAAAATAGATTTATGATATTTCATCACCATAATTAATTCCTCCCAATCACAAATCATATTATATTCATCTCATTCTAATATATTTTCTCTTTCTTTCTTGCATCGGTATGTAATAATTTCTTTATGTTTCACCAAAATATTCAGAGGGGTGTGTTGATACAAAACTACCTTATGTCTACTCCAATCGAGACATTGTTTAAATTAGTTTATCAAAAAGAGAAGTTAATATTAAAAAATCATGCATCAAAGAAAGAAATGTATACCTTATCACCTTAAGAAAGTATTATGATTGTATATACTATAACTATGGTGTTAAAGATAATAATTTTTGACGTGAATACACCTCTCAATTCGGTACTGGGTAGCATTCTAAAAATTTCAGCGACACCAAATTGTTTCGGTTTAAAATCATTAAGTGTTTGAACAAAAGAACCACCGCTTTTGAACTCAACTACTAAGGAATATAAAACCTAATGACGATATTTAAGATATTACTGGTCATCCTTGGGTTGTAAGAATGTCACTTCTGTATACATAGTGTAGTACCGTTCGACAGAAGAAAGACGGCAGTTTCAAAACATTGACCACAAAATCTCCCCTTCCCCTGTATTTATTGTGAGATGCAAGGATGCGAGGAAGTCAAACGAGAAAATTGAAGATGTTGAAAATTCAAAAAAATCTGAAACTTTGTCAGTATATAGAGGGTGACTGCCTAATAACATAAAAAATATTCGTTGTTGCTAAAGAACGTTCTCAAGGAGCAAAATCGCCCTTCAAAAATTGGGGTAAAAATTTCATTTTTTTAATATCTCGAAAATGGTACAAAATAAAGCGAAAGTTTGAATTGGAAATATTGCTCTTTTTTAAAGAATTATCTATTGATATGCAATGGTTTCTAGAATTATCTATTGATATGGTGGTTGGAGGTTAAAAATTGGGAGGCGGGGTTAATTTTGCGAAAAGAAGGTGAATAATAATATATATTAAAATTTTGTTTACGTATTTCAAATTTACGTAAAAAAATCTAATTAACCTGTTTTTGCTTAATTTCATAATATGTATTAAGTCTAAGGGTAGTTAACTAAGGGGTGCCTGTATGGACATAATCCTACTGTTTGAGTAATTCTTCATGGAAGAACTTCTTCATGGAAAGTATTTTAAGATAATTAAACCAACGTTGGACTAAAATTCTCGAATTCAAAATTCAGTTTAAGTAGCACTGGTGAGGGGAACGAGTCATCCCTTTAAAGTACATACTAGTTTTCATACACTCATTTTCACTATTAGCACGTACTGGTGGTGGGTAATAATGTCACAATAAGTGTTTCTGATGCCGGACTATCGTATGCGAGGTTTTATTATGTTTGTTTTTAAATGATACTTTTCGTTGTCGTAAACTTTTCATCGAAAATATCTCGTAAACGCAGCATCGCGGTACGCAACGGTGCGTCGCAGCAAAAAAATACTACCGGTGGTCCTCTGTTCACACTTTTAGACACTAAGGAACCATCGAGTTCGCTCATTATTAGACAAAATAAATCTCTTCCCGATCTCCATGAAGCTATTTTCGTACATCATACAACAGAAAATTTTAATATTTTTTTTAAATAGTTTAGCTTGCTATAACGCAAGAAATTTTAAAATTTTGCAGATTATTCTTTACAAACAAATTTATACTTTCGCTTTGTAATATTAACATTAATCAGATATTTTATCAGACAAAGACAAGTGTTATTTTACTTTGTTTGTTACATATAATTTATATTAGACTATATTTTCTAACACATTAATTTGTAATATTGCAAGAAAACACAAACAATATGTATAGTGTGGTATAATTTAAAACATATATATCTTACCGATTTGTTTGTTGTCTTATGTAAATGTTTTTAAATCATTAAATTTATCTTAAGCAATAAATCAAATTTTTGCAAGAAAATTTAACCAAACGAAAATTGGAGTTAAGCCAAAATATAAATACAGAGATATAGGGAAAGAAGTTGAAAGCGAAAAAGACATTCATTGTATTTACGAAAACATTGTTCAAATTTAAAATTATATAAATTAAATAATGCCAGACCAGAAAATAAATCTGTCTGTTAAAAGAATTTAATACAAATTAGAGAGGAAAGTTATGTACAAATAATTATTGTAAGTAGGAATTAATTTTTGTTTTAAATTAGTGCAAATTTTATTTTTATTTTTTTGAGATTTCTAGACTAAAATACATACTTTCGTCCCTTAAAAGTATTATTTTTAATCTCAAGGGGCTTAAAATACTTTGGAAGGGCAAAAAACCACACTTTGAAAATAGACATAGTAATGTCGGATGATTAATCGATTAATCGGTTTAGTCAACTAATTTTGTTTAAATTTAGTCAAACTCGTAATTTATTCGACTATTTTACATTCGATTAAACGATTAAAATGATTAATTTTTTTTTTTTTAAATGACTAAAAACGACTAATTTTTTAATTTTTGTGTATTATTTAATGGACTACAAAAAATGAAAACTATAAAAATTTCGTGTGATTAACACATTTTGATATCTCATATTTTTCTTTTTTTTAATGTGCGTAATAAAATTCAAAAGAAAACCTCGTTTTCGAAAGAGTTACATAGGTTACCCTGTTTTCGACCAAAAATTTAGTCGATTAATCGACTACTCTATGCTCGATATTTTCGACTAATGACAAATTTTATCTGAAAAACAATTCTAGTCGATTAATTGATTAACTGCTTCTCGGCTCGACATCATTATACTTTTTAACGATTTCCAAACGATGTGGTACGTGAACAATAATTTTTTTCCTCACTTTTCAAAACGAAAACCTTGACATTCATAGGCCCAAAGCTATAAAAAACTAGAGTTTCGAGATATTTCCATTGAAAGTTAGAGAAATTGTGAACCAGCTAGAAAAGAATATACATAGCACTCTCCCATAAAGCACGCTATAATGGCACCCCTCCGTGTTTCAAACCGAATTCGTTTGAATGTGTTAGTGTCTAAGTAATAGTTTTTTAACAGTAAATCATACAAATATATAAATCAGAAACATTGACGCCCATGACCTTTGACTTTCTCATTTAACAATTTCGCCCCAGTGTATTGCGTAATGGGAGAGTCCTATGTATTTCAAAAGTTTTAAAGATCATATTTGAAATAATCTCAATAAAGTCTCAAAATCTCATCGCAATAACAACCGCAATTAGATTGTCAAATCATTTATATTTATAATCTTAATAATAATTTACAATAAACCAGTTTCTATAAATTTAAATGATAATAATTTTCACCGTGACACAAAATATTAAGTGTTGATTGAGATTACGTATTACGAATAAAATTATATAAAACTTACTTATTACACCCCCACGTATATACCGACAAATGCCGACATATTTCTTATCACCGCATTACATGTAGATACCGATAAAACCATAATGAAGATAGTATAAGATAAGTAGCGATATAGATACAGTCTATCCTTATCTATCATCTCTTATTACTTACTTACTTACTCACTATTACCCGGCAACGACGATAATCATTTATGAAAACTAAAGATCTCATTAATTACAGGCGTATCAATTATGCGGTATAAACCATTCATTCAAACGAGCTCATTACATAACACTACAGTGTGTATAGTATATGATACAGTATCTCCCAGAAAAAACATTTTCAATATTATATGGATTTGGTTTATTACAAAAATGCTAACAGTGTCGGCTAGGTGACAGAGTTTATGGTGGAGCGTACAACAATTTTCAAACAGCAGACAGAACATATTTTTTTTTAAATTACCTTAGTTTTATGGTGGGCGGTACACAAGATTATTAAAAAAACAAAGATTTAACTACAATGGAGTAAGTGAAGCAGCCGCTCCAGGGCGCATGATCAAAAGGGGCACAAAAGAGAACTAAGATATTTGAAAGATTATAAAACTACTTATATACTAATACTCTATTAGTATAATAGTTTTAGTTTTAACTAATTAGTATATAATTAGTTAATAATATAAATGAGTGTATGAAAACGTAATGTAATTTAAGAGGGTGACTCGCCCCACCCCCTTCTCCAATGTTGATAAAACTAAAATTTTGAATTCGAGAATATCATTTTTACGTTGTTATAATTGTTTTAAGCTATTTTCCATGACGAAGTTCCTAAATTACTCAAATAGTATGATTATATCAACACAGTCACACTCTAGTTGCTCACCCCTAAACTAAATATTATGAAATTGAGCAAAAACAGGTCAATTAGATTTTTTCAAGTAGATTTGAAATCTGTAAACAAAATTTTAATATATTGTACTTTTTACCCTCTTTTCACAAAGTTAACCCCTAAATTTTAACCCCCCTGTTGACGTAATTTAAACAAGTTGCATATCAATAGACAGCTCTTTAAAAAAGAGCAATATCGCCAATTTAAACATTTGCTCTATATCTTACCGTTTTTGAGATATTTAACAAATTAAATTTTTACCCAAATTTTTAAAGGATGATTTCACCCCTTCAAACTGTTTGACAGCCGCTAAAAAGAAATACGTGTCTCTTATTTTTCGATGTTCTACAATATATCAAAGAATAAACAAAATCGGAGGGGTACACCCCCCTGATGCTCCATATAAATTTAAATGTTTAAATGTGAATCCATCAAAAATGTAATATATATATATATATATATATGTATATATATATATATATATATATATATATATATATATATATATATATATATATATATATATATATATATATATATATATATAAAAAATTTAAACTTTAAACCATTTCACTTCAAATGGGTAGAATCTACTTCATTTAATCTAAGAAAGATTCATTTAAGGGGAGGTTAACTTGAGAGTCCTTAAAAATTTATTTTGTATTTTTCTGGAAATTTTTTCTCAAAGACGGAAGGAACAAATATCAATTTCAAATTTTGTAAACTATAAAAAAAGAAATTTCAAGGAAAAATATAAAAAAAAATTGTCCATTTTATAAATAGCGCAGTATGACGATCCGAAAATCCGATGCCTTGTTGGTGGGCATCATAGCGCCGGTAATAAACCATTGAAATCCAAAAACAAAAAAGGTTTATAAAATATACGAACAGTACCGGCACCTATACCTGTAACATCAATAAACCACTGAAAAAAAATGACAATCGTGTGAACTTTTGATTACGATTTTTGCCTTATTTTTCGTTCTTTAAAGTAAAGTAAAAAAAGAATATTGAAAGTATATCGGACTTAGGTATAGGTGCCGGAGAATTGAATTATCTTTAAAATAAAAACATTAAATATAAAGGATCCACCGGATAGTATTGGAGTTATCGTGTCCACCAGTTCCAAAAATGTGGTTCCGAGATAATATAAAATAAAGAAATATATTTTTAAAATTTTATATTTAATACTCACTACTGCGTGAACTACGTTTTTTGAGTTTTCTTTTTTCTTTATAGAAAACTGGATTCGGTTAATGTGCAGTAATCTTTTATTTTTAGATTACTTTCGGTAAAATCACTTTGGGAACAAATTTTACACATAATTTGCTATCAATTTTTGCAAAAAAATCGATCTTTTTTAGGACGCCCAAGTAAACCTCCCTTTAACAAAATAAAGATCTGGAACACATGGTACACTATACAAAAGTAGTTGGCTGGCTGACATGCATCTCGACGCTAGATCATCAGCACCATCAGTATCCTGCCGTCGCGTCGCGTCATCACCGTCGTTACGCCATACGTCGTTTCACCAGTCACTCACCATACGTAGGTAAGTAGGTACCTACATATCTACATTTATTTACTGTTAATAGTATTATAAAAACGGTTATTGTAACATCAAATTTTAATTATCTTAGAACGACATTGGAGCGACGAAAAACGATCGAGGATGAAACAGGGACAACAAAAAAAAAAATTGGAATACAAAACTCCTGCTGTGTTTGCATGTGGGTGTAGTACCTATATAAAGTTGTGCTAAATTGTTGTCAACACAACAGTTAGGATGGCACGCTTGGGTAAAATAAGTTGGTAAATAGATACAAGTGTGATAAACTGCTTTGATGCTACCATGAAAATTATATTTAAAAAATTTATTGTTCAAACTTGAAATTCTGGAAAATTTAAACAATATTTTTTTTTTTTTGGTTTTGTGTTAACTTTTTTTGTGGCCATACAAAAAAAGCATTTGTTTAACCCTAGAATCATACGTTAGTCTACGAGAAACGTTAATCATACATCTTCGTCAATTTGACGAATGGACTGTCTACGGAAAATTTTAGAGTTTATTTGCAAAAAACATTTTTTTACATAACAATACTACGAAGGCAAACAAAATATTTAAAAAAATAGCATTTGGAAAAATTTTTTAATATAAATATTTATTAATTTTTTTAATCTTTTTATCAAAACCTGTTTTTATTATAAAAATTATATAATAGATAAATATATCAATTGTATCATAAGACATGCCTTTCAAATAACTAATTTATGAACTACATATTATGAGTCGGTGGACATGTGTGACCTTACAGAATGTGAAATTTCTCGGTCATAAATATTCCCGTAGATATGTGGTTATTTCCTCATTAGACACATTCGTAAATTTTCTAGAATTTGTTAGTAATTTTTCGAATAAGATCTCAAAAAATAATAAAATTTAAAATATTTTCCGCAAAATAAATTGTTAATCTTTTATTAAGTTACTTGAAACGCATTCTTTGATTTTCGATACAGTATATTAAAACTGCAGTATTATGTCGTCTCTATAAGTCAAACTGCAGCTGTAATCATCTTTCACATTATCATTATCATTGAATAAATTAGTTATAACATCCATATATTTAATAAATTTTAGAAAAATTGATATATAAAGTACAACGTCTTTAAAAAAAAAAAACATACGTTAATCATACATCGTCGTCAAACTGACGCACACTATTTTAATATAAACAAAACGATAGCAACTATAAACAAAATTGATACGTCTTTTGTATTATCGTAACAAATAAATTAAATACCAGAAATTTTAGAACAGACAAGCAACAACAAGTTGTAGTACTGAAGCAGGTAGAGAAGTTTGGTCGACGAGTACGTATGATTCTAGGGTTAAATGATATTATCCGTAACTTAACGAGAAAATTTAGATTTTAATTTCTGGGAAGAACTGAAATGTCACAATAGACGGTGCTAACGCGGTTAAATAATAGCGAATAAAATGTTCGAACAGCAACGTAATAATGACGGTTAATCTTCATGTGGAGTAAAGAATCGGTAATTTTTTCTTGCTTCTTTAAAGTACGTACAGATACGTCATGAGTAGAATTTTTTTTGTCTATTGTAAATCAAAAATTGGATAAAAAACAACGCATTAAAATTGGCTAAACCGTTTTAGAGATACATAATAAAGAATACATAAACACACATCTTCCCAACCAAATCCATACACTTGCTCTCTTCCGTCATGGATACAAGGGGTTGTGTTAGGAAAAAGGTATGATACCTTCGCGTTAGGATACCTGCAGATATGATATGATTGGAATTTTTCAGCCTCAAATACACAAAAATTTAAATATGTATATATAGAAGGAGACGCAATAAAAAATAGGTTATTTTGTCGTTCGATTATTTTATCTGTGGTGATTTGTTAGCGATTATTTTGTTCGCGATTATTTTGTTACAGAGCCATAAAAAACAACTTTTTGAAAAAAGAAATTAAAAATATAAAATCTACTCAAGTAATATTTGAAGTCGTAACTTAAAAAGCGGTAAATAAAAATTGGTAGCAGAGTGTCAAAAGGATTTAGCACAAAGGATTGACAAAATCCATTTAGACAAGTTTATGCAAACACCTAGTGAAAAAGATGCCATGGTAGAGGCATTCCAGTCGAAATCAGAAATACTCTTCACTTTGCAAACAATTACGCGGTGATAAAACAAAAATTATAATCCATGGTCACAAAACTTAAAGAGAAATCCGAAAAATGTGTTTGAGACAATTTTGAAAAACAATTCACTTAAGTATAGGTACAACTAATCATGATCGATTGCTTATATGGGCAGTGTACTTACTCAGA
Organism: Brachynemurus nebulosus; assembly: GCA_035578155.1. Lineage (NCBI taxonomy): Eukaryota > Metazoa > Arthropoda > Insecta > Neuroptera > Myrmeleontidae > Brachynemurus > Brachynemurus nebulosus. The sequence goes on along the minus strand of JAPWDM010000008.1, from coordinate 41,492,191 downwards.
ATTGTCATCAAATTTAGTTCATTATAAAAAAATAAAAAATAAAATAAATTTGCTTTCTTATCAATTATTATTATAAAGAATACTGTACTTATATTCAAAAAGTTTAAAGGTTCCTCGTCGAGTTCCTCGCTGAGGTTGGTTCAGCCATATGAATAGCATTAAAACACCAACCGCGAGACACAACGAAATGACCCTCTATATTCTCGTTTCGTCCAACCTCGGCGAGAATGTGGAGACCCTTTAATGTTACATTTATTATTAATTAGTTAGAGTCGATTTATCGTCACTCATTATTTAAGTCAATTATACGAAATTTATCAAATAAATATTTCTTTAGTAACTATGAAAGGTTCATTTACTTTGACGAAAGCTCTTTCTTTTATTAATAAACCAAATCTTCTCTTGATATATTTTATAGTCAGATTCCATAGTTTCGTTCTGGCAAATACGAACCAAAATATCTATCCTAATAAATTTTATTAAGTAATTATTTTATTTTCCATTTACCCTTGACTCAATGCTCACTATAACCCACCGAATGGCATTAGGCATTCAACATTTCACGTCATACATTTACATCATAATGTCTGGGCCTGCACATGCCACTGGAATAGAGCAATAAAATTTAAAAAAAGGAAAGTCATATTAATAATTCATTTTTATATTCGGTTCGTTTTATTTAAATAAACAGATATAATTTATTTATTTCACTATTAAATTAGCTTAAAAAGTTAAACCACAAAAATATATTATACCATTCACCAGACATCGGACCCATAGAATTTTTGTCCCATACAAAAAAAATTTATTCAAAGAATTTTTTTTCTTTATTTACATAGAAAAAATTCTCATTAAATTTTCTCTCTTTTGGTCGAAGAAAATTGAAAATAGTAATAAAAGTTTTTCCCAAGTTATTCTCAGAATCAGAATGAACGCAAGAAAACATCTATTATCGTAAAAAAATGAATAAAAATATACACTACATCAACAAAATTATTACCACGCACGATCTAATTAATTTTTTTATAATCTAAAATTGACACATATTTCTATACGGACCTGATTCTTAATGAATGTTGTTTGAGTTATTTATTCACAGAAGGCATAATACTGTCCTTTGACTGTAGGTATATGTTACGCTCAATGAGCGTTTTGAATCTTTGAAACAGACTGTATAATTTTTTGTACTTTCTCTAGAAGATGTAAATTAAATTGTATAGATTTTGACTCCCAATGTTCTAATGCAGTCGAATTACGTTATAAATCCGCTTCGGAACTATAGGAGAATATAATTCTAACAATTCCAATACCCCCACTTGTGCTTCGACTACCGTAACTCGCATTTCCTCTACTTTTCAAAAGTGTGAGTGTGTACTTATTTATAATCAAATTGCCCGGATGTTTAGCACAGTATTACCATTCGTTAGAAGCGGCACAAAATCTACCTATTTTTAATAAATACATTTACAAGTATTTTCGAAATGCATTCCATAGTTTACGTGACTGTCCACACACATTTTCTTTAAAAAAATTTTGAAATCTTTTATAGAAATTGTAAATAATATTGTTAGTCAAACAGAGTTTGTAATATAATCCGCGTAATGAACCAACAAAACTTGCTTTGGTCAACTACACATGTATTATGTAAACACGGACCTAAAAAAAAAAATTCTGACAGGATGATTTATGAGTTGCACTAATCGTACGCTTGCTAGTTTATTAAACATCAACACCAATGTTCCGGTCACATTTTTCGGTTACGAAGGGTGAATGTTTACAATAGAAAGAAAATCGGCGGATTTATAACGAGCGGACTTATAACGCGATTCAACTGAATATTGATAAAATTTAACGTATTTACATTTTTAACTATCTTAACTAATTTCAAAAATGTTTCCAAACAATATATAACATGTAAAAAATATTAATCTATCACTAGAGAAAAATATTCTGTCTCTAGTAAATCAGAAAAATCAACTCACGGAAAAATATTTAAGAAAAAAGGTCGAGAAATATTTATGATATTTCATCACATTAATTAATTCCCCCCAAAGACACAAATCATATTACATTCATTTCCGTCTAACATCTTTCCGCAACATCTATCTATCTACTTCTCTCGTCTAGTCTATCATCTAACTACATTATACCAAACAAAGTAAATAATAATTCTTTTACGTTTTCTCTAAGACAGTCCCCGATCTATATGTATACGTACGTAGTAGGTAGCATTGTGTAACAAAGACTAAAAACAGTGAAACAATCACAAATATATATAGATTGAGTCTAAAGACAAAACTGTGTAGTTCGTACTGGGCCAGACTGTGCCCTGTTAACTTAACTGATCACTCGTTCGGAGGCGGTGAGCGGGTTCACATTAATTGTTGGTGATTGTTGCGTGATTGTGTCACAGTGCGTGTTTGATCCATTCGCAGTGTGTATGTATCTGTAACTGCGCGGTATGGGCGACCACCCATACACATGCATTATTACACATATCCAAGCACAAACAGTGTGCATATAAATAACATATTATAGGTGGGGATTGGTGAGGATTTTTTGACGACGCTAGTTTTGCTAGTATAGAGATAGGAACGTACCGTCTGTATTCTGTGGAAACAATTATTTAAAACATATATACATACATCTTACCGATCTTGTTTGTCTTATGTAAATATTTTTAAATCATTAAATTTATCTTAAGCAATAAATCATATTTTCTTGCAAACAAAAATAAACTGTAACTGGATGACTGGATTTAAGCCAACAAATAAATACACAAATATGGAAAACAAAACGCGATATTATGTACAAAAATATATATTGTCGGGTGAAGAATTTATCTTTATTTCCAGAAGTAGTACACAATCTGCGGAACAATGACCAAAGTGCTAGGATATGGCTGTATGCATTGAAGTATTATTCATTCACTATAGTTTTTACAATTTAAATAGTGTTTGTCACATAAATTAAATTAAAATCACTGTTTTTATCTTAAAATACCAAAGCTTTGGAAGCTACCAAATTTTTTTGAAAAGATTGCAGATTCTAAATATACACGTCACTATATGGGTACAGCCGATTTGGATACGGCTGGCCAACGATAGTTATCGGTATTCGTAAATAATCGATCTAGGGCCTGAAGTTCTAAAAGCGTCCAAAAAAAACAGAATTTTGAAAATTATTTTGCTGTTAGAGACCTAAGCTATTTTAGATGAATACAGTTTGTTCTATAAGATCCGTCAGTGTTCAGCTTTTGGAAATTCGCTATGTTATGCAGACACTGCGACAGGGAATTTTGATATTGTTCACACATTAGTTAAATTTTTATTAAATTTAACATTAAAATTAATGGGGTATTTGAAAAGTACAATATATCAAACAATAACAACCAAAACTTTTAATAAAACAATAAATTGTTATCCTAATTCATTCTCACTATTATTATTTAATTAAAGAAGATTAATAAAAAAAAAAATTGGGGAGACAGGTCTACCCACACTGTCAACTTCCCATTGGGTATCCTTAAAGACTAGAGACTACTGTACATAAATAATGCTTTTTCCATTTCGGGCAACTTCTCCCCTGGGCCCCCGATAGAGGCTTTGCCCCTTGCACCATATCGGGGGCTTCGCCTTCTGTACCTAAGGGGGGGGGGGGGTCCACCCTTATCAAACAAATGATAACATCATTTGTTCTCAAGATATGGGAGACAAAATATATTTCAAAAACAGTTTCTTATTTCGTGTTTTTTTCTTTTTTTTTAATTTTATAATAATATACTGGCGTTTTTAACATCAAGGAAGGTTCTTAGGCCATTATATAATAATGTTATGGTAAAAAATCCATATAATCTATGTTATCTTAATAAAGTTAATTCTGCTTTTTTACCACAAAAAACAAACCGCTAATCCGAATTTTCTGAAAACTTTATCCGGTCTTCATTTTTTGATTACGCATCTAATGAAATTAGTCCGGAGTTGATATCATCATTTGTTCTCGAGATGTGCGAGACGAAAAAAAATTCACGAACGAACGAACGAATGAACGAACGAACGAACGCACGCACAGACATCACGCTAAAAACGATGGATTCGGATTCTAGTGACCTTGAAACGTGGAGGTATGTCAAAATTAGCGATTCGTAAAATCGGGCCCATTACAATAACTTCCTATGGGAAGTTAATAATTTTTAGCAAATAACCAGGAGAACAAAAAGGGGCTGTGACGTCACGTTTCCTTATTTATGTCACGAGTGCTTTTCATCAGGATAAGTTTTACCTTGCGAGCCGAGGGGACTACGACTCATAAGCATTTGTATATCTTCCTTAGTATTAGCGAATGAACGCGACTTGAATTCGCGACTATGTCAAAAATTTATTTTGAGTTCCCTAGAAACCGAAAACGGCATTTGCTAAAACTATATATGTATTTGAACGATAACTCAAGAACGAAACATCTTAATTTTACGAAATTTAATGAAAATGTAGCAAGTCCAAAAATCTTGGATGAGTTCTTCAACCAGGCACGTGCGATACCCGAACGTGGTTTTTTGGGCATTTTTCATAAAAAAAAAAAATTGCCAAAATACCCAATTTCAAAAGTTTTTACGACATTTTTTACGCCATTGAAAACAGAACAAAAATCACATAAAAAAGGTTTTTGACCATTATTCTATGTGAACTGGTTTCCAACAAATTTTTGTAAGCGGAAATTCGCTGTTATGCAGGACGCTGAAACAGGGGTGTGGTTCCTTACATTAATTTAAAACATTCGAATCTCCCTAGTCCATTGATACGGCTTTAGTGACCATGAATTAATAATTTTACTCAAACTCACTGAAGAAAACTTTTTAATTTTAATTTCAATATACTGCTCCTCTACATTTTTACACCACTATATCCAACCTGTTCTAGACATATTCATTAGCAAATACAAAAAAAAGAAAAATTATTCAAACTGAAAACTAATAATATCAAGAAATTGGAAAAATGTCAAAGAATACCTATATTTTCTATATTAATTCCCATAACGGTAGCTGTTCAATATGAAGCGCGCAGCTGGTTTACAGTTGATTGCAATCACCTCACCATGTTGGTAATAAAAAAAAAAGTAGCAAAAAAAACTAGGACATTAAAATAATTTTTTAATTAGTTTTGCGGTAATAACACCACCTTGGGTTAATAAATGCAAATTAGGTCAGTAAACAAATATTTTTCACGTTCAACATGTTCCCATGTTCCTGTCGGCTGATGAAAATTATTATTGACTAACTATTGGTGTCACTTAAAATTAAAAAAAAAAAATGATGCATTTGATGGAAATAATTTATAAAACCTTAATATATCAATTTTAACATAACCTAATTAACAACTTTCACGGAAATTCTCTTGTGTTTTTCGTTGAAACTGCTTTAAGTATACTTGCAACGCAGTACTACAACCTTCAAACAGGCGATTTGCCTAGATATGGGACAAGAATAACGGAAATAATCCATAATGGAAGCTATTGAGATGATTACATTATCTTATTATAGTAGGGACTAGGTTATAGAAAATAAACGTCTAGATTTTTAAAAAGTTTTCTTATAAAGAACTTAAAAATCTTTATGAGAATATAAATAATCGGACTTTGGCCTACCAGTCCAGATCCTAGTCATTTAGCATACTCAAATGCTTGACTCGCGTTACCGAAAACAGCGGAGCGGAGCAAACACTCCAATTTATAATAAAATTTCTGAAGATTGTGAGAGCGCTGTAAACATTAAAACCTATACGTATATTTGATATTTTAATACAAAATAATAAAGTCTATCGACAAATTAAAATTATTTTCCAAATGTTCACTATTGAATTTGAAAAGTACCTATAACACCCAAAAATCGACCAGAAAGTTGAATTACTATAACATTTTAATTACTTTTAAAATACAAACGATTTTATGTTGATAAACGTATGTATGTAATTAACAGGTATCGGATTTCTTTCGGATCAGACAGTTTCGTCTTTAGCATATGCAGGTATACATATTGCACTCAATGTGACTAAAAGTTCAAAATATTTTCATAAAAACAACGTACACAAGTTACATACACACACACACACACATATGTGTATCAAAATATTATTTATACGTATTTTATCTAAACATCCTTTTTTCTTTTATTTATTATCTGCACAATTGAAAAGTGCCACTGTAATTTTAATTGACTATCAAAAGTATTTTTGTTTATATTATGTATGTGATTTATGTGATATGTCATTTAAATTAAATAAATTCATCTTCTTCTATTGTTTTCAATTTTGAGAGATAGAAGTATAGTTGCTTGTTAAAAATTTGTTTTTCAATAATAAAAAGTCTTAGTAAATACGTACGTCTTAGTTAATATTTTACAAAAAATTTTTCCGATTTTTTGAATTTTCTTACTTTCGTCAAATAAAAAATGCTGTTAGTATTCTAAATGGTGAAGAATGTAATTTTTGACCAATTATATTCATTCAAATGTGCATAATTTAATGTAATTTAGTTGGAAAATTTTATTGAAGTAAGTACGGTCCTGACCTGCCCGAAGAAACCCGGTACCTAGTGATTAAAGTAAATATTATTAATTTATGTCTATATCTTGCCAATTCAGAATATCCGTGAAATTTGGTTTTATTAACGCGGATAATTGAGAGTTGTGAGAATAGGTACACTAAACAAGGTAAGGTACCCATTTTTTGAAAGTCTCATCACCTATTTAGTATTTACTAAGGGCTAATACCATGTCGAGGAATTGAGTTATATCATTAAATTAAGACCAGGTACATGCATTTCAATTCTTTGATTCTAATAGGCTTACGCGCCTAAAACTACAAATATTTTAAATATATTTGTTAGAGTAGGTACACTTTTATTATTCTTACCAATCAGAGCGTCCGATTAGAATGCAACCGGAAACAGCGTCGCCTGAATCGGGCAGCACCGACCAAAAATGGGTACGATTTGTATATATTTTTATTTGTACATACTTTTATCCGTACAGTCTGCTTCAGAGAAGTAAAAACATAAAATTATTAGGGCTTGGATAAAAATATTAGGGCCAGATTATTAGAGGATATTATTATTATACGGTACCCCATTTAATCCCTTGACAAAACGAAAATATATTTCTTTTTAAGGACTTTGAATCAACAAAATCGCATCGAATTTGGAATAAAAAAGATTCCCTTGAAATTTTTTTATATTGAATAGAAAATCCCATCATGGAGAAAAATGCATTAGAATATATGGCAGAATATGGTAATTTCATGAGAAATAGAGTCACTAGGTGTCAATGAAAAATGACACTAAAGATCTAAAATTTTGCATAGTAAGCAGGTAAATCAGTTTACGTATACACAAAAGTTGAAACTGATTAGGAAGAGTGTTATTAAAAAAAAAAATTCTTGAAATTAGTGAATTAAGTACTAACCTAATATCTGGCAACATCTGGAAACGTCGCCTTAGATAAGCTATGAAATAGATGTGAAGCTATGCATACCCTCATAGCAATGAAACAGTGATGTATAACTTATAAAATCGCAGTTCAGCACAATCGCAGATTTTGCACTGACTGTACATAAAAATCAGACTGTACAAGCTCAACGTCGTTAAATATTTTAATACTGGAAACTACCGCTAACATTATTTTTTTTTTTTAAAAAAAAAGTAATTATATACGATTACTTTTTACCGAACAGTGTACATCGTCATAAAAATAAGTGAAGAAAATATTTTTCACATAAAGAATGTTGGTTGCTTCACAATAACAAAGGCGGACAAGACGGAAAACAGCACAAGTGAAAAATTCAAATAAAAAGATTTTCGAAAACTTTTTATTATGTATTTAGAAGCACAAAGTTTTTAAAATTATGCTTTTAACAAAAAAAATATGTTAAAAATATTATGTTTTATTAATGCTGACATTATATTGTTCGCAAATACAAGAATCTGTTTTACTTTGCAAATATTTTAACAACCATATACTTATTATCGGTCCGTGTAGCTAATATATATGGATAGGTACCCTTAAGTAATCATATTTTCTCGTAGAAAATCAATAATACCGTTCAAGTATAGGGGACAGACGGTTAAGTTGATGAGGTAGATAAAAATAAATACGAATGGCTTGGAAACCAGCTTTTTTCACATTACATTCAAAAAGACTCTTATTCTATATCATTTTAATGTCATTAAAGGAACTAAATTACAAAATAAAAATAAGTTCATGTTATTGTGGTTGTTGCAGTAAACGTCCTTTTGTATTTTTAAGGCAATCATCGTTACGCATATCAGCCGATTCAATGCGTCTTTCAAAGAAAACGGAAATGTTAATAAAATGTAACACACTATTTACGTTTTACTTTACTCTAGAAACATTTATTCGACACAAAGATTTTAAAGGAATTGGTTCACTGAAAAATTTTAATCAGTTTATTTAAAAAAAAAAAAAAAAAAATGGAGTAAGATGGTTTAGGAATGTTTGATATTCATCGGTGTTAGAAAAACATCGATGTTTAAGGGGAAAACATCGCTGTAAACACATCGATGTTATGTCCTCGATAACATCGACACATCGATGTTACGAGAATAATATCGAAACATCGATATTACTCTAAGCTATGCAGTAGTTAAAAAGTCCTGTAGCTGATTTAAAACAAGATCCATTACTTTTATGGCAAGTTCTAGGGTCCACTTATCCAAACTTGAAAAAAATTGCCATTAAATATTTGTGTTTCACAACAACTTCAACAGCTTCAGAGCGACTTTTTTCAAAACCTGGGCAGCATTTGTATCAACAGAGGAACACATTAAAATGGAAACTTCTAACAAAGTGACTTTTTTTGCAAAGTGTACCAAATATTTCTGGCAATGTTAATTTTTAATAAATAAAACAATAGATTATAATGGCTGTTTATTTTGCTACAGAAACAGCGATGTTTTCGAACATCGATGTCTTTCTTTCGATATATATCGTATATCGATACTCTTGAATCGATGTTAGCATCGATGTCAACATCGATGTTTTTCTAATATCGATCATCCCTAAGATGGTTTGCTTTGGTAACGGTTAGCAATGTTAAAATGTTAGCGTAATACTTGCATCAATCATGGTAGTATATTATCTTTGCAGATTTAATCAATTATTTTAGGAAACGAATTGTCTCTTTTATCCTAGTACAAACATACACTCTCCAAACGATTCCCTTGTTCAAAGATTAAAAATTTCGTCTTCTTTCTTTGATACAAAAAAAATATTTTTTTGATTTAAAGAAATATTTCTTTAACTACTAAAAAAAAATTTGATTCAAAGAAAACAAAACCAAACTAATTCTTAATATTTGAACAAAGAAATCGTTTCGAGAATGTATATTTAATTACCATAATTTTGAAGTCTTCCCGATATGTCCCACTTTCCTCTACTGATGAAGCAGGTGAACTTTTATTAAACACAGCTGCAAATAATATTATTAATAATCTTACATTTCAGTCTTAAAACTTGACATTAAAGTTATAGCTCTTAAGGGCTTTTATATTTCAAAAAATCAAAATTGGATTCTCATCGTTCTCTTTCAATTATTCTCCTACGCAAATAAGTCAAGTGTAAGTACGTTAGAATAAATTCTTATTTTCAAAATTCGTTCAAAATAAATTTATAGAGTTTTATATATATTGAAACGAATATTTCAATTGGGAAGGCTTACAAGCTTCCATTTACCACTATAACTATATATTTAATTCATTAATAAATTAATTACTTAATTAATTAAATTTAATTAATTAATTTAGATGTTCACTCATACCAAGTGAACAATACCTTCCCAACTGCAGGAAGTTCTACTTGACAATAAATAGAGGCGATGAAGTTCGCACATTGCCATTTAATATTTAAACAAGATCTACAACGAATACTATATTCGGCCACTAACTGAATACCGAATATTCGGCGAATTAATTTACAATGATCAGGTCTGCTTCTCTGCTTGGTTTAATTAGAGCTACATATTTTATAACTGCGGCTTATGGTTTCATCTGCGAAAAAATATCTGAATTATGGATTCGATTACTTTTCAATCAGATATCCCGAAATTCTACACAAAATCTTATTTATAGTGATTGGCATCTCTCGCTAAACGACTCCAAAATATATAGGTATATGAATAATAATCCAAAAAAATTAAAAAAAATGTAATGAAAAAGGCCATTGCGCTCAAACGTTACAAAGAATTAAAATTTATTTTGGGATTTTAGTGATCCTTAGTCACTATGACGTTACTACCCAGTAGTCCATAATCACTGTTATCTTACTACTCAGTGGTCCATAATCACAATGACCTTACTACCTAATGGTTCATAATCACTGTAGTCTTACTACTCAGTAATTCACAAACACTATGACCTTATTACTCAGTATGGTCCATAATCACTATGATCTTCTTAGGTGTACAACTAAGTTCTACCCGTTTTCAAAAAATAGCGTTATCTCACAGCCGGTTATAGGTTAATTATTAATACATATATGTACATACGCAGCTGTTTTTACTCTGTAAATTCATCACGCTGAAAGTGATCAAGTGATCAAGTTGAAAATGGAAGTAAATAGTGTGCATATCCGCCATTGTCTTCTATACGAATTTCATCAAGGAAAAAGTGCTGCTGAAGCTCAAAGAATAATCTGTGCAACTTATGGTGACAGTGCTATTGATGACAGTACGTGTCGAAGATGGTTTCAGAAATTTATAAATGGAGATTTCAATTTAAATGATAAACTACGCTCTGGAGCCTCCAACAATCAGTGACGAGGAATTGCAAGAATTACTGGACTAAGATTCTGCGCAAACACAACAACAACTTGCAGAAAAGTTAAACGTCGGTCAACAAGCTATTTTTAAAAGATTACATGCTTTTTTTGCAAAAAACGGGTAGAACTTATTTGTACACCTAATATTACCCAAGTTCGTTTATTTTTAGCCTTTTACTGTTTATTTTTAGCCTTTTTGGGTCTCTAATACACTGACGGACAATTTTTACCTCACGTTAACTTCCCTCATAATTCAATACTATCTGAAAAGGAATTTCTCCAGAAACTTGGGCAACCTAATATGTTCTATTAGTAGGTATAGATGAATATAAAATAATCATATTTATGCAAATTCATTGATAAACATGTTAAAGTCGACTTTTAAATAGTAGAAACCAAGATAATTAATTTCTGTCGATAAAGTCGACTTTAGAGTTCAAAAACAGTATCAAAAATAAAATTTGTCTAAAAGTTGCCTTTAGTGTTGAAGTCAACTATAAATATGAATGAGAAACGGCCGCAAAATCCGACTGTAATTTAAAGACCAACAGTTAAATGTTTATCCGCTCTCATTCCTCTATTAATATTGCATTATTTTGAAACACAATGATAGTGAAAAAATTTAGTACTTTGTTTGATTTTAAAAATTATTATTATTACCAATTGATTCTGTTGCAAGCCTCAAATATTTAAAAAATATTTTTTTTTTAATTAAAAAGAGATTAAAGAAATCTAATTAAACTTTGAACGAAGAAATCATTTTAAGAGTGCACTTACGCACTTATCCCCAGTGTTGGCGAAAGGGTAGGACAGGTAGGGCAATTGTCCGGGGGCCCGGGCTTAAAATGAGCCCGTAGACTCGATTAAGGGCCCGGAGAAAGTGAGACAAATTATTTTTCTTTTTTTTTTTCTTTTTATTTATTTATTTTTATTTTTTTTTTTTGCTCGTCACTTGTAGATACTTTTAGGAGGAAAATGTCGGACCTAAAAATGGGGTCCGCAGGCTCATTTCTCTCGCCAGCCCTACTTATTCCACTTCATACTGTATAAAACCAATTTTTTTTTTATTTATTCAAATTTTTAATATTACTCCAAAAATCGCATTAAAATATAATATTTAAAAAGAATATCAACAATAATTAATTAATTTTTTTAAATTTTTAATTCAAAAACGCAATAATAAATATTATATTTATGTAAATAGTTTAAATAAATATAGCAGTTTTCCATATTTGTTTTAAAAAATATTTCAAAATGAAAAAAATTAATATAATGTAGATATTTATATTTATATATAGTTTTATAAAATTTCGATATACAAGTACCTGCTCGTAGTAATGATGCTGTGCATTTTAAATATATACAAACTGACAGCTATAAATTATGGAATCATACAAATACATATTTATGTAAAATCATTTACAGTGTATTCAGAAAAAATTACACCAGATAAAATTTTTTTTAATTATAAATATTGCAATCATTTGTAACCACGCAAAAATTTCTTCTTGTCAAAAATTGTTTCATAGCAGTGCAAAATATTTGAAAAAATTTAGAAAGAATATCAAATAAAATAACATCAAAAAAGACCCGCTTATATAATTTTCACAATCTTTCTCGGAATTTGTTACAATGCAAATAAAATCAATTTATCCATCTATTCCATGTAATAATTTCCTTTCAGATATTCTGGCGTCAAGTGTTTGAAGTGATTCTAATAGTGAGTTTTTGGAGGTTGTTCAAAATTTATAGAAAAAAGGAATATATGCTCGTCTACCCCGTTATTTCTTCCCATTGTACTTAAAAGAAGCCGTTACAACTAGGAATATGAAAATACCGATGCAAAACTTTGGAGACCCCTGGTGTAAGGCATCAAAGGAAATTTTACTGACGCACAAATTTAATAATGAGAATGATTTTTTTATTAATTTTTTTTTTCTTTCACGTTTATCGCTAAAAGCACACTCGGAAAAATATGTAGAAAATCATAAAGATTGAGAATGTGACGTAAACTGGACCAAGATTACCAGGATTAAAAAATTCTAGCGCGAATTATATAGCGTGTCTAAAAATCTAACACTATTTCCAGACATCAAATGAGTAGGCTAGAATCAAACCGCACTTTCTCCAAAAACATGATTACTTATTCAGTAGAGTCAAAAAACTGATTCCAGCTGAACTCAAAATTATTAAGTAAAACTAATGATTGCATATTAGTGACTTACAGATCACATATCCAATAGATAAAACCAAATTTTATTGAACAACTTGAAAATTTTAGGAAAATAAATGTTGGAGAAATTTCACTTTATCTCTTATTCAATATTAACCTTTCTAATTTTAAAACATTTTTCGTCCATTTTTCAGGCTATGGAATTATTTTCCGCCATTTCTTATTCTTTGTAGTAATATTAACGTCCCTTCTGTTAGAGAAATATATTCCTGAATCGCAAAATCACTTGATAGTTGCAACTTATCACAGCATTTCAATTCAAAACAAACAGTTATTTCCGACACAGAACCAATATGACGACGAAGGGGAGGTCGCTATTAGCTGGCGCTAACTTGGAGTCATTCTGCACTTTGTCCGAAGGAGAAAGTGCAGTTTGTCTCCAAACGATGATTTTCTTACCTAATTTAACATGAATAAAGTGAAGTTTAACACCAACGGAACAGATTATTACTTTATTCAGACAATTCCGCATTAAGATATACAATAACCTCATTTTCGATAATTTTGGACAAAGTGCGGTTTGATTCTAGGTAACTCATTCATATTCTTTAGCTCAATTTTTTTTCAAAAGTCAGTAGCTTTAATATACAAATAAATGCACACGCGGTATTTGTAACATATATATAATAAATATAGCAATACTGAAAACAGTAATTTATCTAAAAATTGTTAATTTTGTTTATGGTGATATATTATTTATATCATGCATAAATAATTTTATGTAATTAAGTTCTCATCAAAAAATTTACATATAAATCATGTCCGGTCACTACATACATACATACAAATGTATGAAACACTCTTGTATCCTTTTGAATGCATTATTTATCTATGTGTTTTAGATGTATCATCAAATAATTACATATTTCATATATATATATATATATATATATATATATATATATATATATATATATATATATATATATATATATATATATATATATATATATATATGTATATATATATGAAATAATACATATCGCACCTCGGCAACAACATGACTATATCTATACATACAACCTCAGATAAGATTAGGCTCTGTTGTTGCCGAGATGCGACATGATTGTGTGAGAAAAAACTAATTTTTTCCATGTAAATTACATGGATATCTAGATAAAAAGATTTCTAGCGTGTAACAGACACGGGAAATGCATGAATGAAATTATATTTAAAAAAAAAAAACTAGAAAAGGATATTCTATATGGTGCAAATAGGTACTTCTATAGTTAATATAATGTATGTACGGGAAGTCTAAAATAAAAGGCAAACAAGCAGATAAGATAAGAACTGGGTTGACCCTATAAATATTCAACAAATAAAAATATGTCTCAATAAAGCTGACCACTACAAAAAATAAAATCCAGGAATGTCCAATATACTAGGTCAGGATAAGAAAGACAGGTTCTACTTTTAGGTTATGTATAAATTTTTATTTTTTTTTTTTAAATTTAAATTTAGAAGAACGTTATTTTTTAAAATTATTTTACATTTCAACAAAGGGTCTAGTCGTACTTCCATGGTGAAACTGCCCCCAATAGCAACTTATTATATTAGTAACTGTACTAACGGTATGGTGAGGCTATAAGTAATCGATACGTACCACCTTTCCGGCTAAAACTGAATAGTTACGGAGATCACTAAACAAATAATAAAAAATGAGTGAATTTTTCAAAAATTTTTTTTTCTCGATATCTACTTTACTATGAAAGTACGGCTAGAACCTTTAGGAGCTAGATACTTTTGCAGCCGCGTCAACCCTACCTGACATTGATTTTCTTATTTTCTTAACTATATCATTGGGTTTGAATCCCTCAACCGGCTATGTTTGTGAAGGTTTTGTGCAGTTTCCCTTCACAATTCCAAATGGATATCGACATAATTCTTTAAGAAGTCGGCTACAGACGCACACCTTCCAAATCCTAGCCCTCACACCACTTGTCTTGTCCTACGCCCACATCCAAATTAAATAAAAATTGTAATATGTAATTGTATAAATAAAGTTGAAAAAATTTTGATATGAGTGGCGTCTGTTATAGACTCTGATCTAAAAAACTGGCGTAAAACTCCATTATTAGTAACAAATGAAAATCTGAAATTCACTTACAGTTAGTCAAAACAGTCAATGTTGTCCATCTAAATGAATTTTTGGTGAATTCAGACCTAAGTAAAACGCTTTCTAAGGTCCAAAAACTCGTTCATAGTTAATTTCATCAAAATTGTTAAAACCGTTTCCAAGAAAAAAAGGCATCTCACTTTTGTACCCTTTTTTATATGCGAAATCAATAAGAGAAATATGAATAAGTACGATTTTGGACATTTTCAGTACCTATATGACATATACCAAACTCTAACTTGCAATATCTGAGAAAAAGTGTGGCACAATTTTGCTTTCGACTGATAAAGAAAGAGTTAATCCTAAGTTTATAATCCCTTAATTGTATTTAACACCAAAATAATTTAAAACAACCTAGACAAATACTAACCAAACAGAAAAAGAAGAAAAACAATTAAAAAAGTTAATTTTTTTACATAAAATTTAATTAAACGCATTCTTACAGCAAAATTTAATTCGCAAATATCTTAAGCCAACAGTTAACCGGTACCTTATACGGGCATACAAAAAAAAGACCAAGATTCTCGCTTGTTATACATAGATAGTTAATACTTTAATTATTCATAATATCGTTTCACAGTTTTCATATATCATCTATGTTTCTAATCAAATATTTATGAATTGCCGTAAGCGAGGTTCAGTTAAGTTGTAAGTAGGTATAGAGAGAGACACAGATGTACATACAAACATATTTCGTGTTCATGTCTTCACATCAGCATGTGTATAAAAGTTTTATACTTAAATGTTATTTGGTTGGATAGACATTGCAATATATATGTAGGTACCTTATACATGCAAACTGTATGGTTAGTGTCTTTTCAATTTTACTGATTAAAAAACTTCAAACTGATTCAAAATTTATTCAAACAAAATTAAGAATTCTAACATAGCTACCATTTATTTACTGGTAATTGAAAATGCTCTTGATGAAGTATTTTCCAGAAATAATCTTTTTACGGTAAACAAAAAACAAAAATCTTAATTTGCATATATTTTCTACATTTTTCTTATCCAGTACATTGCAAAGGATATTCATAAAATACGATTTCATTAATTATGTCATCGAAGATGACATATTAATATCGTTGTGTGACTGAATAATTATTGAGTTGTACATCCGTATTGAATAAACGCAAGAGGGCTGTAGAGTTAACAACTATAGAGTTAACAAAAAATCATAAATTAACACTTTCCCTGAGATGACATTACTTACTGCGTGTCAAAAACACGAATTTGACGAATTTTATTTTAATATTGCGCATAATATATAAATAAAATTCATAATATTGTAAACTCCAAAAAATTTAGAGATCTGACTTTTTATTAGTGTGTTTCGTAAGCAATACAGCTAGCAAATATATTTCCACATGCTGATTTGGGTGATATCCACTATCGTCAGTCATATGTACTTCTTCTTTATTTAGTTTTTCTAAAAAACATAGTGTAAACTAAATTACACTGTCTACGGACACGATTTCTAACGTTTAAAATATTTTCGAACGCAATTTCTAAACCCCCACCATACAACGCTTATTTCCCTGCTAAAATGACTGCCAAATTTCTTTGTCGGGCTTTAAGCGATATATGCTTTACTGAGCACTGTAATTGCTCCTCTGCGATACTGGCTGTGCACGATGTGTATTGTTGATGATCTGAATTTGTAAATGGTTCCAATGTATTTACCACGCGTTTATCGTCTAGCGTTAATCGTGGTATACGGACGTCCGTGTGAGAGTTACCAACTTCTTATTAGTTAACGGTAAAATATAGCATAAAAACAAGCACGAGCATAGGATAGATCCCACTGATAACTGACACGGGGGCGTGGCCAACAAAAACATTGCTGATTTTTGTGTGCAACGAAAAATCGATTACTGTTAATAGTCGTTTATTTCGTCGTAAATCCAGCTCAAAAAACTTTTATTAATGCTGAGAAAATTCTTCAAGCTGATCATTTGATAAAATGTGGAAGAAATGAAGGAAATTTAAATAGTGACTGTGTGATGGCCACACGAAGTTAATGCATCAATTTCCAAAAATGGGAAAATTTTATTTGTTAAATGCTCACAAACTTACAATTTATTAATTTAGATTATCTACAATATATTTAAACAGTCAACTTAACGTAAAAGCCCCCATTATGGAACGATATCTAATACTGGAACAGTTTTGACATTTACATATTAATGAAATTATTTCTGAAAGAAACGTCTGATAACAAAAATTATTATTAATAGCATGATTGTTTTTCAATTCAAATTCATCTCGCATTTAATGTTTCCTTACTTAATAAAAGGAATAAATATGTATTAGATACCGTTCCATATTGGGGGCTTTTACGTTATACTTGGTGATATAAAAACACTTCTTTTGAAATGTAGCGAACATACTCTCCTCATATGCGAATTCACATTCTTTATTTTTAAAACACGCAATCATGCTAGTTTATCGAAATTTTCCATTTTTCCAAATATATTTTCAATATAAATAAAACTACTACCGGGCTTAGGAATAGTATGGAAACTAATTTCTAAATTTTTTATGAGATTTACTCCCACAACCATTCACAACACAATAAACTCTACTCTAATTCTTTTTGCGCAAAGGTAATTTTTATAAATATAATTTCCATACTGTCTTTAAAAAAAATTATTTATTTTATGTTTTAATTTAAACTAATGTCAAACTGTAATAATTTACTTAGGTGCACACTAAAATTAGTTGTTTTTTTGGCCACCAGATGTCATGATCAAAGTGGTCAGTTCCCAATATTTGAAATCTAGCAAGTGCTTGTATAACATAGTCAACAGTGACGTTATTGTACGTTATTTCCTATCACTGCAACCAGTACCTACAGCTCCTATCACAGTTAGCTGCACTAGTTCTAGCAAATAATCTGGCATCGCCTGATGCGGGCATTGCATCTCAAGCATCCACGATGAAAAATCCATCATATTATTTGGATTATTTTTGCAATTACGCAAAAAGAAAGACATCAGATTGGGTCCTAAGTGTTTAGCATTCAAAAGTGTTTAGTATTTACAAGTGTTCTTTTAAATGACCATTCGAAAAAAGTTTAGTGTTCAAAATTGTGGCCTTCATCGACTTTCCAGTTTTAGAATCTGATCAACGAGAACAAGCACGTACTTATCAGAAATTAATGATAAACCTAAGAGAGTATTATTAGAAGGGAACTCTATTTCTTTATAGCTATCATCCATAGCTACTGATAAACTACCGAAACTGGTAAAACCAAAAACCAAAATTATAGCTAATAATAAAACCAAATGCGAGATATCAAATAACAATCCTATTACTTTGCTTATAAGAATGAGACAAGTCGCTTTAGAAATAGTTTATTGGTTCTAAATTGGTAAATAAATGGTTCTCATAATCCAACAATAATTCAGTATTTCATAAAGTAAGCTGAAAAACACAATTCTCAAAAAAAATTTCAGTCTGATTTTGATAAAATTTTTCATCTGCGGCTTCCATATATAAAAAAAGAAAAAAAAAACAATATTATTTCTAGAAAAAGTCGAGTATCAGCTAATGTAAAATTACTAAAACTATGAATAAAATTTTTAATTTATTCGTAATATTATTTAATTCACTTAAAACGTACATAAAATTCTCATTACACAACGATAACCAGCAAACAAGTAATCCTTATCGATTATACCAATCGCAATATTCGAAGTAGAAAGTCGGAAGAACAAAGATAAAATTAATTAGTAACTTATTTATTTTTATTTTAATGAAATCAGAAGTACCGTAAACAGTTGTAAACAGTTCTGGGCAATAATTAAAATTTCTATTTAAACTCGTTTGCTCTTCACATTGTGTACAATCATAAAAAAAAGAACGAAAACTTTTATAAAATGAATGTTGAACTTAAGAAAAAAAATGCAAAATGTTACTGAAGTTTTGTGTACTTATTTAAGTTAGCAGAATTCTTCTATTTTTACCACCTTGTATGCTTGTATGCTTCACTTACCTTCACTCTTAATGCATCTATTCTTTTTAATAATTAAATATCTTTGATATTATAAAGTTTTACTTTTATATAACTACTCTGGATATATAATACTGATGAGTATTCGCCACGTCGTAGTTACACTACAGCTTAAAAACTATTGGCCATCATGTTTTCGCAACGTCAACACATTCAATTTATGCAGCACCACTACACTGATTTTGATTGATTTTTCTCGTTACGATTATTCTAGATTGGGTACCGATTCATTCGATATTTTATTTATAATAGCTTCAGCAAAACTTAAACTTACCGAGTGGCAAATTCAATAGCTATGCCATTAAAATTAAAATGAATAAAATTCAATGAATTCTTTGACAAAAACATAATTAAAATCTTAATCACTACAAAAAAAAAAAAAATTATTCACTTACATTCTCATGACAACAGCTTATATAGAGATTTCGTCATTTCTTTAGTGAAAGATGGCGTTTTCGTACAAAATTTCAATACCAAATTGAAAATCCAATATTGACAGTATTGTAAGTATAGTATATTTTTTTAGTTTAGAAATGATGTCATTATCATCTCTTTTCAATTTATGACGCTAGCTGTCCTTTAAAAAAAATTATACGATACTGATCCTTAAAATAGTACCTACATAAATTAAGTTTATTTTCATCTTTTTTTCTCACTCTTTTCAATTGCCAAATTATATAGGATTTCATTTACGGATTTGTGTATACTGAATGAAAGTTAGGAAAAGATAACATACCATTAAGGAGAGAGTTCAAATAAAAAAGCAAGTTTCTTATTTATGATTTTTTTGCTTGTTGAAATGTTCTTTCAAATTAGGGAGGGTTTCAAATAGAAAATTTTGTTTCTGAAACATTCATTACTCTTCCCTGTGGGGGGAGAGGGCCCTTTTTCACAAGTTTTTAAGCGTTTACAAGGAACGCCATATTTCAAAAAGTAATTTAAAATATTTTTTAAATATTTTTTCATTATTTTATTCCTAAAGGACCTGTCCATAAAGCTGAGTATGGGTTTCAGGTAATTTTAAAAACTAACCATAAAATTGTAAGCCAAAACTTCTAAAAATTATAAATCCCACTTTTTTATTAAAAAAAAATGTTTAAAAATAGTTGAAATTGTTCAAATGGAAAAAGCATACTCCACTTTATGCACAATATGTTTATGAACAAAATAAAAAAAAATAAGTCTCTATCTTTCTAATACTTGAGATATGATTTTCCTTGTCGGGAAAAACACAACTTTCGGGAAACGGTAAAAAGCAAAAATAATAACAAAAGAAGCGGTTTACTCATTGTTTGTTAAAACTCTCCAGCCCCATACATTCTTCCCTCTTGTTCCTTTTTCTTTCTTTATCCTGAAGATTCTTCATCTTCAAGTAGTTATATTACTGATAAAATCGCGAGAGGGGGGGGGCGAGCGTTGTCTGCAAAGGAGCAACAACTTGGCTGTGCAGCGGCTCACAAATAAATATTTTTCTACTTAAAAAGAAATTTTTTGGTCATGTTTTTTATATCACCGTGTTTGTAAAGAACCACAGAACAAAATAAAAACAAAAAACGAGATTCAAAAAAAATTAGTTTATTAGCCGTTTCTGGCGTGAACTCCTCCCTTAAATTAGGTTTTATTAAATAATTTTTACCAATAATTTTTTATTTGACCCACCCATTTCAATTCATATCTTTATGATACCTCGGTAGTGACGTACCACAGTAATAAGGTATCATAAAAATATGAATTGAAATGGGTGGGTGAAATAAAAAATTATTGGTAAAAATTATTTAATAATACCTAATTTAATGGTATGTTATCTATTTCTAACATTCATTCAGTATACACAAATCCGTAAGTGAAATCTTATATAATTTGGCAATTTAAAAGAGTGAGAAAAAGAAAAAATGAAAATAAACTTTATGTAGGTACTATTTTAAGGATCAGTATCGTATAATTTTTTTAAAGGACAGCTAGCGTTATAAATTGAAGAGATGATAATGACGTTATTGCTAAACAAAAAAAATATACTTTAGTATTGAGATAAGGTAAAAGCCCCTATACTCGAATGCGATTTAATACTCGAACAGTTTTGATATTTATCAGTTTCTTTCAGAAATAACTTCATTGATATATGTAAAATATCCAAATTGTTCGAGTACCTATTGCATCGCTTTTACCCTAGTGATAATATTTCTTGATACACAACTTTTTTGTTGCTAACTTACATATTAAGCACTTATTATTTTGTGAGAAGTTTACATTTTTTCAAATAAGTTTGTTGGCGGGCAATTTAACTAGTAGAACTCTTAACTAATAAAACACGAGTAGCTAATTAGTGTTTTTGGATATACAACTTTTCATATTAGATTACTTGGAGACCACAATTGATTCAGAAGAAAATATAAATCTTAAGTCTTATACAGTAAAAGTGTAAGACTATTTAACGAATGATATATAGGGAAGGGGACGACTTACCTACCTTTAAAAAAATGCTTAGAAAATGAAAAAGTGAGCACGAGTGTTCTAGAAACTGGATTTTTCTTTTCAATCGACGCCGAATTTAAAGTAAAATAAAATAAAGTAGAATAAATAATTGAAATATTTAATTTAAGTCTACACATTCATTCTAAATTATCAATTTGTCAATAATTTTTCCTCTCTCTAAAATATGTGTTAAATAATTTTTCTCTATGTCAGTGGCGTTTACTGAATACTATTAATACAAAATTTATACATATAACTTAGGTAGGTACCTATTATTTTTATTAATTCTACTTTTCATAGTAATGCCGGCATTTGATAAAAAAACAACACTGGAATTTTTTTTTTAAATTTTAAATCAATTAAAAAATCAGACACTAGAACACTCGTGATCACTTTTTGTTAAAAAATAGGTTTAAGTCGTTCACCTAATAAGTAATATTCATGTTTACCAATATTATTAAATATCTGCTTACTATGGTTTTGAAATCAATTCCTCTCTCTGAGACTTAAAACACACTGTTAAATTGTACATTGTACTAATTCTCCATTTTATAAATTCATATCGGTTTGAGATGAGAGACAATAAATTTTATTTTATCAGATATGTAAAAATTTTAAACAATTTCCTTTCAGATTTGTGTCAGCTATTGTGTCGAAACTTTTTACAAGTCTTGTATAAAAAGGTCATGTACGTAGACATACAATTTTAAATACATACAAGTAGTGTACATTGTGAACTTGTGAAAATTTACAATTAAAATTGCTCCTGTAGAGTCGTGCACTGTGTAACAGTTAGAACTACCTATTCTCTCCCGCCGTATTTTTAGTTTCAACATCAATTTCTCCCTACAAGAGTTTTTAAATTAAATTGTATGCTGATATATTTAAATTTATGATGAATTTTACATAAAACCATTTTACCAAACTAATTAACAAATTAAAAAGTGAATTTATAATTAGCAATTTAGTAACGCTATGATTTTATTCAAAATTTAAGCGAACGATCACACTAGAAGAGTGAAAGAGTTATTTGTATATTTCTAAAAGCTTTTAAGATTAAAGTGATAGCCACCAGAATGTTTAAAACTGAATTATTTCATTGTGCTTTGTGGTAACTTGGACAAAAATACCCCGTATACCCAGAATATATTAGAACAACTTTTTTATTGTATATGTTCATTTACATAATTGAAATACTGCATTTCTGTTATACTCAGTTATTAAAACAACAACTTTTATAGACTGTGCCTAACAACAATTATTTTATATATGTAATAATTATAGAGAAATAAAAATAAAACATAAAAACACTTAAATTAATTGAGTCTCATTCCATAAAAATAAAAGTAATCAAGGAAAACTCCAAATTTATATAAAATAAAAATTAATGTCACTGGTGTTATTGGGCACAAAAAAAACCATTTACTATTTAAACATACGTAGAGTAGACCGGGGCAAGTTTGGTACAGGGGTAAGTTTACACAATCCTTATAGCTCACAAACCGTTGATTGGATCGCAGCATTTGTCAGGCCAAACAAGTTACTGAGACTGCCATTTGCAAGTACGTCAGTTTGCAAACCAGTACTATTAGTAACAAACAACGTAGAGCAGAATTTGTGATTTTTTTTTGAAATGAGTAAATTTTTTCATTACTACATTAGTGTGAATAGTAATTATACTATTAGATCTTTACAATTCATAATGGATTATCTTGTTAGGCCGTTCTTTTACGGCTATTTTAAGATAGTTTGTTAAATGATAATCTCATTAAAAAAATTTATAGGTTATATTTTGTTGAAAATATGCCGAATGGGCAAGTTTACACAAGGCACATGGGGTATGTTTACACATTCTTTAAATCGTGTTTTATTTGTTGATTTATCAACGCTTACTTCCGAATATGCTCCGTCCTATCGGACCCATCGCTAAAAAACATCTGGTATTAGGTTTTTTTCAACGCCAGAATATGTGTGACCATTTAAGAAAGCAGAGTCAAGAAAAAGAATTGGTAAAAGCAGGAAGAAACGATAAAAAAAAGATATTTTCAAGAATAAGAAAAAAGTGGAACTAAAAAATTGTTTTGCTCTGAAAAGATAAAAACACAAAAAAAGTAAAAATTACAAAACCAAAAGATGGCGGTTCATGTGAATCGGATAATGAAAATGACGATGAGAATTGTGCTTGTATATACTTTTTGAAACGATTCAGAAATTCTAAACCTGGCGCATACTGAATACAATGCATATAGTGTAAGCTGTAAGAGATAGACACATGATAACTGTAGGTTTATTGAAACTGATTCAATTTTTCTTGTATGCGTGAACTGTGAAAGCAATTTTGAATGTGCAATTCTAGCTGATGTGTAGACCCTGCCCATTACTTCATACTAATTTATATATTTATTGTCAATTTTTCGTTATTTTATGCTTTTTAGGATTTGAAGTTTTATATTTTATTATTATTATTTTTTTTTTTTTTTTGTTAATAAAACCAATTCACATATTTATTTGTGTTTTTTACAGTCATTACCCTTAATTTTTTTCATTTTAAGAATGTGAAAACTTACCCCAGGTACTGTGTAAACATGTCCCCTAAAGGGGGCATGTTTACACAGGTGACATCACTCAAAAATAAGCTGAGTACCAAAAAAATTATAATAGTAGGAAGCTCCTCGTAGGCGTCAAAATGAAGCCTAACAATTAAGTTATAATTGAGTATAAAAAATATAAATAGCTATAATACAAAAAATTAGAATAACCAAAAACTAAAAACTGTGTCAACATGCTGCGGTCTACCCTACTATAATAATTCGGTATTTAACAATTTTTCAGAGTAGGTATATTTCACTTTTGTGTTCGATGTAAGTATGTAAATTTTTCATAGTTTGTTTACAATACATATGTGGTATTTCTATACGCATAGTGGAAACTTTCGTTCAGAGCAGACAATTAACCCTAGAAACGTTAAGCATACATCGTCGTCAATTTGACGAATGGACTTTTTACGGAGAGTTTTAGAGTTTTTATTTGCAGAAAACATTTTTTTTACATAACAATACTAAAAAAAACGAACAAAATATTTTAAAAGTTGCATTTGGAAAAAGTTTTTATTATAAATATTTATTAATTTTTTTAATCTTTTTATAAAAACATATTTTCATTATAAAAATTAAAAAATAGATAAATACATTAATTGTATCATAAGACATGTCTTTCAAATAATTAATTTATGAACTATTATGAGTCGGTGGACATATGTGACTTTACTAAATGTGAAATTTCTCGGTCACAAATATTCCCGTAAATATGTAGTTATTTCCTGATTAGGCACATTTATAAATTTTCTAAAATTTGTTAGTAATTTTTCAAGTAAGATCTCAAAAAATAATAAAATTAATAACATATTACTCAACAAGCTGGTAATGCTAGCTATTACTCACGAAAATGAAATTGCGATACGAGCCGAGCTTGCGAGGCCAGTGTCGTAATGCATCTGAGTGAGTAAAAGCCATTGCAAGCGAGTCGAATACGATATTTTTTTTTACGACATTTTTCTTTTCTGATTTAAATAAAATTGAATATAAATTCTAAATTAAAAGAATAAAATTTTTAATCTATCTCTAATATCATTAATTGTTTGTATATGTATCTATGGAAACGACCAAAATAAAATTCACATTATTTTGTTTACTTAGACGTTACTACGCAACATATTAGAACTTAAAAATTGATACGTATATTATACACAAAACAAAAGCCAGCCCAGTGAATAATGGTTAAAACGGCGATTTCATTGGTCAAAAAGGAATAATGAAAATTCCTCCACACCTTTGAATAATGCCTAACTTTCTCAACAATTAACGGATATTTAATGAGTGTGTTCTTCAACAGGAGTAGAAAAAATATTTTCCACAAAATAAATTGCTAATCTTTTATTAAGTCATTCGAAACGCATTCTTTAATTTTCGATTCAATACCTATATTAGAACTTTAGTATTATGTCGTCTCTATAAGTCAAACAGCTGTAATCGTCTTTCACATTATCATTATCATTGAATAAATTAATTATAACATCCATATCTTTAATAAATTTTAGAAAAATTAGGAAAACTTTTATATACAAAGTACAAAATAAAAAAAAAAAAAACACGCTAATCACACATTGTTGTTAAACTGACGCCCACTGTTTTAATATAAACAAAACGACAGCAACTATAAACAAAATTGATACGTCTTCTGTTTTAAAATAACAAATAAATTAAATAACAGAAGTTTCAGAGCAGGCAGGTAATTGCAAGTTGTAGTACTGGAACAGGTAGAGACAGGACATTCTTTTTTAACATACGCTAATCACACATCTCTAAAGAATATTAGACATATTTATTATCGTATCAGTCCTCGTTATTAAGGATAATAACAAGGATAATATCCGATCCAATTTTATTTTTATAGGGTTTGAATTGAGCGACCACTTGAAAAAAAATTCTGTAACTGTGCCTTAATGTACTTAACTACTGCACCAAGTCTCATCAAAAATCAAGGCGTACAAGATGATCAAAATAAATATTTTTCATTTCAAATCTACTGAACCGCCCCTCCAGTTGGTCCAACCCTGGAATTATATACATCAATCGAAAGTACTTTAAAAATAAAGTGTTGTGTCTCATAAAGTGTTTTTTCCTATCTCCTATAGTTTTTGAGATAATCAAGAATAATCGAAAGAGGTTTATTAAGATATAGGCTATCTACCCCTGATAGAAAGTTTCAATAGTAACTGTATTATCGTTTAGGTGACATTGCAGGTACTTCATATATATAACTTTCTTTGATGAAAATAGAACCACTGTAGAAATATAATAGAAAATTATCAAAAAATGAAGTGTAGTAGGCCTGTTTAACATGTAGAAGTGTAGTAGGCCTGTTTCACATTTTTTGACAAATTTCTATTGTATTTCCACAACGGTTTTATTTCGATCTAGGAAAGTTATACATATGAAGTACCTGCAGTGTCACATAAACGACAATACAGTCACTATAACTTTCTCTCACAAGGAAAGGTCAAGAAGTCGAAAATTCAAAAAAATCTGAAACTTTGACATTATATAGAGGGTGGCTACCTAATAACATAAGAGATATCAGTTGCTGCTAAAAAACGTTTTTAAGGGGTAAACCACCCCCTCAAAGTTGGAACACAAAAATTTAAAAATCGATGAAATTTTGTTTATACGTACCTTAAAAAGTTCTAATAATAAATATAAGATTATTTTTTGCATTTACACCTTTTTAAAGGTTGAAACCACCTCTCAACTGTGTACTTAAAAATTTAAAAATTGATGATATTTTGTTCATATATAATATATTATACAGAGCTCTAATAATAAATATAACATTATTTTTTGCATCTACAAATTTATAGGGGATGAAGATACGCCTTCATATGTGTACTTAAAAATTTAAAAATTGATGATATTTTGTTTATGTATTCCATATAGAGCTCTAGTAACCCTGGTTCACCCCTTAAAAACGTTTTTTAGCAGCAGCTGATATTTTTTATGTTATTAAATAGCCACCCTCTATATACTGACAAAGTTTCAGATTTTTTTGAATTTTCGACTTCTTGCTCTTTCCTTGTCAGAGGCAGATAGCCTATCTTAATATACGCCTTTCGATTATTCTTGATTATCTTGAAAACTATAGGAGATAGGAAAAAACACTTTATTAGACACAACACTTTATTTTTAAAGTACTTTCGATTGATGTACATAATTCTCGGGTCGGACCCACTGGAGGGGCTGTTCAGTAGATTTTAAATGAAAAATATTTATTTTGATCATGTTATACCCCTTAAATTTTGATGAAACTTGGTGCAGTAATTAAGTGCATTAAGGCACAAATACTGAATTATTTTTTGAAGTGGTCGCTCAATTGGAACCCTCTAAAAATAACATTGGATCGGATATTATCCTTGTTATTATCCTTAATAACAAGGACTGATACGATAATAAATTTGTCTAATATTCTTGAGAGTATTTGCCTTCATGTGGATTTGGAATTATTTTCCTATATTGAGTAGTTACCAAGAAAAAAATGTTTGTAATTTTTAAAAATTTTTTAATTATCTCCATAACTACACAAATTTAGCCACCAATATTGTAGATATCAATTACTTACAGCCTCACCATACCGTTAATATAGTTATCAAAATAATTCGCTTCCGGGGCCGATTCACCTATACTTATCCGGCTATATCCTTTAGAGCACACTTTTTTCCTCAATCATATTGTCTGTGAATAAATTATAATAAAATGCCAATTCTCAGAAAACTCATCCTGTATTTACTATACAAATATTTCTATAGTACCTATATACAAAAGAAAAAAACAAAATAAACTTTTCCACACAACAACAATCTTGTTCATTAATCACCACTCGAAAAATTTCAATTAATTTTCAATACAGTTTTAAATTCCCCATTAACAATAAGTAAAAAGCGAATCCAGATCCCCCTTCTCATTTATCCGAACAATAAATAACAGAAAAAAATAAATAAAGCTACTAACTTAAAACAAACAAGTTTACCACAATAGCTTAACAAACAAAGAATAACAAACAAGTTCACCGCCGCCCGCATAATCCCCTACCACCAAACCATTGTGGCACAGTGGTACACAATTTTTAATAAGTAATAATGTAAGTCACCGTGTCACTTTGTCAGTTTATTGTTAATAAAAATTCCTTTTTTCCACATTGGTATTTAATAAAAAAAAAGCCAGAAGCTTTCTTTACAAGTACGCAAAACATAATTAATTTCACGCCGTTGTAAGCTTGTCATCGCAGTATTATTACTATTATTATTATTTTTAATTCAAACATTAACGCCCTTGACAGACAGGCAGTCCGCACCCTTACCAGCAACATATACCTTCATCGGATTTTTTTTTGACATGACAAAAATGACAGGTACACTGAATAGCACTCATAAAAATAATTAACATTACTTTCAAAAAATTGCACACATTACACACGTATCTGGAGCTCTCGTTATGTGGTGGGAGAACGTCAGTGGTGGGGGTAGTCAGGTGGTGGGGGTGCAGACGTGTATCGTACCTAGCACTAGGTAAGTACACATTACGGAAATATTTAAGTTAAAGTTTTTTTTTTACAATTCTTGTTTCTTTCCTTCCGTCGGTGCTGCGGATCTTGGATGAAACGTAGAAGAACGTTTTTATTCTTGAACGGTGAGTAGGTAATTAGTATTAAAAGGGAAAATAATGAATTTGTCATGATTTTAAATGGGACAGGAGAATTTTTATTATTAAAAGCATAAACAATAAAAACTATGTCCTTCTTAGTGTGTCTCTTTTTTTCTGCACAGAATTTATAGTTTTATCTTATATTTTATAAAATAAATGAAAATTAAATTTATAATTTTAGATGAGTTTTTTCTTTACTACAAAAATACCGTTGTTCAAAGCCGAAGAATGATACACGTTCTAACAACCAAGAAATTATCAGAAATGCTCTCTGAAGAGTGGTTGCTTCCAGGTTATATTAACTGTCGAGCTTATATACAAAACCCTAATAAAAATGTCAGCATAAACAATGAGAATTATAATTTCGTTTAAATTAAATGAATTTCCCAAATTCCAAATAATATTCAAAAATACACACATCAAATTCAAAAATTTTGTATAATCTATTTCATTTAAATTTAAGCTTGATTCATCACTTACGAATTTAAGGAATTGCCGTTTTCTTAGCTTTATCGCTTTCAATGTCACAAATGCGTAAATTTTAAATTGGCAGTTTGTTTTTAGAGAAGAATAGAAGATTTATTTGTTTCGAATATAAGAATTATCTATTTTTTTAACGATGACTCATGCTCAATTGTATTTTAAACGGGGTATACAAAAATTTCATTTTTGAAAAAGATAATGATAAGATCTAATTATGGGAAAAGTGGACACAATCTAAAAATTTCTTTAGAGCTCTAAAAGAGCTCAAAATTGAATCACTCGTAAAACTATTAGTATGAGTATCTACGGACGACTAACAATATGGCTACTTTAAAATCTTTGAGAATCTTTAGAGTCTCTTTGGCATGTACCTATAAAGTAGCATTCGATGGAGCAGATTTTGTATCGAATTTTGGATCGTTTAGCGAACGAAGGCAAATACTATAAGAAACTGATTTTGTACGAATATCGGAATATCTCATTTAAAAGTTAGTTTACTCACAATTGAGAAAGTTTGCGCGGGTAGAAGCGCAAAGTACAGTTACTATGACCAATTTGTTTTTGAGTTTTCAAAGACGAATTGACTTTTTTACAAATTTCATGTACCTACCTACAAGGTTATGAAGAGCATTTAGAAATTTCCTTTTATTTGATCCATTCACACAAAGAATTTGTCCGTAACTGGTTAAACATAGCAAAAAACTTTAATTCGGAATTAAAAAATCAAGCTTATTAAGTATAATTGAGTCAGATGCAACAGAATTTCTTGAAGCCAAATATCTAATAAAATACATTAATATATTTCAATGAATAAAAAATTACATTATTTTCTAAAGTAACTCGTGCAGAGTTGAAAATTTCTCAAAAGTAATTTTCAAACACTATCTTCAGTACCTATCTATGTTAAGATTACAATATATTATGCTCTTTGTACAGATTAAATTGAATTTTCTAAGTACTTATAATCTTCGAATAAGATAAACTCAAGTGTACTCATCATACAGAAAATGTTGAACAAGGAATAAAATATTCAAGAACAAATATTTTCAAATAAAAGCTCCTTTTATACTCCTTTATAAAATTTTAATTCTATACCACTAGTGCACATAATATTGCACTTCCCTGATACAAATTTTATTAAGTAAAAGTGATCATGATATTAGAGAAACTTCAAAAATCCTAATTTTAATCGTTATAAATATAGTAATTAAATTTTCAAAACTCAGAGTCAAAGAATCAGATTTCATAATACACCAAGTAAACTCGACACAAATGAAACTCGGTTGCATTATTTTGTTGAACGTTTGAACGAAATGATACCACATACTCATTTATTGACACATGATTATTTAATGGCATCACTTTAGCACTACTTAATCCCTTCCATTACAATTTAATTATACAAAAAGTGAACTAAAAAAGCGGTTTGTGTTAAACTAGTCGCCATAATTTCCATGCTTTTAAATGGTTATAAATAAAACAAGATATTTGAATATATATTGATCAATTTTAACTAAAGCAGTATCAGTTTTGTACACAGTATTGAAAAGGTATGGCAATATTATAACAAAAATTAAGATCATAACACTGAAAATACCTTATACGAATACTGTAAAACAGTAGACTTATGTAGTTATGTAAAAGAAGGAATCACACAACAGTACGAAAAATATAGTCAAAAAATTTCCTCAAGCATACTAACCAAAATAAGAACTGTTCCCGTCAATATACAAATTTTAATGTGTCTAAGCTGTTACTACTGTAAAATTAGTATACCCACTTTATAATAAAATTGAAATCTAGGTGTATTTAAAAAGAATTTGAACCCCGTCAAAGAAAGAAAAACAACCCAAAACTTAGTTGGTCGTAGGTAAAAAATATGAATTTTGGTTGTATAACTCGTCAACGCGTAAAAACAGATAAAACATTAACTGTTTTAGTAACGCCATATATTTCAATATTTTAGATAAAAAATTTAATATCACTATAAGTATAATTGCAAGTTTGGTAGGTTTTGCTTAATTTATCGCTCTTTACTATACAGCCTCCAGTTACCGATATAAGACAATGCACACTCTTCAGTTGAATTTTTTCTAAAAATTAGTATGATGAGCTGAGCTCGTCATTAGTCCTAAAGGGGTTAATAGTTTAGCATTATAGAAATTTAACGCAAATCGAAAGCCAAAGGTCGAAATAAAACCGAAAGTATTGTATAATCATAGAATTTGCTGCAGCATACTTTTGGCTCTTTGAATGGAAACTCCATTAAGGAAAGGTTCCTTATTTACGTGCATATACTTATTAGCACAGTTAAAATTAAATGCATAATAATTTTTTGTAAATTTTAATTGTTACTTTTTTGGTGTTTCTATATTAGATCAATGAACAACATACACTGAAAATACAGACAAACCATTGGGCATTATTTGACTCATCAGACGTAAATACAACATAAGCTGAGAGTGACAAATTAAAAGATGTATAATAAATAAGTCAATGTAAACCCGTAAGGGTAATAATCGTTGCGAAGTAATTATTAAAAAAATTTAAAAAGAAACTCCTATACATAGTAAAAATAACGTTTGAGTGTTAGCCAAATTTCGAGAGTTTCTCATCGCGTTATTTGTTACCGCCTTGCGTTTGAAATCAAACCAGTGGGACCGACAAAATACACAAATCTCCTGGCATTGGATTATTACACGATGTATCAACACGGCAACAACGGTTTAAAAAAAATTATTAAAAAGTGTAGTTAATTAAAAAACTTTTTCTATTTAAACTTTTCCCCTAATAAATTTTTTCACAACAATACTAAACAACCACAAGGCAATCTAATTTGCAAGAAGACAAAACAACAGGAAACAGCGAAAAAAATAGAATAAGATAAAAATTTGATTCATTGTCTTCGACAAGCCACCCCCCACCATCACCCCTTTTCACTTCTATCCCATTAGTTGTCCCTCAGAAAAAAATGAATGTTCATTAAAAATATCCTGGTCCATTAAACATTTAGAAAAAAAAAAAAAGATAAAAAAGAATTTAGTACCAAAGAAAAAACATATTTGTTTAACTTAGTTTTAATTGAAAACAAATACCTACAGGAAACTGTTTTGCGAACTGTGTATTTTTTATTTTTTTGGTTAATAGCCGGTAGTACACTGGAACGAAGCACTAGAACAAAATGAAATTAATTATCAGTTGGCCGTGCGTACTAGACAATGTTCCAAAAACGACTAGAAAAAATTTGCCCGGAACATAGACACCAGAAAAAAAAAATTCTGTTTGTTTCAAAACACGATAAAACTTTTAAAACACTAGTTTAATTACAAATTTTTTTACATACTATTATTTTAAAAAAAAAAAAAAATTAAATTTCATCCATTTTTTAAACAAACACAAGTTTTTTTTTTGTTTTGTTTTCTTTTGTATTAAATTTCACCGAACAATTTTCTATATTGTGAAAACATGTACTTTAAACTTGACTACTCTTATATTAAATATTAGTGAAAACATGCACTAAAGTGAGATAGAGCAACATTCTCATCAAGCTCCCTGTTCGGAAGCTGAATGTGAACTGACATTTCATAAGCTCCCTAGGCTGAAGCTCGGATACGGATGCATCTGTGTGTCTTTGTTTGTTCAATGTACTATCTCCGTTAGACAACACCCCGTTCATATTCTCTCCGTTTCGTATACAATATGCGTGCTATCTCTGTTCCGCACGGTTTAAAGTAGTAGAATTGTAAAGAAAAGAACTCTCTACTCACTGCACTCGACTATATTGTTTTATGGTTTATATGTACTGTGTGTGTTGTAGCAAGAAAATTTTTGTAAAAATAAATATCTGAATATACATATATAAACACTTTGGACCACGGTTTATTTCAATAGTAGGATAACTGAGTAGACTACATTTTTGATTTTATCGGCAATTTTTATATGAAATTTTAGTTCTACAAATATAAATGATCGGATAGGTCCTAGACTTTTACACTTTAATAAAGCTAGCCGCTCCCAAAACAAAAACTTCAAAAAAAAAAATGAAAAGCTACTAATCTACTATCAATATGTCGAAAATTGGTCTGCAAATATGGCTTATAGTTTAAAACTAGGCGAAGTAAACTGTATTTTCTGTTACCTATATATACTCAATTTTGCAAGTATAAATTTAATATAGATATTTGATTTTAAGTCGCTGCCTATTATATTAAGAACTTTGTTATTTAAATACTTGCTAACGCCACGAAAATAACCAAGCATAAAATTGCATTAGGCATTGGGGGATATCTTTCTGAGCTATTTTGAGACACTTTTTTAAATAATAGTTCTTAAAACTCAAAAAATTACTACCTATTTAAAAAAAAAAAAAAAAAAAAAAAAAACGGGTATTTTAAGCGTGATGTAGGTGTGCTGATTAGAAATCAAGAAATCAGTTATTCTAACGAGATTCAAAAAAAAAAAAAAGAAATCAAAGGGGACGACTAGTTTTACGTAAATCTACCCGTCCTATACACAAAGTATTTTTGATAATTCAAAGTATGGAGAATTAGGTGTAAATTAGATGTGTTTTAACTATCGCGATCGTGGAAAAAATCTTATAAAATGAAAATTTCAAGAGAAATCTCGTAAAATATTTAAAATTATAGGAGTGCTACAGATAACGCCAAAAACGTTATACACAGAGTTTCGAGTGTTTATTTGATTTGATATATTGTATTATATAACTCGACAAAATAATGTCATTAATATCACGTTCCCAACGCCGCCACTAGGACATGATAGTGTAAAAAATGTTAAAAAGTTTATGCAAAGTTGAATTTTACATATTTATTATACTGAAAAAAAAATCTAGTATTTCTACAACGTCTCCGGCGCTCTCACTAAAACAAAGATAATGGTAAATGTCATTAATATAACGTTCCCAGCGCCCTCACTAGGACATGATAGTGTTAATAACGTTAAATTACAATGTTTGTACAAAGGGTGTTGTATTTTACATATTTATTGTATAACTGAAAAGAAAAATATGTAATATCTCGATCACGTTCCCGGCGCTCCCACTAAAACTATGATGATGATGATGATGATGATGATGATGATGATAATAATAATAATGTAAATAATATTAAAACGTTATGAACAGCGCTTTCACCGGAACTATGGTAATGATAGTGTGAATAATATATCAAGAACGTTACACACTGCGCTTCCACTAAAACTACCAGATGAGAATAGATATAATTTTGAAAATGTTTTACACAGCGCTTCCACTGTCTGTAACTATGTACAAAATATAAATAAGTGAGTGAAGCAGCCCCTACGCGCTCAATAATATTGCACAAAATCTGAGGTTGTACAATATTATGGATCGTTTGTAGTTCATATTGAAGGGTTTACAATATATTGTGCTGTTCAAATATATTGTGCAATGAATGAATATTGTAACGTCTGTAGGCTCTGTAGATATTATTGCACAATACTACTTTATTTGTTTAAGTTTGATTTGTTTGCTATTCTGTAATGTCACATTTGATGGCTATTATTTGAAGCAGTTTGAATTATTAATTTGCAAGAATGATTATTTATTGTTTTGCAACATTTTTCTCACTTAATATTTAAAATTAAACAAGAGTTTAATTAAGTACAATTCCAACATTCAGTTTATTGCACAAATTTCTTTAACAAAATTATTGAACTGTCTGAGGGAACGTTCAATAAATTGCACAAGTTGATTGCCCAATATTGTTGAGCGTGTAGGGGCCGCTTTACTTCATAAACAGAATAAAAAATAAATATTTACCTCATTCAGATCTTGCAGATTTTGTTCAATGTTTTTGTAAGTATTATTGTAAATTCTTTAGGTTTTTCACCATTCGTTCAATTACGTCCCTAATGGATTCAAAAAAAAAAAAAAAATAGGAGAGGGAGCAGGTCTACCCTCACTGTCCATTGGGTGTCCTTAAAGACTAGAGACTACTGTACATAAATAATTCATTTTTCAGTTCAGAGGGCGCTTTCCCCGAACCCCCGACAGGGGCTTCGCCCCTTGCGCTCCACTGGAAGCGCCGTGTATCTCGTGGGAACCTCTACCCCTCATTAAGCAAATGATATCATTCTTTATTCTTGAGATATGCGACACGATAAATATTTCACAAAAAGTTTTTAATTTCATTTTTTATTATAACCCAGTCAACATTCTGGCGTCTTAATGAATTCATAAAGAATTCATAGTTCTGATTTGGACGTCAGAAAACAAGTTCAGAAAGATATCTTTATGAATTCATAAAGATATCTTTCTGATAATGTTTTCTGACATCTTAAATATGACTCTTTTAAGACATCTTTAAGAAGTCTTATTTAAGAAGTCCGAAAGATGTCAGAAAAAAGATGTCTATTTGATATCATTAAATTGAATTCATATTTAAGATATCTTTAAGAACTCTTATTTCTGACTTCTTAAAAAAGATGTCTTAAAGATGTCATATTTACAGTTCAGAAAGATGTCAGAAAAAAGACTTCATAAAGACATCTTTCTGACTTTTGTGCTCACTGGGAAGAAACAAACCGCTAATCCAAATTTGCTGAAAACTTTATACGGTCTCCACTTTTTAATTTAAATATAATGAAATTAGTCCGGAGTTTATATCATCATTTGTCCTCAAGATATGCGAGACAAAAAAAATTCACGAACGAACGAACGAACGAACGAAAGAACGAACGAACTAATGAACGCACACACAGACATCACGCTAAAGACGATGGGTTCAAATTCTAGTGACTTTGAAACGCGGAGATATGTCCAAATTAGGAAAATCCTAAAATCTGGCCCATTACAATAACCTCCAATGGGAAATAAAAAAAAAAGACATTTCTCAAACTAAGAAATTCACTTTGAATGTTTATCAATCTAACTTATATAAAACAAAATATGATGCAACAACAATGCAATAAACTTTCCAAGTAAAATTTTTCTAAAATATTAAAACAACTATCACTTTATTGTACTCAAATAAAATTTTACAATGTCTACGGTTCGAGATATTTTTGTATATTATTTTCAACAGGAAATTCAGATTAAAAGATTTTTATGAAAATTTATGTGATTTCTTTTGTGAAACCGATGGAAATTTCTTTTCTTTTTGCCGGTCGGTTCGTTCGTTGTCAATGACATAAAACTATAACATCCGATAACTGAGGTTATACACTCTACATGTATTCAAATTGTTATTTTTGTATCTTTTCAAGGTTATGTTCCATTTAAAATAGGCAATAAATCTATCTATACCTACTTCATCTCTTGTACGTACGTAGAATGGTTTTTTAAAAGCGCAACAGTTTAGATATTACATTTTGATTCGATTATATTATGGTAACGTAATATATGTATAAATGAATCGGATGAGGAAAATTTAAAGGATTCGATGAAAAGTGCAGTAAAATATAATTAAATCGTAAGCCGATGATAAAATACAACTTGACCAAAACCTATATTTGATCAAAAACTTTTCTTAACAATCTTAACTCAAAATGTTAAGCAATATGTAACGTATAATAACTTCCTAATTACACACATTTTTGTTACCATCAATATTATTATCTCGACTCAGCCCCTAAAAAAAGAATACCAAATTCTTGCGTAGTATAACGAGCTCAAAATGTTTAATTTGTATACATATGAATTATAATCCTTACTAATACTACACGGAGAGAAAAATCATATAATTTTTGTAGATAAAATTTCAGAAAAATTGCCATGCTCTCTTATAATGCGTGCGCGATCGACGACCAAAGTAAAAAATATTTTACGATCATGTTAATATTATTAAATTGAAACGTAAAAAGTATTAGTCATGGCTTCATAAAAATTGTTGTGCTAGCATGGTAAAATTTAATGTTGTAACACAACTTCTATCACACACTTATGCATATATGTTATAGTTTAATTCTTGTTGTCGTACTCTTTCATTTGCGCATCTGACCCGCAACCTTATGTTGCTTGGGCTGTAGGTACGCACCATAGAGATACATAGAGAGACAACTTAAAAAATCGTTTAAAAAGTTAAATAGTCATCAATGAAAAAGATGACAGCAGTCATTTGTGTTTCTCAACTATATTTTGTCTTTATCTAATGAATGACAAAATACATTTGTTAAAGAAATGCTAATTTTGAGTCAGAAATAAACAAAGATACACTAACCTTTAATGTCTTGTTGTCACACTCTTATCAATTGTTTATATTGGGGTTTTCGTTGTCATAGATCCCAGTTGTGTACAACATACTTGCTTCAAAAATAGGTACATAGTTGGCCATCCATGTATATCACTGGTACGCACTGAGGAACAATCGATCATTTCCGATCTTCGATTCTTTATGGTGCATTCAAAAGGATTGGAAACAATGTATTCTAATACTGAATATAGTGAAGTAACAAAATGATGAATTAAACGGTGACCGTCCTGTAAGACATTCTAATGAATACTGTTTGCACACGACACCACACCAGCAGTGGCCAGTCTGGCTATGTTACTTGCCACACCAGCCTGGCTATGTGACCTTCATGTATGATTGTGTTGATACCTTCTGCAGCCTGCCTCGCTATGTGACAGCGTTGATACCTTCTCTTTCTTTCTTTCTACTATTAGCAGATAGCATTTGAAATATTATAAGACAGCATGGTAATTTTTGTAAGAAAAACAATTAAAAAATATTTTTTTGTCGGGAATGAAACCTTTTACTGTGCTGTTTTACAAATTTTACGGAGCTAATATTACGGAAGGAACATTCTATCCTTTAAATTTTCTATGAGTAATTAGAATTTTTATATTTTTACCGTACAAAATTGAATATGTTCGCCTTTTACACGTCGATTGTAGTGCTGAGCACAGTAATTTTTCTATGAATTTTCTCTCCGTGTATAAATACGAAAATAAGTTTGTTTGTTTGTTTGTTTATTTGTCTTGCGTTCACGCTTCAACAGCTTGACCAGTCAACTTGAAACTTTGCAAAGTGTTAGCTTCGAGAACAGAGATGGTTATAGGTTACTTTTCCAGTGGAAAAATTCCCCCCGCCCCTCAAAATAGCAATTCTCAATTGTGACACGATGTAAGTATACTCTAATACGTATTAACATGATGTCATAATTTCAAACATCACGCATACGAAGCCGTGGGTAATTATTTAATTCTACTAGATAGGAGGGTCAGATCGGCAGGGACTGATTGTTTATTTGTAGAATTTAATGATCAGATAATTTAACATAATTTTATAAAAGAAAAATTGGAATAAAACCATTTTTAAACCATAAACGAGTTGACTAAACCAAAAAAAAAAAAAAAATGGTTAAGAGCGAATCGGACTTGCACAGTTAGGGTTCCGCACAATGAGCCATCAATAGACCAAATTAAACTGTTTTTATTTATTTATATTTAAATTTTATTCAAATTTGCTTGTGACAGTCGAAAAATATTTCGATAATATACCTATGACCAAATATCTGCTAACTCAATTAAAATCAAAATTTTAAC
Organism: Brachynemurus nebulosus; assembly: GCA_035578155.1. Taxonomy (NCBI): domain Eukaryota; kingdom Metazoa; phylum Arthropoda; class Insecta; order Neuroptera; family Myrmeleontidae; genus Brachynemurus; species Brachynemurus nebulosus. The sequence goes on along the minus strand of JAPWDM010000008.1, from coordinate 41,453,271 downwards.
TTTTGAGCTATAGGTATTATTAAAACCACTGGATCCACATTATAAAAAAAATATATTTTTAAAGTCCTTAGAGGTAGCTTCTAAATGACACCTCACCTTATGTTAATTAAAATCTTTTTGGATAAAACTAATTTTAATCTAAAACAGCGGTTTCCAAATTTTGTGCACTACCCCCCCCCCCATAAAAAATCTCACCTCTTCCGTCCTCCTCTTGAAAAAATTTATAAAGAATTCCTAAAATATTTTTTTACTGAAAAAATTCATATTCTTGGCGGACGACAGGTCTATACGACACTTGAGAGGAAATCGTTGATCAGACACTTATTCGATACTTACGCGCTAATATGACTCTGACCGCTTGAAAATTGTTATTGTTAAAATATTACCTACAGTAACGAGCGTTAAGAGGTTACATGGCTTTTTTTAACAAAAAACCTAATTTATTTCAAATTTTGGCAATTTTTTTCTATTAGTAAATGCTTATGGCTTGTACTTGAACAAAGTGGTTTAAAAAAATGAAATTTCAATTCTTGACATTTCTTCAAAACAAAAAACTTTGATTTTTGGTTAAAATTTTCGTGTTTTTCGTTGATTTTTTACTTGTAAAATGAGATGCAGTGAACGGAAACAGTAGTTTATCGTTTAAGTACAAGCCATAACCATAATATAAAATGTCCATTAATTGATAATTATGTTTGAGCGCTTATTCTTGAAACCATGATTTTATTAAAACGACGACAATATTTGCAATTAACCTGCGCCCCCCTGGTGAACCTTGCCCCACTGTTTGGAAAACGCTGATCTAAAATAATTTCCTAAACGTTGCCTTGACTGGCAGTATACATATGTCATTTTGTGTGTCAACAGATCTAACATTATGGCATATTTCAAATTCCTATACCACATACTTTTGGAAAAAGCCTCCGTAACAGACGGACAAACCGACACGAGAGTAATCTTGTAAGGGTTCCGTTTATCCTTTAAGATACAGAACACTAAAAGTTGTCACAAACACAGTAAAAAAATTTGTGTTAAAATTAACACATTTCACATGTCCAGTACGGTCCACTCAATTTTTTGTGTTATTTTAACACAAAGCATATGTGTCAGATCTTTACACAAGATTTGTGTCAATGATATAACACACAAGAGGACATACATTTTGTGTTAATTTTTCAGACTTATCAGAGTTAGTTGTTAAACTTTTTTATTCAATATTTTACTTCCACGGCAGCTTAAAATATTTGAAAATCGTCAAAAATTATAACGATTTTGTTCATATATATTATTATAAATGAGATTCAAAGAACGCAAAGTAAGTCAGTCCTTTGTAAAAATTATTATTTGTTTCCATATATATGTATCAAAATATATATAATAAAAAAGATGAGAGTAATTAGCTTATTATTAAAAAATTCGTCAAGTGCGTGGTAAACACGCATTATGCCAGCTTTTCATAGTCAATAGCCAGAGTTCCATTTTATAGATATACTGAATAATATCGATACTATTCAGTGTCGAATATTTTGTCATTTTTTTTTTAATTTAATGAATATTTAAAATGAATGAATATTTGAAATTGTTGCTTGAACTGCACGTTGCTCTGTCCGATAATACGTGTTTTGTATTTGTGTGTGTGAATACTCACACAGAAGCAAATATCAAACCCACACCACTGCAAACGGTGTGTACCAATACAACATAGTGGTGGGAACTAGAGGGTTTTTTTTGTCTACACTGGTATCACTAGTGCAGAGATAGCAACTTGGTTTCTGATTATTTTGTCAACTCTATTAATGCAAGTTAAGCTTGCAAAACTCATCACTAGATGCCCTTCTAAACTTCTTTATGGTAGAGCCCCTATACTAAATAGAATCGTGACATGTCATCCATTTTCTATCGAAAACAGAGTGGGAAGCTTCAAAATTAATTATCACATGCATCACATGTTTGAGTAAATATTTTTGAGTACATAATTATTGTTATTAAGTTAAATGTAGGAAATTTAATAGTACGTATCGACGTGTTTACTTCAGCTAGTGCTTCCTTTAACGCTTCCGCACTGTGTTTACCATTTATCGTCTTTTTAATTTTTTGGGGTTTTTCTTGGACTCCTACAAAAAGAAATATTTAACATTGCAAACGAAGTACAGTCAAGTTCCCTAACTTGGGACAGTTTTGAGCTTTAACTTTCGTCAGTGTGTTTTTATTAAGTTTTATTTTAGAAATAAACCAGCCATGTTTTGAAAGAGACTTAGTACTTTATCTGCAAAAAGTTTCAAAGGGTGTCAAGGGGTCATGACCCTCCCCCCCAAGAATTAAAAATATACTTATTTAATATTTAATTATAAACACTATATCGATATTATTTAATTTTAAACTCTATATGGGTAAATTTACCGTTTTTTGTTTTGTTTTTTTTAGTCGTCAACGGTACAGAAATTCAATCTATAATTTTTATTGTTAATTTTGTCTCAGAAATTTTTTTTGGTCCTATTATTTTCCGCATGATCTCCCCCCCCCCAAGAAGCTCCGCTGTATACGCTCCTGGTACAAATGTGTTGATCCTAAATAATTCCTCATGTAACTTATCTCAAAGTAGTCACTTTTTTGTTTCCTAACTTGGAACACTGTCCCAAGTTAGGAGCATATTTTCCGATTTTTATATAAATATAAATAAAAAATTAAGGAAATTAGTTATATTTAACTGAATGTGTAAAAGCACTGCCCAAACACATACATAAAAGAAATTTACAATTTACTCGAATCTGATGTTGACGAGTCAATCAGGGCGACCAAAGTTATTTTCATATAAAAAAATTGTGTTTTTTGTTCCAAAATATAAAATTATTTAACTCACCTATGACGCTGCGCAAATGAGGTCGAACAGACATAATCTCAAACAACAACTGTCAGTCTAAAATATTCCACCACCTGTTTTTAGAAAATGAAATATAGACAGGTGTACTAACCGTCAAAACAAAACTTAGCAAAATGTCCCAAGTTAGGGTGCTGTCCCAAGTATGGGCACTTGACTGTATTAAATTGGAGCACTTCATCAATAAATTTAATTTAACAAAAATATTAAAGAAAATACTTTTACGGTTGTAGATTAATTATGTGTCAATTAACCCTTAATTGGTCTACTGGGGTACAAATCCAATTTTATGTTATTTTTCTTAAAATAATTTTTTTATAATCAGTAATACGGAACTGTAACCACCATGTATTCCCAGATGAGATTAAGTACTTCCATTTGATGTGTGATTACCTTCTCTTTACAAACTTTTAATTTCGGTTATTAACGATTTTGTTTTTTTGTACCCCAGTAGACTGAAAATCTTATTTAAAATAATTAACCAAATTAAAGGTAATTAATTAATTAATTTAATTTAATTTATGTGTAAACAGATCTAGGTAACTTAACTTTCTGAAATATGCAAAAATACAATCTTATTTTTAGGTTAATGTTTCAATTCTATTTTTTTTACTTTATTACTATTTAAATTCTAATTTCATATGCCCAGATATTTGCACGAAAAATACGTGGGTGATTCAAATATAAACGGGAATTTTCATGTTCTGCGTTTCCTATAAGCAGGAACTACGCATGCATTATTGGGAAGAACAGTTGCATGTCTGAACTTGTCATCAGCAGTGTTGTTTGTTTTTTACCTCATCAGCGTCATTCGAAATCATCATGTCTGAACAAACGGTACATAGTAACGTTGCACAGTCAGGGATGAAAAAAAAACAGTTTTTTTTTTAATTTATAAAAAAACAGTTCAAAATGTTTTAAACAAGTGTTTCTATCAATAAAATAGTGTTTTTATTAGTTTAATTGAAACATATGTTTTAAACATTTTAAACTTATTTCAAACAGGTTTAATTCTTTTAATTGAACCATATGGAAAAAACTTTTTGTCTCGTAATATCTGACTTTTTGCTGTCAGATATTGGCATAAAATAATAATATACTATTAATTTATAATAGGTGGCATTAAATGGAAAGATTTGAATATTTTGTTTGTTATAAAATTTATAAAATCGTTTGTTGTTTATGCGTGTTGAATACTGGGTACAACAAGGACGTTGCTGAGAAATTTTATAAAATTTGATCAGTGTTGTCAGATCGGGGGGTTTTCCCTCCAAAATTTAAGAGAGAATTTTTAAATTGCTGGAGGGAATTTTGGGGGGATAATTTCTTTGGAGGGATTTTTGGCTGGAAATTTTCAAACTAGGGGGAATTTGTGGGTTAAATTAAATTTGAAACATATATTTGCCATCCTGCTTAAAAATATTCAAATTCCAAAATCAGTTCCAAATCAACTACTAAAATTTAAATGTGTGGTATGGTATTTTAAGACGTCAAAAGTCAACAATCAATTTTGCTTAATTTTATTGTTTAAAAAAATACAGTAAACAATTTCTAGAAAATAATATTAGAATTATATTTTGCTATAAATTATTTTATTTTATTTATTTATTTATTTATTTTTTTTTTTACTTTTCAACTGTATTAATTTTGAAGAAAACATTTTTCAAAAAGTTGACCACTTTAAATATTGGTTATTTTTGGGCTACTCAGACGTTGCTTACGTATTTCATGTGCGTTAAATATTTTTTTCTTTTATTTGGAGGTTTTCTTCCCTTTTGGAGGGATTTTTGACTAATGATGAGTCAATCTGGCAACACTGAATTTGATACATACTAAAATAAAAGAGTTTATATTACGGTACAAATAAGTTGAAAATCTTATTGTTAATTGAACAAGTCAGTGCTTTAGTGATCGCTTTAGTGATCAATAAGTGATCGAGTTACTGACCCGTATATTTTAACTATAAAAATAACTGTTTTATTAATTTTAAGCATTTTGAATGAAAATTTAGAGTTTTTTTCTAATATTTCTTAAAAAAATTAATAATTATATACTTATTATTTACGTCGTAAGAACCTTATATTTTAGAAGAACTTTGCACTAGACAAAACTGTAACGATGTGTCAACAACGGTGTTCAGACTACAAATGAACATAATTATATGTATTGAAATATTATTTATAAGAGGTATGTTATGGTTACAAATTCTTGTTTACAAAAAAAGCACACATCAATGCTGGCGTTCGAAACGAAAATTTTGTTAGCGTAACGTTAGCTAATTGAGCTGTTACCGTTACAAACCAGAGGGCTCTGATTCAAAAAATTAATGCACGTTAATTATTTTTCATGATTTTTCACAGTATAAATACTTAATTTCTGAAGTACAGCCACATTTAAAAATTATGGAATAAAAATAATCAGTCACCATGTTAGAAATTGTTGTTTTAAGATATAATGTATGTGAATTTTTGAATACGTGCCCTCTGGTTTGTAACGGTAAAAGCTCAATTAGCTAACGTTACGCTAACAAAATTTTCGTTTCGAACGCCAGCAATGTTTTGTATTCTAGTATTTATTTTAAAACTAAAATAAAATTCCATTACTTAAAATAAAATTTGCACCAAATAGGTCACAAACTCGGACAGGGTTAATAACTAAGACATGTACCTTATGTAAAAATAATATCTCTCTCACAATCAGATGGTCAGTATTTCCATCTAGCGAATCTTACTGGAGGTCGATGTAAAAGATCATTAGATAACGATACAAAGGTAGACTGATTCTGAGACTGATTGTGAGTATACAGGTAACTGTATTGTATGTATACAGGTAACTATATTATATGGCACGACGGTGCCATCTAATTGTGTCGGTATGTAATTACTAATTAATAATATACATACATGATTTAGGTATGCTTATATGTAAATTTAAAGGATTGGTACGGTGCATAGATGCAGTCGCCAAAATGCGTCCAAAAAACTATCGGTCATTTTTTAAACTAAAAATGATTCAAGGCCAATCTATAATAATAAAATTGGTCGTGAGAAAATTTTTCCAAATATCAAAACCTTCACAATATAAAAAAAAATACTCAACGAGTACTCAAAGTTGGTTATAATTTTATAAATTGTATTTTTAAGTTTTAATTTCTTCAAATCACTTGTTAAACATTTATCAAAGATTTAGTTAATATCATAAGCAAGTATTTAGTTTATTGTAATGCCAAGTTTTTTATGTATTCATGTATTTTTTTATTATTTAAAAATATTGACATATAACTGTCATAGAAGAATAATTTCAAATGTAATATTTTTTAAAATAAAGAACAGATGGCACCACAAGTTATCAAATAGTCTTAAATCTGGTAGCATCTTAATGTTAGCAATAATATAGTTGACAAATATATACAATAGAGAGAAGTACTTATTTGTTTGCCAAAAACAAGATTAACTTTCCTTATGAAAACGCAAAGTAAATTTTCTGCAGCCATTTCTTTACGTATTCTTCACATATAATGGTGAAAGTGTTAATTTATAATTTTTTTTATTTTTTAAGTACAATGAGAATACAGCCCTCTTGCGTTTATTCAATATATGCATGTAACACTCTATAATTATTTTATATATATATTATTATTATTATTATTATCAATTACCACCTCTCTCAAATTTTCGGTCACTCAAGCATATTAATAGCTTTTCTATGAAAAGCTAACAAAACCGAAAACTTTAGATAAAGAATAGAAGATTGAATATTATACAATCGCAAGTAAGCTTACATTATTTTTTTCAACTGAATTTGTACTAAAATATCCTTAAAATGTAAGAAAATTGTTTCATTTTTAAACGCTTAATAAAACTATATTCGTCAATAACTGAAAAAACTTATAATTTTTCGGTTTTGTTTAATAATAAGAACTACTCCATCTTTCTTATTATATATATATTTTAGTAGATATATATTCTAATGTAAGTTAGGTACTTATAGCATTCTTTGCTCTATACAAATATTGTGTTACGTCCGTCTTGTTCAAAAAAGGTTAACGTTTTTATTCTGTTAAATCGAAATTTGTGTTAATATTTTCATTTAACACAAACACGAAATGTTACATTAACGGATGCCCCACTAGAAATTTTAACCGATTCAGTGCCATTGGCATGTTAACATGCCAAAGGAAACAAAGAGAGAAATATATGTGACAATAAAAGACAACACTATCTTTTTAAAGTCGTCCGCAATGGATAGTGCAAGTCATAAATTATCCTGTCAAAATTTCCGAAAAAACGTATCCTCATAAATTTAAGAATTTTGACATTTTTATTTAAACAACATCGAAACTGTTTAGATTGAAAAATATTGTTTCTCATTTAGTTTTATAAAATTTTATTAGAAGTACACTGAAAATCCACGCTAGGATTACTTTCCTAATAAAAGTTTGTTCCAGGTAAATGTTAAATTAATGAAATTGATACCTTTGTAATTGTCCACCTTGATTTAAAATGAAGTAATAATAATAAAAAAAATATATATTGTTAATAATTTAATATTTTTAAATATTTAGAAACTCATATAAAAGTTGTTTATGATTTATTAAATGTGTTAACATTAATTGGATTTATAGTGTACTAGGACATTGTTTATATTATTGTTTTTCCCACGATTCGACCAGCAGAGCTATAAAAATATATCTACCTACTCTATGTATCTACCTATCACACGCCACACGAGTATACAGGAGTTAATGCAAACATAATATAATATGTAGTTATACATACATAATATGTATGCGCCTTATAAAGTCAGTGTTATATGGGCGATTCTCCCGTGACGCACGGAACATTTTTGCAACAAAAACATTTTTTCATAAAAAATGCAATTAATAATAAACAAAACAGAATGTTTATAATACGCAGAAAATGAATTAAAATTTTTTGAGCATTTTCGAATTTTTATCTGCAGTCCAGTACTCAAGATATAAGGCATAAACTCACGTGACGCACGGGACATCGTACAAAACGAAGCTTATGTCTTATATTTGGAGTACTGCATTTCAGATATAAATTAAAATATGCTCAAAAAATTTTGATCCAGTTGCCCCATGTTATAAACTTTTTGTTTTGTTTGTTATTAATTTCATTTTTAAAAAAAAAATGTTTTTGTTGCAAAAATGTCCCGTGCGTCACGCGAGAATCGCCCATATATTATAATTTGTAAAATTATGAATAGATACGCAAAATATTATGAACGCACACAATGTGGAAATGTGGAATTATAAGAATAATAGATAATGGTTTCTTATTTGTTTTACTTAAGTATTTGTAGAATAAATTTTACTTAATGAATATCATAAAATACAAAAACTTACATTGGAAATAATATTAAAAAAAATTATTAAATGTTCGAAGTGTTAGTTTAATACTGCCTTTACTATAAAATAATACGAATAATGCTATGCGTATTTGCCTATCAATTTATCATTTTATGAAATAAGAAAATAAAAATCTTAAAATTAAATAAGTATGCATTTTATATGATATACATATAAACAATTTTCTGTTTCTTTTTATGTTTACACATTCTCTCTTTTACAACATATTTTTATTCGGCAGGGAAAAGATTAATAAGGTCCAGACAAGGACCTTATCAGGCGTGCCTTACATTCTGATGAGGTCCAGATCAAGATTACCGTATGAGATCCTTATCAAGTTTGTCACGCAAAACAGTTATCGGGTCCTTACCGTTTACATCGGGTTAGCTCAATGTTAAATTGTACATACAGTATTAATACTTCAATGTAAAATGAGTTCAGTGTTAAATGTAACATTTCGTGTTTGTATTAAATGAAAATATTAACACAAATTTCGATTTTACAGAAACAAAATGTTGACCTGTTTTGAACAGCATGGAAGTAAAACAAGATTTGTATACTGCAAAAGAATGCTATAACTACAAGTGTCTTACTTACGTTGGAATATATATGTACCCAAACGTATATAATAAAAAAGATGAGAGTAGTTCTTATTATTAAACAAAACCGAAAAATTATAAGTTTTTTCAGTTATTAACGAATATAGTTTTATTAAACGTTTAAAAATGAAACAATTTTCTTACATTTTAAGGTTATTTTGTTACAGATTCAATTACAAAAAAATCATGTAAGCATACATGAGATTGTATTATATAATATAGTAAGTACAAGTAAGTTTATCCTGACATGGACCTGATAATGTTCTGAGTATGATAACCCGATAGGAAATTTATGTTTTTTACGTAAGGTTATCCTGATATGATCCTCATAAGGTGTTGATCATGATAACCTGTTAAAAATATTTTTCTTACAAGTAAGGTTATCCTGACATGGACCTGATAATGTTCTGATTAGGATAACCCGATCGGAAATTTATGTTTTTTTACATAAGGTTATCCTGATATGATCCTGATAAGGTGCTGATCATGATAACCTATTAAAAATATTTTTCTTACAAGTAAGGTTATCCTGACATGGACCTGATAATGTTCTGATTAGGATAACACGATAGGGAATTTATGTTTTTTACGTAAGGTTATCCTTATATGATCCTGATGAGGTTCTGATCAGGATAACCTGTTGAAAAATATTTTTCTTACAAGTGAGGTTATCCTGACATGAACCTGATAATTTCCTCATCAGGTTAACTCGATGAAAAATATTTTTTTTTTCAAAGAAGGTTATCCTGACCTCATTCCCGTAAGGACCTTATCAGGTTTTCCCTATAAGGGATTACCTTATCTAAACCTGATAAGGACCCGATGATACTTTCTGCAAATAAGGAAAAATTTCTAGTTGGGTGGTTGTGTTACTTATTTAACACAAAAAGTTTTTTTTTGACGCAGAACACAAATTTTTTTACTGTGAAACAAAGAAATTTTTCTTAAAGATGACAACGTTAGAAAGTAAATAAATTTTCACTTTTAATTAATTGAAATGTAATACATCTTTCACCATAGTCAAGATTATCTTTAATATTTTTAATTACGTAAACTAAGTCAATTTACAAGCTAGGAAATTGTTCACAGTCATTTACAAGCAGCTGATAACTGATGGCAAGCTTGTGCGACACCAAAACACAAAGATTTAATAAATATTAATTAAACTTTTTTGATGTTGAACTTGTTAGAACGACTAGAGTTTTACCTAGGTGTTTGCACTCACCATTTTTATTCTCGTCCAATATTTTATTCATCATTTTGTTCGGATTTTGTTTTCCATTCATGTCATTTAGCGAGCGACACTTTTAAACTTTAAATCCTTATAAGTTGTTCTGCAAATAATAAGAATAAAGAAAAATTTACTCTGGATTTTAATTCCGTTTTATATTAGGAATAATACATCTTTCTGATTTACATTTAAAGTTGTTATATCAGTTTCATTGAGTTAATATAGAACGTATTGTTGATCAAATTTAACTTGGTCTAAGTAAAATTCATCCTTTTGCATATCCGCAATTCATCAGCTTTTGGCAAGTCAGGTACCTATAAATAACCCTTCACAAATTCAATTCTTTTGAATACTAAGTGTTTCTTCGTAATGAATGAGGTTTTCCGTTTTTCTTAAAAGAAGTTGGCACATTAGAGGTCAAGTATTACTAAATTCCAAAAAAGTTTATCCTTTGTTGCCGCAAATTAATATTATTTAGTTGTGAAATTTCCTTTTCGAAGCTATTTGAAAGGGGGGGGTATCGATAAGGCCTTATTTTCGCCACATCCCCTCCATGAATTCTTATATGTGCATTAGGTTTACATCAAGATAAATAGTAAGGTGGAATAAATATTATGCCGGAATATTCTCATTCATTTTTCAGTTGATCTCATTATTTTAGGAAGGGTTTATGAAAAGGCAAAATTATGAAATAAATCAACTTTATTTGGATAATTTTAAAGGTTTCAACATTTTCAAACTTTACACTCCTTATCTAGTCTTAATTCTCGTTACTCCAATATCCTGCAAGATCTGCATTCATTAAAAATTTTTTGAAGTCGCAAGCGACTCCTCGCGTAGTATGATCCTGATATCTATTATATTATCAAGAACGCATTCATATTAAATTAAGAACGCAGTGGAGCAAAATTGAAACGTGTAGGATTTGAACACGTAACCTTTTGTATGCAGCTTTTATCACTTTATTATTTAGACACATTTACCGACTCGGCTATTGATTTAAAGTTTTATACAATGTAATGTTCTTAATTCATAATATATACTTTTACAAAATTTAAAAATGATAATAAATTGTGTACTAACTGGGATGTGGTAGGACAATAATATTTATTACTTCATAATAACGACTTTTTTCTTTTTAAATCCAAAATTAATTAAGATTTTTAATTTTAATTTATTTCCAGTAGCAAATTTAACTCGAAATGGTCTGGCAGCCAGTTTTACAAGGTTGACACCTCAAAAATTGACCCAACTTAAAATATTAAAAAATTTCTAGCAAACCAAATTAAAGACAATATTTGTAAATTTGAAAACATTGTCATTTGAATTTAATGTACAATTTCGTAAAATTAAAACGCGCGTTGGATAAATAGAAATTCTCGATGAAATTATAATACACAATGTGTACTTTTACAATCGACATTTTGGAAATGCAAAAAAAGTTATTAAATTTTTTATATTTTCGTTGAAGTTTCCACTGCAAGTTTGTTTTGTAATTTCACAAAAAGTTCTAGAAAACCAAATTACAGGCAATATTTGTAAATTTGAGAAGTTTCTTATGAAAATTCGATGAATAGTTCCGTACAATTACGATGCATATAGGAATTGTACATAAAAATAGTAAAATTACAATACGTTTTAGGAAGGTCTCTGACATGTGTTAGAAAATTACTAAATTTATGTAATGATTTTAAATTGGTAAACAATGATTTGTAATTTTACTCAACTTTTGTTTTGTAAAGCAATTGTAATTTCACAATTTTTTTTTAACAGTGTAGTTAAATATATTTAATACAGTTGTAGAATTGCTATACGCTGTGTAATAAACTAAGAAACTAAATATTATGGCTATTACAATAAAAGAAATGTAGCGTTGCAAATTTGCGACGAAATGCAATTAAGGGTTAAAAAATAATTTCATAATAATATTCCTAAAGAGATGAATATGAATTATTTATTGATGATGAATTATTTATTTATTCAGTTAAGTGAGGGCTTTAATTGTATTTTGGAGGATAACTCTATTAGTTGCCTGTTAAAAAATCAGTTTTAAAAAATTGATTCAAATTTTGACAAATATTAAATATTAAAAAATGATATTTCCTTTTGATTAAAAAAATCATATCAGATAAGTATATAAATTATAAATTAGTTAATGCGCACTTTCGCCATCTACCCTATAATAGTTTTCCTCAAGTACGACTGGTAACTTAACATAAAGGTTCCTTAGAAATATAATATATATCAGTTACCATGAAGTCTATAGTATTACTAATACACTTTTGACTCGTTATAAGCAGCTATAAAAAAAATTAAAATAGAATAATATATCTTATTCTTTTTCGCATATACGTAAAAAGAGTAAGGCATATGATTCTATTTCAATTTTTGAGTTGCTCACAACGAATCAAAAGTGTAGTAATAGTAATTATACATATAAGTAAGTAAGCAATTACAGTTTCCTCGATGAAATTTTTGATATAGGAGTACACTAAACAAGAAAACTTTCTAAGTTCTCAGGTCTGTCAGAGCTTATCCACACTTAATCTCCAATATTGTTGTACAATTTTCAAATTAATATTCGAATAAAATCGCAGAAAATATTTGAAGGTACCCGTAAAAAACAGAATTACTTCACGTCACACTGTTCCTTAAATATTAATAGCTATAATTTGCAAAAAGGTTGAATTTGATTTACAAATGGTTAAATTTAATTTTTTAAAGGGTCAAATGGGAAGCCTGTACATCCATCAAGGCAAAAAATTATCTTAATTTACAATAAGAAAAAAAATTATAGAGGCACTTCATACAATCAAAATAATCAACAATCATAAAAAGAAAACAAAATTTTTGTAGTAGAATATTATTTAGAAAATTCTCGGTAACGATTTATCTTAATTAGTTCCTCCTCTTTTCTTTATTTTGTTTATACCAGAAATAAAAGAATAATAAATAATTAAAATGAAGACAAAAATTAATCCAATTAAAAGTTTATTCAATTATAAAAATTCAGTTCAAATGTACTATTTGGTATACTTATATACAAATCGTAATTTGATTTTATTGTATATAGCTTGATTCTACAAGTGAATTTCTTTTTACTTCAGATTTTTAAACTGTTGAATTCTACATTGTTGGCCAATGAGAATAAATTTATTGTGTGAAGAAAACAAACATTTTTTATCAAAATAATAACGTTTATCATTTCTAAATTTGAAAATAATGAATGTAACCCAATGATTTATAATGCCGGGAACGGTTCTAAACGTGTTCTGCACAGTTTTTCCTCCGTTTCTTGGAGAGTTAACTTTTAGAAATAAGAGAATGAAGTAAAATTCTAATTAATTTTTACATTAATACTGAGACCAACACTTCCGAACCAGTTACACTTCTGAAACTGAGCAAAACAATAAAAACTTTTGATAGACTACATAAAACATCGAGAGAAGAATATCTATAATTTTCACCGTTTTTGCTAAGTTTGATCCGAAAAATTTGTGTAGCTCGATACTCTGAAGCTTATTTAATCACTCAAAACTATTTAATCCCAGCCAAGCCTGCGTTTTAAGCGAAATATGAATTATTCGGCAGAAATATTTTTTCTAGCGGTCCTACATATTTAATTTGAGTAAAAATTACCCCAACAACCTCTAGTGCATATATAATTCGTTTCCAATTGTATCATTTCATCATTTCATTTACGGTCTTTGAGGCACTGAAAATATTAGAAAACTTAATGATGCCATCAAATCAAAAATTTGGGGGATAGATCTACCCACACTGTCAACTTCCCATTGGGTGTCCTTAAAGACTAGAGACTACTGTACATAAGCAATTCTTTTCTTATTTTAGGGGACTCCTCCTTTGGGCCACCGTTAGAGGCTTTGCCCCCTGCACCATACCGGGGCCTTCGCCTTTTGTACCTAAGGGTGGGGGCTCCACCCTTATCAAACAAATGTTAACATCATTTGTTCTCAAGATATGCGAGACAAAATATATATTTTAAAAAAAGTTTCTTATTTGTTTTTTTTTTTTTTTTTTTTAATTTTATAAAAAAATACTGGCGTTTTTAACATCAAGGAAGGTTCTCAGGCCATTATATAATAATGTTATGATAAAGAATCCATATAATCTATGTTATGTTATAAAGTTAATTCCGTTTTTTTACCACTAAAAACAAACCGCTAATCTGAATTTGCTGAAAACTTTATCCGGTCTTCATTTTTTGATTACGCATCTAATGAAATTAGTTCGGAGTTGATATCATCATTTGTTCTCAAGATATGCTAGACAAAAAAAAATTCACGAACGAACGAACGAACGAACTAACGAACGCATACACAGACATCACACTAAAAACGATGGATTCGGATTCTAGTGACCTTGAAACGCGGAGATATGTCAAAATTAGCGATTCGTAAAATCGGGTAATTTGGGTATGATCTTGTAATTTCTTATATCAAAAGTTCTATTTCTGGTGGTTTTACCCGTCTTTTTTTAGTAGAAATTAAAAAAAAAAAAAAAAAACAAAAAAAACTGAAAACTTGTATAATAATTCACTTCCAAGTTTACCACTGTATTTGATTTACTGTTTTTAAGTCATTAAAAATTTTAGTAAATTTTTGTAAATATCGACATCAAAAACCAGGATAAATTCTAAATCTATATCCAGTTAGGGACGACAGAAGCCATAATCTCCTTAACCACCCTTTTGTATTCGCGTTTGCGTGAAGGAAAAAGTTTGAGAACCTCTAGATTAGGACATCCATATAGTCATAAAGCTTTTTGTGATTATCTAATTCAGATTGAATTAATTAAAAAATCAAAAACGAAAGAAATGAAAATTAATTAAATTTTAAAAAGACTCAAGAATGAATCAAATATATTTACTCTACCTCCCCCCCCCCCCCCACCCCAAAAAAAACTCATTACAAACCATCATTTTAATTCACATACTTAGGTTTTCAACATTCCATTTTGAACAAAAGCCAACGTTACACACAGATAACTTCTTTCTTTCGCTTAAATTAGAGATAAAATGACATATTCGAAAGATATGTCGTCGTCTTCATTTTCAATTTTTTTTTTTTTAAATATAACCTACCAACCGTATAACAACAAACAATATGAAAAAAGCAAAAAAAAAGAAATAAAGATTTTTTTTTTTTTGCTCATGTCAGATTTTGCATAGAACAGTGATAATTCACTTTACGGACATAAATCTTCGCCGGTAATAAAGAGCATCAGCACGACGAAGACAAAGATACGTATATGTAATACCTACATGCGTTGTACATGAGAGACGTAGAGATAGATGATTATAAAATAGTAATAGTCACAAGTTAAATTAAACATTAAAATATTTAAATTAAGCCAACGTGCAAATATACACATACAGTAATACACAAACAAATACACCAATATATATTGGATAATTTTGCCTATACGATAAAGTCAATGTTAAACTTAAGTTTTTTTAATGAATTGATTTGTCTGTTGGTTTGACATTGATTTCACCAAAGTAATTAAGTTCTTATCAACGTTAATAACGGTCGAGTTTCCTCTAGACTAGATGGAAATCAACTAATTTTTGGCCAACTAGATCCCTGCGTAATTCAAATGGGCCTTTGATTCAGAACTTAAAAGTAAACAATAAAATAAATAAGGTAATAAAACCTTAAAAATCTGGAAATGTACAACTACTTACAGGTAAAAGGTTCCTTTCACACTAGAGTGATGTTCTCAATACGCTCTCGGTTCGATAGATTTTTGAAATTATTGGTGCGACTATTAGTATTATCAAATTGGTGCGATTTAGCAAAAAACAATATTTTTTAATTATCTTTGTATACCGTCTTAGTAAATTATGAAAATAAATTTTTTTACGTTCTAGGCGCTGTTTAAGGGATTGTAATTCGCTATAAAAAAAAAATTCGAGAATTTTTTGACGATATGGGATTACATTAATGATGTCAGAAACCTTTGCAAAGAACTCCAATGCAAACAGAAAAGTTTCCCACCAGGTTCCAGATATTACCGTTGCGCATGTGTCGGTCACTTGTTTGTTGTAGCTCTAAATTAGGTCGGAAAGACGGAGACTTACAACTCTATATCTCCGTCAGTTTTCCTCCAGTCGATTTCAAATTTTAACAAAATAATCTTGTGTTGCTGTACATTTTGGAATATTTTGGAAAAAACGCCCAAAAAAAATATATTACCCCATTCTCCTCAAGGCCGTAGAGAGAAATAGCGGGCCCCGGTAATAAACCGCACCTTTTTAAAATTTCCTCCTAGAATAATAAGTAGATAATGAACAAATCTTTTTTCTCGAGCCCTCTACGACAGGTACGGGCCTCCTCCTCAAGCCTGGGCCTCGAAGCTGTAACCCCGGCTCCTCCATCCTCTCGTCGGACCTGGCATCCTCTCTTAAAATCTTCTATGCTGCTTACCATAAATATTTTCTCCAAAGAAGTTTGTGCGTTGCGCTGACCATGTGCTCACGCCGTAATTTTATTTTTTAAGTTGGAAAAAAAAATTTATTGTGTACCTCAGATCATGTATGGAATACTTGGAAAGTTTTTTATGAATTGCATTGTTCGTTACGGAGAAAAAAAATTTGTTGAATAAACCTTTTCGGGCACTTAAGTTATTAAACGCCCTAATGTGCTCAGACAAACTCTTATGTTGCGGCTTCTAAATATCCCAAAAATGCGTTTTTGACAGACGTCCCATTATTTCTGTCCGCTAACGATATTATTATTTAGAATTGAATTAGTACCTACACCAGTAAATGTAACAGTAATGTTGGTGTTATAAGTTTAAACTTATCCCTACATTTTTATGTCATCGAAGGATGACATATTAATATCGTTGTGTGATCATAGTGGGGGAAACATTATTATAGAGTTGTATATCCATATTGAATAATTATAGAGTTGTACATCCATATTGAATAAACGCAAGACGGCTGTAGAGTTAACAAAGAATCATAAATTAACAATTTCACTGAGGTGACATTACTTGGTGCGTGTCAAAAACACGCACTTAACGAATTTTTATTTATAAAAGCATTTATATAGCAACATTTTGCATAGTGTTTTCAATTTTTAAATGTATGTGACAGACAATAATGCAATAATAGTTAATTTAAATTTAGTAGGTACTAGCCTAACTATTTTCAAATTAAATACGGTACTTCAGAATTGTTAAATATTTTTGCCTACTAAAATATAGTAAAAATAATAATTAGACACTCGTGGAACGATTAAAACTCGCCCCATACCAACGTCATTTCTTTTTACATACTTTATTATATTCAAA
This sequence comes from Brachynemurus nebulosus, assembly GCA_035578155.1. Classification (NCBI taxonomy): domain Eukaryota; kingdom Metazoa; phylum Arthropoda; class Insecta; order Neuroptera; family Myrmeleontidae; genus Brachynemurus; species Brachynemurus nebulosus. Next base: position 41,435,872 of record JAPWDM010000008.1, on the reverse strand, counting down.
ACTATGTACATTTTTTTTTCGCTTTTAAATTTTTTCCAGCGCACCACTTTTATAAAATAAAATACCATAGTAGAAGATAAGTATTCCTAACACACATAGCTATCTCCATACAAACATTTTACTATATTATATAGATAATATAGTATAATAGAATTATGGTGTGTTCATATATACATACATATTATATAGGGTATAAGAGTATGGAAGAAACAATACAAGGGTAAACTTTGGTGTTAAAAAGAGAGGTGTAGTAAATAACTTGGTCAATGCTCAATATTTGTATCCGGGTGGGATTGGGGTTTAGTGTGGTGAAATAGCCAACTTTGATATTTACAGTGGCCATCCAATGGTACGTACTCCGATTTTACGTAGTGACGTCAGCGGTTTAGTGGGGTTCTCCTCTCACAGATATGTTGTTGTTTGTCTGTGTTGGTGAAAATTTATGTACCAAGACAGAGTCAGGGCCGTAGGTAATATTGTCCAAGGGTCTCGTAGCCTTTAAAAATTTTAAAGTTTCACCGCAGATATACCTATATGAATATATTTTATTATTTTATATATTCTGTATACGTAATATGCAAAATGCAAATGCAAAATGAGTAACGTAAAATTCTAGAATATTCTAATCGTCAACTAGCAGAGATATCAAAAAACAGACTTCACCTTTGAATTGCTCATTAAAAATGAGATCAAACAGTGTAGTTTGACAAAAATTCTAGAATGTTCTATTTGTCAACTAGGAAAGATATTGAAAAATCAATTGTACCATTTAATTGTCCATTGAAAAAGAGGTCAAATTACACATTTTGACAAATGTTCTGGAATATTCTATTCGATAACTAGCAAAAAAATTCAAAAACAGACGTCGCCATTGAATTGGCTACCAAAAAAGAGACCAAATAACACATTTTGAGAAATGTTCTAGAATATTCTATTTGTCAACCGAAATGAAACTAATGTAAACCAAATGTCTGATTTTGACAATTTTTGCTATTTGACGAATAGAATATTCTAGAACATTTATCAAAATGTGCTATTCCGTCTTTTATTCGATGACCAGTTAAATGGTGCAAGCGATTTTTGGATATTTTTGTTAGTTGACGAATAGAACATTCTAAAATTTTTGTCAAAATACGCTGCTTAATCTAATTTTTAGTGCCCAATTCAATAGTGAAGTTTGTTTTTTGGTATCTTTGCTAGTTCACGAGTCGAATATTCTAGAATTTTTGTCAGCTTCCGCTATTTGGCGTCTTTTACGTTGATGAATGCGATAGTGAAGTTGATTTTTCGACAGTAAAAGTCGTCACTCATATTCATTAGTATAACATTCAATTTCCTTTGTCTAACAACCGAATTTTAGGTGTAAATTGTCTCTTAAGATAATTTTGTTTTAAATAAATTTAGGTAAATAATATTTACCAATCCCCGAAACAAAAGTTTACCGACGCCCCTGATCTTCCGATTTTACGTACTTCCCCTTAAATTTGCACCGACCACTACGTAAATTGGATTTGTGGTGTACTTACGGTACTACGGAATCAAAATAAAGTGTGCTTCGATTGATTCTCTATAGTAATCATGTTCACGCTCGCCTAAGATGATGATGTTTAGCCACGCACTATTAAGTTATCCAAAAGATGGCACAGAAGAGGATCAATTGGTTTATCACATACACACACACAATCAAATAAGAACGCACTATTTAGAATTTCAAATGTTTTACCGAAATATTTCCATTGTTTATGTATTTAAAATGCTAGGAATTTTACCTATTCTATTTGATTTTTATTAACGTTAGCTTGCAAACATAACTAAAGAACTCTAAGGATTATGAACATTATGCATCATTACGTCACATTGGTCAGCTTTCGATCATCTCAAGCTGATCAGTGTGACGTAAAACAATTGTGATCACTATAGCATTATTAAAATATTTGTATTTCATTATTATTTTTTAAGTCGGTATGTTCACTGGTGATTCGCACTTGAATCACTTTACTTTGACTTTTTATTAGGTGATGTATAATCAGTGGCGTAGCGAACATAACTGGCGCCCGGGGCACGACCCTTTATTGGCGCCCCCTTCCCTCTCCAGAAACACATATAGTAATATATGCTACGCTATTAGTACACAATTAGCGTCTCTTTGTAAGTAGCGTCCGGGGTATGATAGACCCCCTTGCCCTGCCTACCTACGCTACTGTATTTATTTTCTATTTTACAACGAAAGTGAAACCGTAAAACCGTTACACTTACAGTTGCACCTTCCTGGCCTTCTACGACGCAAACATATCGGTGATGTTTCCGATGTTTCGTTTCTTCTCGCTTTACACTGAAGAAAATAGGTCGTCTAACCTTTCTTAATCTATTGTAGTAGTGATCAGCAAAATTAGTCTTGGTCTTGCAAAAAATGCAAGACCAAGACCAAAACTTGTATACCAAGAGCAAGACCAAGACTATAAGTATGGCTGCAAGACCAATACCAAGACTCAAGTGAGCAAGACCAAGACAAAAGCAAGAAAAAAGCAAGACTCTTGTTAAAGTATTTAAATAGTTTGAAAGTATAATTAATACTGTTTCTGAGTTTAGAAAGAAAAAATTCGCTAATAAAAAAATGCAAGAAAGTGCAAGATTTTTAGCAATACCAAAACCAATACCAAAACTGCATTTTGCAAGGCCAAGACCGAGACTCAAACTGCACTAGCAAGATCAAGACCAAAATTCTTAATGCAAGAACAAGACCAAGACCAAGACTGCCAAGTCTTGGTCTTGGTCTTGCATTAGCTCATCACTACATTGTAGCCCCCAAATACAAAAGTATTAATTTTTACTTACTTGAAGATCGCTCACAAATGGCGATAAATACTGCAATTGTGAGCAAAATTTGAATGGAAATGCACAACTTCTGAAATACGCTTTCATCTCCATACTGCACAATAAATTCAAGTAGCTCTTCAGCGCACCTGAATTGAGCACAACATTTACTCCCTTTCGCTCATTCGCGAAGTGTGGGAACTCTGAACGGGATTGTTTGATTTGAGTTAGTTTATTGTGCTAGATTTTGATTTTTAAATTTAATAATTGGCGATTTTGCGCGCCCCCCTTTGAAAGGCGCCCGGGACACGTGCCCTACTTGCCCCACCCTGGATACGCCTCTGTGTATAATATCCTTAAATAGATACTGTTGAATTTACTATTCTATTGTTAAGGGGAGGTTTACTTGAGAGTTGTTAAAATAATCGATTTTTTTTTGCAGAAATTGGTAGCTAATTATGTGTAGAATATGTTCCCAAAGTGATTTTGCTGAAAGTAATTTAAGGGAAGGTTTACTTGAGATTTGATAAAAAAAAGTCGATTTTTTTGCCAAAATTAATAGCAAATTATGTGTAGAATATGTTTCCAAAGTGATTTTACTGAAAATAATTTAAAAACAAAATTCTTCCACATTAACCGAATCCAGCTTTCTATAACAAAAAAAAATTCAAAAAATGTAGTTCACGCAATAATAAGTATTAAATATAAAATTTTGAAAATACGTTTCTTTATATATATTTTATAATATCTCGGAACTACATTTTTGGAACTGGCGGACACGATAACTCAAAAGCTATTCGATGGATCCTTTTTTTTAATTTTTTATTTTAAAGATAATTCAATTCTTCGGCACCTCTACCTAAGTTCGATACACTTTCAATATTTTTTTATTTTTAAATTTACTTTAAAGAGCGGAAAATAAGACAAAAATCGTAATCAAAAGTTCAAACATCCGCCATTTTTTTTCTCTTTCAGCAATTTTTTGATATTATAAGTAGAGGTGCCGGTACTCTTCATATATTTTATAAATCTTTTTTGTTTTTGGATTTCGGTGGTTTATTACCGGCGCTAGGATGTCCACCAACCAGAGGCGTAGCGACGGGAGTGCAAGGGGGTCTATCATGCACCGGGCGCCACTCGTAGAGGGGCGCCAAATGTGCGCCAAAGAGGGGTGTCAAATGTGCCCCAAAGGGTAGCAGGTCTTTGGGGGCGCCAAAAAACTGAGGTATGTGAGGTTTGTTTTTGCTCGTCACTTGTTTTTTGGGAGAAAAAAGGCAATATTTTTCTACAGGGGCGCCATTTTTTGACTCTGCCTCGGGTGCTACTTAGGCTACGTCCGGCTCTAAGGGGCGCTAATAAAGTGTCGTGCCCCAGGCGCCGGTTATGTTCACTACGCCACTGCCACCAACAAGGCATTGGATTTTCGGATCGTCACACTGCACTATCTATAAAATGGACACCTTTTTATATTTTTCCTTGAAAAAAAATTTTTTTTGTGTAGTTTAATACTTAATAAATATGTGTTCAAAATTTGAAATTGATATTTACTTCCGTTCTTGAGAAAAAAATTCTAGAAAAATACATAATTTTTAAGGACTCTCGAGTAAACCTGCCTTTAATACATTATTTTATTTTTTATTATATTACAAACAACAACCCAAATTTTCATACTGAAGGAAACTGTATTCTACGAAATTTTTTCTCCAAAAACCGAATTCTTATATTTCATAAAATACTCTGTACCCACTTCGATTAGAATAATCATTGAAATTTTGCGAAAAAAATTCGCAGAAAAATTTTTATTTATGAATTTATAAAAAAAAAAAAAAAAAAAAAACATTTGTTTAGGTTTATTGTTTTACACTGAATTACAAACCACTTAATAATTTAAAACGATTTTAAACTATACTTCCTCCAGTTATTACTGCTTTATTACATTTGAATCGTCTTGTCTAACCTATATGGAAAAATTTGTCAAATTACAACTAAAAGAAGTGAATAAATATCGATCCATTTTTCACCTAAGATAACTGTAAAAACCATGAGTTTTTATTCAACCAATTATTCTAAATCTAGTTGAATTTCAAGTCCTTAACACGTATATAGCGATGTAAGTTATAACCACGATATTCCTTTTTTCTCAAATTGTAAAATTAACAAATTTGTTAATTGATATTTAATTATTATTTTTGTTCATTGAGCGCATCAAAATGATACAAAACCAAAAAGTTTATACGTGGAAACCAGCGACTGAAACATATGGTACTTATAATTGTGTCGACACTTGAATTTATCAAAACATTTGAGAAAAAGTAATATCAGAGAAATAGGTCGATGGACCCAAAATACCCGGTTTTTACCCACCTCCTTTAAGGACAACTTATTAAAGATTTTACCATAATATTTGAGACTTATTATCCCGATAAATCTATTGCCTTATTAATACCATTGAGGAGAGAATCGACTAGAGACATACATTAAGAAATTGAAGCAAAAAAATTGACAGATGTGATTACTTTAATGGCGGTCATACTATTAATTTAATGGTTTATCTAACATTTATAAACCAGTCTCCGTGGTTCAAGTTGGGTTTAATAAAATTGAGTCATACTTCACAATTTAATGCCCATGGTATCTCTACGAAACATATGTTAATATGTACAATTCACTGCTCAGTGATTAATGCAAATAATAACACTGATAGATATTTCTCGAAAAGTATACCACAGTGCCTGACTTTCCCCTACAGATATAATGGAATTATGTTTAAATACATACACACATAATATTATGTATATTTACTATAGGAAATGTTTACAATGCAAATTTTATGTAATTTGTAACGTTCGGCCACTGGAAAGAACCTCATGCTCTATAAATTGTACATACATTGTACGGGACCGTGCAGCCAGCCACGGTTACTATTTGGAACATTTAAAACAATTTCAGGAATTTTATATTGTATTATTATTATATTTGTAAAAAGAAAAAAAGAAAACTAGAGAAAGCGAAGCATATATACGCATACGTATATTAATATATGTATTTTACAGTTTGCTACAAAATAAGAAAAACTAACCATTAAAAAAAATTTAGAATTTTGACAGAAATCTATGGTGTTAAATTAGGTACCGTAAAATCGCCTAGACCGGACACTTTGCACCAATCTTCAAAGTAAATCATTTTTACATTAACCTGCAACAATAAACATTTGTTCTTGACGTCATTAGAGAGAGAAAAAAATCCTCTAAACAGCTGTACCAATAAAAACTACGGATTTCAACATTTACTATCTTATTTTACAGAATTACTATCCTACAGTTTTTCAAAGAAATAAAATTTGTGTCTAACTTAGACATGTAATTTTCGTCATAACTGTCATATTGTTTTAGTTTTAATATGTATGTGTTCAGCATTTTATCGTGCATCATTTAATGATGTTTGAAGTTATATTCGATGTATATATAAAAAAATACATGCTATATACATATATCCGTTTAGACCCGGACACATCAGTTTATTACACTATGGCCGCAATTCGCACTGGCTGTAACTTCCACTATCCATACGTTATATTCCCACCAAAATTACGCGGTTTATGCCTCCTTCTGGTGTCATATCGCATGTTTACTTCATAGAGAGGCATACTATGCATTGGGAGGGATACGGGAGAGATTAGTTTGTATGTTATTTCATTATTTAAGTAAGTGTCCGGGTCAAGACCGATTGTGGGTGTAGACCCGGACACTTACTAATTATTTTTTATTTTTTTTATTTTTACTTATAATGAAACAAATGGGTCAGGGATATAACACATAATATACCCTCTTTCTAATGGTTATATTTTTATTGGTGATATCTATGACGGAAATATGTATAAACATAAAATTAACCAAAAAAATGTAAAAAAGTGTCCAGGTCTAGACGGTTTTACGGTATTTATTTAGAAGTACATATAACTCAATTCCACCTGAAACCCCAGTATTTTGCTTTGGTTTTCTGCATGTGTTTGGGGAAAGCGTAAAAATAACAATCACCAAAAAGGGAACGATGGAGGGTAATTGTCTAACACGATAAGAAGAGGGCAGGGGGGGGGGGGTTCAAACAAGCGTGATGTGACGCGACGTTTGAAATAATTACATCAATTTTATTATTTCAACATCATTTCTTATTTTAAACGATTGACGATTGCAAGACGTCAAGTGATACCTGACTAACTGACACTAGTGGTTATTAGTAATGTCGGATAATTAGTCGATTAATCGCCCTTAATCGGCTGGTCGCCCTTTGGATGCGGAAACGTGCGATATTTAATTCGGACGAATACGCATGAAAACGGACGAATGATCCAAACAGCTGTGAAGCTATACATCCTCGTCCATTGAAAACGTCTCATTCGTCCGTTTCCGTGCGTATAATTGCGACGTGCGAACAGATCCAATTTTGTTTGGATATTGTCGCGCGAAGAAGTCCGTTTCATGAGATTTTTATTTTTGTTGAAATGAAACTGAAGGTAAATTACAATTATAACTGCGTATCTTTGCATATTACGTGCCATAAATTGTTTTTTACGTATTTTTATAGCATCTAGCTTGAGAAAAAGAAAATTAAAAAGAAAAATACTGACGAATATTGGGCTAGTGGACCGACAGTAGACATATCATTTCGGAAGAACGACAAACGTGCGTAATCGTCTGAATTAAATATCGCACGTTTCCGCATCCAACGGACGACCAGTCTTAGTTGACTAATTTTGTTAACATCTAGTCATTTTTTAGTCGACTATTTTACCTTGGCCTAAATGACGAAACTGATTTTTTTTTTAATGACTAAAAACGACTTATTTATTAATTTTTTTGTATTATTTATTGGACCTCAAAAAATGAAAAATTATCTATTTGTACGATTTTTTACTTTTATGTGATTGACACATTGTGTTACGTCATATTTTTTCTTTTTCTAAAAAAATATGTTAAAAGTCAATAATTAAATTCATAATATCTTTTTTGAAAGAGTTACATAGATTACCCTATTCATGAATTCGATTTAAAATTTGGTCGATTAGTCGACAATTGTTCGATATTTTCGACTAATGACTAAATTTGTCTGAAAAATAACTTTAGTCGGTTAATCGACTAACTGCTTGTCGGTTCGACATTACTAGTGGTTATGTGGAAAACTTTATAAATTCACCAAAACTTATTGTTGACCAAAACCAGAATCCAGGTGCTTGGTTTTTAATGTGTAAAGATTATCATCCACCTAAATTTGAGTTGGGTTAAGTAGGGACAGATCAATTAAATTTTATAACCAATTCAATCAGAATGGCTACAAGAACCTGTTGGTGTAATCACATTGGAAAGCATACAATTTTTTTTGCGCAAATTTGAATCAAAAAAGAACAATTTACCATTAAATTAGAAAGGTTTTAGGCTGGATCCTTTAACAATGTGCTAAAATCACGCAACAAACTATACTCTAATTTTGAGATGTGATCAATTTTGAACCATTTTATCTCAAGATTGGACTCGACATCATTATACATTTTATCTACTAGCCTGTTATCAAATAAATACCGTCAGTGTAAAAAAAGGAAACAAATGTATTCACTTCCTGTGCTTTGTTAGAACTCATAGCCTTATAACCAGTGGCGTAGCATTCCTTGGAGAGGCCCTGTATCAAAATTAGTTGAGGAGCCCAAATGAAGAGTAAAAATTTCTCACAAAAGAAACAAAAATCCTTGCATTAAATTAAAATAAATATTTATTGATTATAAGTTATCGCTTCCTCCTAGAAATTGAGCTAGCCAAACAATTCAAATTAAATATATACTTTTCTTGTGTATATTATTTAATGTAATTATTTTTTTTTCAGCAAATTGATTAAATCATCTATAGCTGAAGACGGTTTCAGTTTTTCTAAAATTTCTGCCTCTATAGAAATAGTGACAAGTCTGATATGTCAGAATAGTGACATTTTTTAAGTTACCCATGTTGCCAACTCTTGGGCGCACACTTAACCCGGGAAAAAAGATTGCTTTTTGATTTTTGTCATTTCTGAAGTGAAAACTCTATTATAGGCACGTATGACAGTTTTCTTTATGTGTTTTTTTCCCCAGGAAGCACAAGATTAAGTGACATTGTGGATAACATTTTACTAATTTTTGCTTACACACGTTAAGGGCCTCTGTAGCCCGGGGACCCCGTATCATTGTGTGCTATAGTGGCTATACAATTGAAGATAACCGTCCGTTTCAAAACTAAGAATTTATGTTTTAACTTTAACATCAAACAATAATATTTTGCAACCTACGGTAGACTAGTATTTAAAATTTTGTAAACACAAGCATACTTATCATCATACAAACCTTTTTTTTTAAATTTACCATATTATACGAGATTTAAAATATTCTTACATATTATTATGAAAAAATTCTTGTAAATGAATTATCTTGTAATATAGTCTTAATTATAATAAAGATTTTATGTAAATTTTTTTTTAAACAACAAAGAAAACGCAAATTTAAATAAATTTTCCTTTTTTTAAACAATCACCCATGCATTCAACTCTGAAAAATACATATCAAAAAAATTATGCAAATTTTCTTACCTTTGTGTACCAGCTATTGCATAGATATATACCACATTTCAAAATCAATTTATGTTAAAATTACTTATATTATGTATGTGCTGCATAAAAATAGGTTACTGTTCAACTATGAATTTGTTTATTTTTACGTTATTTTTTTGTACGATTGAATGTTTTGTTTAAATAAAATACTTTCTTAACGTACCTGGAGGATATAAAATAATTGTACAAATAATATATTTCATATTCCATCGTCTCACGGCTCTCACGGGAACATGGTACATTACTCATTGAATAGTGCGTATGAGAAAAACAATCCTGAAGCTATTTCAAACATTTACGAGATGTAACAAAATCTTATCGGTTCGTTTTTAGTACGGAAAATGTAGTTTCGTTTCGTTTGCGACTATTATGTACACAGCACATATGAACAAAGTATAAAGGCTGTTTCAAATTTAATAAAGTTTTAAAATATGTACTGAATAATTTTATTAGACTAATTTCCAAGTTTATTAGTTGAAAAATTTTATTTATTTTTTACGATGTCTACGAAAACCAAACTGATAACATATATTTTCTAAAATCTTTATTAATATACTGTGTTTTTAACAGTGCGTATTTTATCTCGGTATTAAATTTTCGTTGTATTAAGGTCTTTTATTTTTTCTTCTAATATTTATCTTGTTGTCTTCTAACATGTTATCTACTCAATTTTAAAAAGTGAAAATATATCTGAATTATTTCAAATCTCTCTAAAAGTAGTTAAGCAGTTATAACCATATGATAAGTACGTAACAAGCGTCAAAAAATGAAGATTTGTACATATATTGCATAAAATACAGGAGAGTTATGGGTGCATTCTCATTCCATTTAAAAAGAAAGCCAAAAAATCATAAATCGAAAATTATTAACCCTCTAACTATTTTATAGCAATAATATATCTAGAGTCAGCAACATAAGTCCAAAACATACAGGAGAGAGTAAGAATAAAAATTATTTGCAATTAATCTATGTACTTATCATGGGCGCCCATATGATGGATTCCAGGGAGGGGCCCGAAGGGTGGAAAGTGAACTTCCGGAGAAAATTTCGGATTTTTTTAATATTTTTCTTCGTAAATTTTTTGCCCCCACAAAATTAGCCTGGCGACCTTTTTTTGTTTTTTTTTTCCTTTTTTCGTATAAAGCACGGTTGTCGATTAGGGGCGTCCACGATTCTGAAACACTATATATAACCTACAAAAAACACCATTAACAACGTCGTTTTGTTTTCTTCAACTCTTTTTTTCTAATTTTCTTTCAATCCTGACTAGCTAGAGGGGGGCCATGGCCCCTCCCTGCCCATAGGGATGGGCGCCTATGGTACTTATATATTCCAAACCTTCTTTGATTTAAATGAAACTATTAGGAATGTAAAATCTGCAAACTCTTTCTTACAAGTGACACTACCCAACTGATACTCACCGATCTGAATAAAACTTAACATACTTATTAAGCAGCCAAAATATGAAAGAGGTGTTTTTTTTTGTTTCGGCTAAATGTGCTTTTTAGTGGTAGAAAGCACCACAGCTCACCGTTACCACCTTTCACCTCTAACTCTGATATCTTACATATGGTGGCGTTTACGGTGAGATTATTCAACTAACCACCAAACGACCTGATCTATTACATTTGGTGGCATTAGTGGGATACCCCTGCCACTCTACACCCCGTAGTTATTGTAATACATTCTCTCTCAACTGTCTGTAGGTAATATTTATGACAAATTACGCATTGTTTGTCCAGAAACTGAAAGCACGATACAATCAACACATAGTCCCATAGAAGGAAGATATAATAAACTCATGCTTGCTTCTGCCACCAACATTTATGACTAAGAATACTATTTGTTAACAGAGACTTTAGTGATAGGAAAAATACACGCCCTTAGATAACACCTGCCATAAGACATATTGCCAGAAATATGAAATATTTAGGATAAATAGGCGCAAGAGACATATTGAAAATTTATTCGAATTATATTCTTATTTTCTTTTTATACATTTTTCTTCCCACTTTCAATCGCCACTATTCAATAAATTAGAAAGCTAGCAACAAGATACATACGCAAATATGTCTGTCTTTGAATGTGTTCGTAGCCAAACCGTTTAAATACCAATGTTAATGAGTTAAATCATTAAAATAAAAAAGTTTTCCAATTCATTTTGTTGTAACGCGAAAACATTTGAAAGAAAAAAGAAAACGGAGACATAAAAAGAACAACACAAACTTATATATATATATATATATATATATATATATATATATATATATATATATATATATATATATATATATAGATGGGGAAAAAATTATATACAAAATTACTTTGCTTTACTGCTCTAATATTATATACCCTTGGAAACGCTATGAATTAAAATTTGTACGGGAAGAATATTTATTATCTTTGTGGCTTTTTTCTTGCTAAATCAGTTTAATTGTTTCTGTAATACATTTAAAAAGATTTATTGACACACACAAGTCATTACTTTCTGGTATTTCTGTATTTATTTTAATATTCCTATTTGGCTAACTGATATATTATATCGTACTGATTTCAAATAAAATATATTTCCTTGATCTATTGAATAGTTTTGTTGAAAAATTCGTCAAATCTGACCCTGACCTCTTCGGCGCCTTTGTGTTCGCTACAAAATTACCACTTCTACTACTCACTACCAGTAATAATAAAGTTTAAATTAAGCTTTAAAGTAAGTTCCGGACCACATTTAATTTAGTAAAATCAAGAATTAAACGCTGAAAATTAATTCATCAAAGTTCGTCAAAGAGCGAAATCAGTTAATATTTGTTTTTATCAAAAAAAAAAAAAAAAACGTATTTTCAACTGATAGCCCAAATTACTTTTAAACTAGCTACAAATAAATGCTGTAAAAATTTTTTGTGGCTTTTCGAATTACCGTGATATAAAGGCTTCTTAAATTAAACAAAAATCGAAATTTCCAATTCATAAATGCTGTAAGATGCAACGTCAGCTAAATTACTTTTAAAATAAAACTGTTATTATGGGCGCAAGCTCAATAGACCTCCAGAAACTGAGGTGAGGGGAACACAAATTGTATTATTTCCATCCATTACCAACCAAATCATGTAATTAGATTTTTATATGAGTGAGTGAGTAAACTTCTATTTATTAATATGAAGATAAAGATAAATGCAGATGTAGATAAAAAAGTTCTTTTTAGCTTGCGCCCATAGTACTTATTTTTGAAACGATCGGTTGTAGGAATTTGTAATGAAATTTCCGTACCAAAACTGCTCTAAAAAGGCTACGGAAAGAGTCCTTTAAGTAGTAAAATTTCATTCAGAAAACATTTATATTAGAGAAATAAAGACAGTTATCACTTTAGAGATGTAGTTAATATAAAAAGAATTCTATATCATTAGAAAAATGCCGTCAGAATTTAAAAAACAAAACAAAAAGGAAACTGTACAACTCTCATATTACTAATTAGTAATTCATGATTCATTAGACAACGCGATAGTAATTAAATCTGAAGCAATTAAACATTATTTTTGCTTAATTAATCCCCGTTAGCAAAAAAATTACCTTCTAATTATTTATTATATCAACATATAATAAAAACTAAATAGATAGACTATACGTAGTTGCAGAGATGCACAGACAGATACTTAATTACAAAAAAACTGCAATTTAATGAATTAAAAATTACTAAATGGAAATTTTATATCTACTTACATAAACACTGTATTTCAAGATATTAAGGACATATGTATCAAAAAAAGAAACAGGTCACGGTTAAAACTGCTATAATTATATTGTAGAAAATAAGGTAAAAATATTATATTTAAATGCTGATATAGATAATCGACTCCATGATGCTAGTACTCTATTTAAGAAGCTCAACATGGGAAAATTTAGTTCAAAAAGTCACAGTCACAGTTGGTTAATTCATATTCATAAATTGGATATTCATCAGTTGAGATCACGTTCTTATTCTACAGTAAAATTTTTTTTTCTTTACCAATTTTTTTTTTAAATTTTGTCGACTTAACCAATTATTTATTCTTACTGACCAGTTATTAGCATTTAAAACCTATCTATCAGTTTTATGCTTTTGGCTTTTTGTTTTTCTTTTTACGTTAAAGTGCTAAAATTTTCTAATAACCTTGAAATTTATTAAAATTTTTAAAATTTTTCTAACAAGGAATGTCGCGAGGATGTACCGCTCCGATTTTGTTTATTCTTCGATATGTTGTAGAACATCGAAAATTAAGAGACACGTATTTTTTTCTAGCGGCTGTAAAACGGTTTGAATTTAAGAGAGTGACTCCCTTCCCCCCCTCTTCAGTGTTGATCAAACTGAATTTTGAATTACAGAATATCATTTTAACGTTGTTATGAGTGTTATAAGTTATTTTCTATGAAGTTCCTGAATTACTCAAATAGTATAACTATGTCAACACAGTCACCCTCTAGTTACTTACCCCTAAACTTAATATTATGAAATTGAGCAAAAACAGGCCAATTAGATTTTTTCACATAAATTTGAAATATGTAAACAAAATTTTAATATATTGTATTTTTTACCCTCTTTTCGCAAAATTAACTCCTAAATTTTAACCCACAACCATCCCTGTTGATGTAATCTAAACAAGTTGCATATCAGTAGATAGCTCTTTAAAAAAGAGCAATATCGCCAATTTAAACTTTTGCCCTATCTCTTACCGTTTTCGAGCTATTTGAAAAATTAAATTTTTACCCCAATTTTAAAGGCTGATTTCCACCCCTTCAAACCGTTTTAGCCGGCTAGAAAAAAGTACGTATCCCTTAATTTTCGATGTTCTACAACATATCGAAGAATAAACAAAATTGGAGGGGCACACCCCCGTGACATTCCTTGTAAGTAATTTTCTATTGTTGACCAATGAATTGTGTTCTATAAGAGCCAATTCTCTCAATATTTAACTTTTTTCAAGATTCAGTTTTAGTATATTAATAAACATTAATCAGTAAATTGTTTAATATATGTAAAAACGCATATAATTATATAGTTAAGGATTTACATATTCACATATAACAATTTTTGAATATAGCAACCACATTTTGAAATTGAGTTTTTAGGTTTTCGTAATTTTAAGAGCAACATGAATTCGAAATTTCTCTCATCACATTAGATGGCCTACTCGCACTTGACCACTGTGTAATGGTGTCGGATCTTATGCAATTTAAGAGACACTGTCGTTTTTAAAAAAACTATTTTTAGAATTTTTTAACTCATATATAGAAAGTAAAAGGTTTAGGTAATCATATTATTATTACAGAACTACGAAATCTTGACTTAACGCGTGTCTAACATGCACTTACAGAAGTTATTTTATTACAGAAGTCAATATACACACGCGTTTTTTTACCGCTGCGTGCACGCAGCGGCACCGCACGTTTAACCGGTTGTCACTGTTGTAAAACTAGTGGCGTTGTTGTAAATTTGGACAACGTCATGCATAAAATATAATTTTTATACTATCAGTTAACGTAAAAATTAATATAAAACTAATTTCTTACTTCTCTTCTATCTATCTCTTCACGGGAATCCAGTGTATGGATTTTTTTGAAGTAAAAGTTGTCATAAGGTTTACCAAATTAAAGTATGTCGTGAGAAACTGTAATACAATCCAAAATTATAGTTGAGTAAATAAAAAAAGGATTTTTTTTCGACAAAGCAAAAGACGAAAATTTTTTTGAAAAATACCATTATTAAGGAAAAATAGAACAGACTATAAGCAAAAACACAAAACAATAATAAACTGTAAACAAAATATAAAATAAAAAAAAATGTCCAAAATACAATTGCAAACAATCGAAAAATGATTTATTTTTTTAGATTTTATAAATAATTTTATAATTAAAACTCTGTGTTACACAGTAAAATTTATAAAATTGGTATGTTAAAACTGATATTACTACATTGTTGATAAACCAATAAACAAATCAGTTGCTAAAATTTAAAACTAAAATTTTTAATGGAATTTACAAAATATAAAAAATGAATCGTTTTCAGATGCAAAATGAAAGTTTTTTAATAATTTATGTATTAGGATTCAACTACTTGATGAGTTTTGTGTAAATAATAGAGGAAATTAAATCCAGATACATATATTATATTTCTATACCTCCACTGGAATTATTAGCTATAACCCTGTAACATTCAACATTCCATCAATTTAAAATAAAAACAGTTCAAGCTCCTTTTTTCAACAGTTGTGTATTTTCTGCGTGAAAAAAACGTATGTGTGCATTGACTAATTGAAAGCAATGTACTACAAGAACGCAGTTGCGGCAATTTGCCGGTGCGTTGCTGTAGGGAACTGCCGCACAAAATGCACGCTGCGTGCACGCGGCGGTGTCGCGCGGCACCGTAACTATGTGTGCATCACACAATTTAACTCAATGTACTTTCGACCGCAGTTGCGTGCACGCAGCAGTAAAACAACGCATGTGTGCATCGGCGCTTATATGTTTTTAGTATCCAGAAGCACATCGTTTATGCAACACATACCGCACTACTAGATATTAAACGACTGAACCTCTCTACTCCATCATATATGAATACATAATAATAATATTAAAACAATACAAAGATAGTAAACGCTCTTGGTAAGATAGTAATAAATGAAAAAACGAAGAATACCAACCAAAGCGACTAGACTCACTCGGAGTAGTTAGTAAAATAGTTACCAACATTTATCGTCGCTTGTCATCCGATAGCTGAGTATTACTTTTTAAAATAGAAATTTTTAAACAAAGAAAGCAACACATACTCCTATATTACTTTACTAAATATTAGTTATACCCCAAGTATTTGAAAAATTAACATACCTAACCACAAAGAAAAAGGATAGAAATACCAACATACAATCAAAATGCAATTTAACCATTCTTCTCATACACAATTCCGTAAAGTTTATACAGTAATATAACATTTGAAACACCTAAACAAAATATGCAGTATGATGATTATGTTGCTACTAGTGCCCTAGTGTTATGTACCGGAACTAATGGTATTGTTTAAGCACACTACATTAGTTATCTAATGATCTAACGGGGGTTCCCCAGCGCGTGTTTCACCAACTCGAATCGTCAGTGCATTAATGCTACTAAGGAGAATGTTACAGACACCGTTATATAACTTTGTTTTTTCTTTTTCGTTATCTCTCTTTCTCTGATTCTTAGTTGTGTCTTTGTCTTATCTCAACATTTATTTTAAATTTTCATTTTATTGTTTATTTTAATTTTTATTATGTACTTTTATTGGGGGAAAAGTTATACAAAGTTAGACATTGGTACTGTTTCTTTTTCCTTTTCAATTTATCACCAGTGCAAACATATTTGGTAGCAAAAATATTTTTTGTAAATAAAGGAAAAAGATATCGTAAAAATTTGTTGATTGCAAGAAACATACCTATTTATTTTTAAAGTTAAATTGGTATCGTAACCTATCTCTTTGAAACTGTTTATTATTATTTTTTTAATTTCAGATGTTATCGAGTGCCTGTAAAACATTACTAATGTATGGCGACCTTTTGTTCGTATTTATACATACACCAATATTCATATGTTCACTTAATGTCCAGCTTTGGCTGATACTTGAACATTCGATTTACATTGGCATGTATAACCAATTCATTATGTTAATTAAAACTCACATAGTGTTTGAAGGTTGGGGACACGAACCCGGATCTCTTGGTTGCTAGCGAAGTGTCTTACCAAAGCACTTGGCTAGCAGCTAAGAGATCCGGGTTCGAGTCCGAGCCGATCCAGTTTGATAATTTTTAAATGACTATGTGAATTTAATTAACTGATTATTTTCTTAATCATTCACTGTTGAGATATTTACTTTGTGAAATTTCATTTTAAATATTGAAAATATTTAAAGTTTTAATTACTTTGTCAATTTCATGAAAATACTATTCTTTTTACTTAATGCGTTTTGAGCCTTTTCGGCCATCATCAGAGTAAATAGTTGATAAAAATAAAATGAAAATTTATAAGTAGAAGAGCTGTAACAGTTCTGCGGCACCGCAAAACTAAGCAACTTGAACCCTTTTGCCAATGTTTGAAATCGTGTGACTTTACGGTACTATACATTCCGAACTGATGAGTCATCAAACTGTATCGATGTGCAAACCTTGACCTTTGACCCGGCACGTACCGAGTACATGTATTTAAAATTTGTTGTTGACATTTGACCCCAACACTCGCTCATACTGTTGGCCTTGAAATTCCAAAGACATGAGTCATCACCAGCAACCGAATTAATTTATGTTAACCCATTATGCGTCATCACAATTTACTTATAACAATTTCATTTTGTGTTAACCCATTACCAGCCAAACCTAACGCATGCGCAGGCTGAATATAAGTACACGACGCATGCGCAGACTGAATTTTAGGTTACAATTTGATAGATGGGGTACACTACCGCGTCAAAAATGTGGGGTTACCCTAACTCGGGGGTGGCCCCAAACTTTTGACACCGTACTGTACTTAAATTTTTGGTACACTGCCGTGTCAAAAGTGTGGACTCCCCCTGGCCAAAAAGGTATCCTATCACTTTTTGAAGCGTACTGTACGTGCAAACCTTGACCCCAACACGCGCTTGCCTTAATTGCGTCATCTTAAACGAACTATCACGTCAAAAAATGTGGGGAATACCCTAACCCAGGAGTGGCTCCAAACTTTTGACGCCGTACTGTACTTAAATTTTTGGTACACTGCCATGTCAAAAGTGCGGGCCCCCCTGACCAAAAAAAGGTATCCGATCACTTTTTGAAGCGTACTGTACGTGCAAACCTTAACCCCAACACGCGCTTACCTTAATTGCGTCATTTTAAACGAACTACCAAGTCAAAAATGTGGGGAATACCCTAACCCAAGGGGTGGCCGCTAAATTTTGTGGGGGCACTGTACCAAGCGCTAGCCGCAATCATGACTTCAGACTCCAGATTCCAGACTCCAAATTTCAGACCGCTACTGTACTGCCGGAAATTTTGGTGTCAATTGTAACTCAGGGTTTTTTTTGTATATTTAACCTTGGAAAATTCCAGGAATTTTTATCAGTTTTAACATAAACAAACAACTAATAATTAAATGTTTGTTTTAGCTGAATTATGATCGTAAGACTCATATAAGGAGTTTTTTTGGTATAAGAAAGATGACGTCATGGAATATTAATGAGTTAAAAAATTGTTTAGTAAAAAATATCACCCATTGTAGGCCTCAAGCAAGAAATTATTTTTATCAGTTTTAATACTTTAACATTTAACCTACAGTGACCAATTTTTTAGTTAACTAACAGAAGTTCTTGAAATTTTAACAAGTTACAAAAAATATTACTTCTTATGGTGCACAACATTTTTGAATTTGACTGTAGCACAAAACTGTTTCTATATCAAACGAAAATTATCTGAAATAATTCAGTATGTACATATGTATAGACTCTGTATATTAAAAATATTTTATCTATACACTCTGTATATTGAGAATAAGAAAGAAAATTTGTATATAATTTTAATTTTTATGAATACTAGTAAACGAATTGTATAGCCATTTATGAATAAGTATTAAATCTAATTATAAAATAATTTATAAATATTGCAAAAAATTTGTTTAATCAGCAAAATCAATGTATATCATTTTAATACTGATACATATTTATATTAGGGTATAATAGTATTGTATTTAACATTTTTAAACAGAATAAAAGTTCAATTTTTGGTTTTAAATTACTATAAGTTAAACACGTCGCTTAATATAAAAATGATAACAGCATTGAGTTTTACTAAATTTTTAAGTCTGTAAAATCAAAATTTTTTATAGACACATAGAACATTTTGAATTTGCTACTCTATCATTAACATACAAATAATATCATGTATATATAACGGGTGTATATTTAGTATTTTTAATAAATATTTTAGTATACAGGGTGTATCATGAAATATGCTTTTCAATTAGAATAATAAATTTCATAAGATTTTTGTTAATACTCTTATAGGTTAACGAAAGAAACTTTTTGCTATAAAAATAGGGGAATTCAGGGTAATAGTTAAATAAAACGCACATATTTTTTTTTTCTAAATTTTATTTATAGAATATGTATACAAAAAATTAAATTGCTTAAATCTATATATTACTTAAAATCTATTTATTTTCCATATAAAAATTTTTTAAAAGAATACAATTTTCTAATGAACAAATTTTATCTGAATGGATCATACAGCGTCTTGAATAATATTCATCTCGCAGATTGGAAATCTTCGGTACATCAAATATTTCTTCCAAATTCAAAATCCACGGCTGGTTTTCGGTGTAATCAAACAAATTTGAAATCCATTTCTTCTTTTTACAGCCCTTGACGTATATGACATCAAACTTCTTTAATATAGGTTTCAATATGGTATGAAGTTTTTTGTACGGAATAAATCCATACGACCAAGGTATCCCATGCCAATTTCGGCAAAGCCAACGTGCTGCAACCCGTTCATATTTCTTCGGCAACTCGTTGAAATCAAACGGTGCATCGAATATAAGATGTAATATTTCATCCGAATTTTCCGCAACGATACCAACTTCTCTAAAATAAAATTCGTTGTTAGCTCCTTGATAGCCTTGTATATCAAGAAACGCCATTTTTTACCACCGCCGTAGAACTGAATTTACTCACACAATCCACAACTTTATATAAAATAATTAAAATTGGTGAGGATAGTTAGTTAATTTGTGGGATGTATTCGAAAATGGATACTAATAGCTATTGCTAGTTGACCATCAAATTACCAACTGTTAATAATATTTAGCACATTACTGGGTACCATGTTCTTTTCACTTTAAGACCTAATGATTTAAGGAATGCTAAATTTTCGGGTGAAATGTGTTGTCGCTTAAAAGTTTTACGTTTAATGATCTTAGATTTCGAAAGTCCTTTGTTAGGTTGTCTAGTGGTGGACTGCTCTGAATTGTAAATTATCATGGTTCGAAATGTAATTGTTTTACCACGAAATTGTTTTCTCAGCGAAAGAGATGTTAACTCTTTGACAACCACAGGTAAATTGATATTATTTTGTGTAAGTTTAACTATTTTATACCCTTTAACCATGATAATGTGTATGAGCCCTTTAACCATGATAAGGTGTATGAGCTCTTTAACCATGATAATGTGTCTGAGCTCTTTAACCAGGATAAGGTGTATGAGCTCTTTAAGGTTGATAAGGTGTATGAGTCACTCCGGGAGCAAAATGAGTCACTCCGGGAGCAAAATGAATCACTCCGGGAGCACAATGAGTCACTCCGGGAGCAAAATGAATCGCTCCGGGGGCAAAATGAGTCACTCCGGGAGCAAAATGAGTAACTCCGGGAGCAAAATGAGTCACTCCGGGAGCACCTTGAGTCACTCCGGGAGCAAAATGAGTCACTCCAGGAGCAAAACGAGTCGCTCCGGGAGCAAAATGAGTCACTCCGGGAGCAAAATGAGTCACTCCGGGAGCAAAATGAGTCACTCCGGGAGCAAAATGAGTCACTCCGGGAGCAAAATGAGTCACTCCGGGAGCAAAATGAGTCACTCCGGGAGCAAAATTAGTCACTCCGGGAGCAAAATGAGTCACTCCGGGAGCAAAATGAGTCACTCCGGGAGCAAAATGAGTCACTCCGGGAGCAAAATGAATCACTCCGGGAGCAAAATGAGTCACTCCGGGAGCAAAATGAGTCGCTCCGGGAGCAAAATGAGTCACTCCGGGAGCAAAATGAATCACTCCGGGAGCAAAATGAGTCACTCCGGGAGCAGAATGAGTCACTCCGGGAGCAAAATGAGTCGCTCCGGGAGCAAAATGAGTCACTCCGGGAGCAAAATGAGTCACTCCGGGAGCAAAATGAGTCACTCCGGGAGCAAAATGAGTCACTCCGGGAGCAAAATGAGTCACTCCTGGAGCAAAATGAATCACTCCGGGAGCAAAATGAGTCACTCCGGGAGCAAAATGAGTCGCTCCGGGAGCAAAATGAGTCACTCCGGGAGCAAAATGAATCACTCCGGGAGCAAAATGAGTCTCTCCGGGAGCAAAATGAATCGCTCCGGGGGCAAAATGAGTCACTCCGGGAGCAAAATGAGTAACTCCGGGAGCAAAATGAGTCACTCCGGGAGCAAAATGAGTCACTCCGGGGGCAAAATGAGTCACTCCGGGAGCAAAACGAGTCGCTCCGGGAGCAAAATGAGTCGCTCCGGGAGCAAAATGAGTCACTCCGGGAGCAAAATGAGTCACTCCGGGAGCAAAATGAGTCACTCCGGGAGCAAAATGAGTCACTCCGGGAGCAAAACGAGTCGCTCCGGGAGCAAAATGAGTCACTCGTTGGAGTCAAATGAGCTAAGTATATATAAGTAGAGAATCAATAAATCTTTGAACAGTTATTCATTTACTAGCGAACGCTTCAGACCTCCCGCTGAACGATGTATAATTGTGATTTTTGTGGTAAAGCATTTACGCGAAAGTCTAATCTTTCTAGACACTTAAATGCTCAACATAATTCGTTAAGCAATATTAATGATGGTACGATTGGAAAGAATGATAACTCATCAAGCAAATTCATACCATATGATGCTAATAATAAAACACCTGATATCTCTATATCTAGATTTGATGATAATGATGATGAAAATACATCTCAACTACAGCATGATATTGATTACTCTGAAGCAATCTTGAATCCGTTTGACCAAAAAAGGATAGCTGCTGCAACTGAAGCCATTCAAACCAAATTTAACTCTTTGAAAAGAGGAGAAAACCGTCATCAATCTGAAAACGAGAAAGATAGTTGGTCTAATGAAAGTAAGCAAGTAAATCACTTAACAGCAATTAATAACAATTGCAATGAAACAACCTCCTCTTCACAACTAACTAAACTTCTAGGAACTGCTTTAGATATTATAATGTTAAAAGAGGTTCGAAACGTTGACTCGGAAAATGAAGCGAAAATTGTCAATCAGGTTAAACCAATAAGCTTAAAACGTCATATAGCTTCAAATGAAAATGTCGAAAACGGGGCCTTAGCTAAGCATTTTAAGCAAGACAACTTGAGAGAGTCTAGAAATGTTAACATACAATCGAAAAAAATAAAATACTGGCATAATCCTAATACTTTAATAGATGAATTACAACGTTTATACGAGACTTCAGAGACTGGTGAAAAAATACTCAATATTATTCGAAGTTTAGAGGAAAATAAAAATGTGTTGTTGTTTAACGTTTATGATCGAGAAGATTTAATCAAAGAGTTAAATGCTTTAAAAGAAACTACTGTTGGTCGAGAAATATTCTCTATACTTCGCGAACTTCAAAAGGCTGATGTTATTGAACCACTAGGTGATTATCTGGATGAAACTGATAAAGAAGATGCTAGCGATTATGATGATGATGATGATGATGATTAATTGATTATCCACACTAAGAATTTACTGAATTTTGAAGAACGCCACCGTATAAGAAGCAGCAGCAGTTATCCCTCATTGAAGTGTATATTTTATTTTTATATTTTTTAACCCTGTAAGATAAAAAGGTTTTTTTTTCACATAAATAACACATATATGTAAATAATTATTGTTCTTTATTTTTAAAATATAAGTATGAATACAAAATATTTTCACAATAAATGTATATGTAATATTTTTTACAATAAATGTATATGAAATATTTTTTTACAATAAATGTATATGAAATATTTTTTACAATAAATAAATATTAAAAATTGTATGATTTGTTTATATATTCAATAACACCCGAACGTAATTGTTTCATGTTTTCAGGTAACTGATCCCATACTTGACAAATTCGTTGTGCATATTCGGGTATCATATATGCATACAGATGTTGCACCCAAATATCATATTTCAATAGTTGTTTTGTTAAGTATAATAACATATCGAAATTTCTTACTTTTGTATACAAATAAGGATGAGTCAGAAATATGTCTTCAACGTGTGAAATCCGTGTTGCAAATGTCAATGGTTCACCAACGGGTGGTTGAAAGTTTTCCTCCATTTTCACACCATTCTTGCACATTTCACAGCGTATTTTCAAACCAGGTGGTCCATCAATATGATCTTGTTGCCATGGTCGATTATAATGTTCAAAACATGGTTCACATTCTTGAAACATGGCTCGATAATCGGATGGTAACCAAATCCAGGCGCGTTGTATGATTTTCGCACCATAACTTTTCAGCACATTCAAACTGATCCACTTGTAGATTTGAAGAAATGTTTCCAAAGTCAGTTCGTTCAGTAGCATTGGTTCACGTTCGAAAAATTCACCAATTGAAACATCCATTTTATCCCACTCCATTGATTCCGGTTCAGACAATTTCAAATTTTGCATTTTTACAATAGCATCAATTGTTTTTTCGTAGGTATCAACCCGTTTACGTAGTTTATCCAGTTCACTTGAAAATATTTGTAGCCGTTTCCAGTAAGCCGATGATGACGATGCCATTTCCACTTGCGTACTAATTTAATGAGTAATGTCCCCATGCTAAAGTATCCGTTTCCCCCTCCACAATATATCGTTTCGTATCGTACGGGCTGAGCGCCACCTTGTTCTGAGTTACACTATACACGTTATGTTTTTTCGATTGTATCAGGTTTTGTTGTCGGTTTATGATTGTATTGTGTTTTAGACAGTCCACGTAATCGTTGAAAGTTATCGTTTTCTTAACCACAGAGTTCTTTACACCTTTCGCTTTCTTCGTGTGATCCTCGCCGTCCACTTGACAACTATACATTTTTGATCTTAAGCCCACAAATTTTGTAAAGATTCGTCCATTTAGCTCATCCTTCATTAACCCGGGTATTTTCTTATTGACTCTTGGCATGTTATATTGATTATCCGCGCTGTAACCGACGTATCAAAGTATTGAATATCTCGTTTCATTATTTCGTAAATATCTGGGCATTTTATCTCGTAAATCAATGAATCCGTGTCTGTGTAGAGTAATTTGCTGTTGTTCCCGAACGTTGGCTGTATGTAGTTGTAATGAAAATCGTAGACACATGTTTTCGAAATATCCAGAATTGCTTGCCCGACGTATATTGGTTTGTTCATAAACACTTCCGTTTTTCGTAGTTCGACTGCAATAAGATTCTCGTCAAATATGGTGCGGCTGTGGAAATTCGGTTTCGCTATCATAACTTCCGCACCATATCGTCCATACCATTTCGTTAACAATTTCACAATCGAGTGTTTCCGTACATTTTCCATCGTTTTCCCGAAGACTGCGTTGTTGAGTAATTTGTAGAGATTTTTCTCGAATTCGTTTCCCGCCGTTTGTCTTAGAGCTGTATTCAAGTCGATGTAGGATTTAAGCCATGGTGATTGATCGAATTGTAGCACTCTATGTATTTTCTTTAATTTCATCCCGTGTTGTAGACATTGTTTCAGATTCCGATAGTGTATCACGTATTTCTGTTTGTTGTATAGCGTTGCCAGTAACATTTCCTGTTTAGTACCGGGTGCACACATTCTCTCTGGACATAATGGTAAATCGTTGTGTTTATCGTGCAGTTCTCTCGGGTATTCCAAATCCACTTCCAGTAAATATCCTATTGGTGAATCATCAGGTATTTGTTGAACATCTATCTCGGTATTATCCATCCATTTGAAATTTCCCGTTGGTAAGTATTGTGACATTGCCCATCCATACAAGTTGTTCACGTCATAGTACATCAGGTATTTTGATTCCTCATCCGGATCGTAGGTGTTCATATATTTATTGTTTGCTGTCGCGTATCGGTTACTACACTGGCTCAATCCACCTCGAATACCACGTTCAATGAATAATAATTGGTCCACATCAGATATCAGTTCCAACTCCACTTTTGTATATTTTAAGGCTGCATCCCACGTAAGTCCCGGCGTCGTGTAGTAATGAGCTGGATCCAATCCGTGTGTGCGCATGCATGTATCCCGAAAATTCTCGAAAACATCCGCGAGTAGTAGTATGTCCGTTTTCATATATAAATCCGAGTATTCTCCAAGCGTCTGTATGTTGAACGTGTTCCAAACTTGTTGTGCGTGTGTATAGTCATCCATGGTGATATCGTTGTCGTTGAGTCGATTGTAGAATTTCTCCCGTGATGGTAAACATGTTTCTTCCAATTTATCCCAGCTAGATATGTAGTCGTATGGAAAAACACCTTTGCGCGTAAGTAATTTGTAGTCGGTATCCGGAAATTGTGATTTAACTATGTTGAACTCGTTGAGATATGAAGATAATTTATCCAAACTTGATGCCATAAATCGGAAAGAGTCGATGAATCTAAATGTAATTTCGCTGCCCGTAACATGTTTAGTGAATGCAATATATCGTTCCTTGTTGATTGGTAGTAAGTCGACACGTCCCTCGAATGCTGTTGCTATATCCTTTATTACGAAATGTGCATCATAACCACTCAAGTTGTGGAATACAACAGGAATCATATGGAAATCCTTATAATTCAAGTTGCATCCCTTGTGCGCAGGTCCATTGTATTCGCCGGTGAAGTGGTTATGATCACGAACCACAATATCCTCAGGTTTGAATGGTTTCTCGCAGATGTGGCACCCGGTACTTCGTTGTTTAAGTTGCTGTTGTTCCTCTGGTGTTAACTCATTCATTGGTATTATGTTGTCATATATGGGTTCCAAGATATTTTCACGTAACGTTGCCAGTTCTTCCGCGAACCATTTTTCGCAATTTGGCCCGCGGTATGATCGATAGTAGCTTAACTGGTTGTTGTAGGAGCAGTGAAAGTAGTAACCGATACTGTATGCCCGATGTTGTTGGTACGTTGTCGTGTTTTTCCGATTTTCGTTATCCGTCACAGGTTGTAGGAATGATTCCACGTCCGCGTAAATTATAAATGGAACACGTTTCTTGTTGCTGTAGTTCTTGAATGATATGTATTTGCTTTTCCCTTCTGGCATTATCACCCGACAGTTGTTCATGTTCACGCAGTCTTCTGTATGTTTGATCAGTTTATCCTCTGTGCGAAAGTAATTTAAGCATCGATCACAGATATATTTTTTCCCGTCACATTTTGATAATTGTCTTGATACAAGTCGCGATAAGTCCTTAATCCAGCAGAAATGGTAGCGTAAATCTTGATCGTTGTCCTGTTCGTTGTCTTCATCCTCGTAATACTCGTTCTGGATCATTAAAAGGTTTATGTGGTTTTGTTTCTTCTCTCTCGTTAGCGCAGCAGGTACGGTTTCGAAATGTCCATTTTGTTTTTTTAGTATAAACACGTTGACTGATATTGTTGGATTTTGTTTCTCGAATTTGCTCACTTGCTGAATTGTCATTGGAAATTGTATCCCGTCTAAATTTAGCACCGTTGAGTAGTGTGGGTACGCTGATGTTCTTTTAGCACAATTTCGATCTGCTGGATAAAGTGCAGATACCACTGCCCACGCGAAACAGGCGTCATCGTTGAAGTTTTGGATGTTGATACATGCTTTTTTAGTTTTTATTTCCTGCGGCAATTCGATGTAGCTTGATCCACGAAAAGGTGTATACTTGTTGATGTTTACAGCTAGGTTGATTATGCTTGATAAAGCCCATCCGCTCCCCGACTCGGTAAACTCGCTCAATTTTCTCAAAATTGGTTCCCGTACATGTTCCATGTAGCACTGTTTTAGGTTTGTTCCCCGATCTATTATGATATTCGGTGTATTGAAGTGTTTCATGTCGTATTTGTCCTCGTCACCATCAGTTTTCACAAATAACCCGCAAAACGTTGTGTTGACTTTTATCGTTAAGTATTTTTTTAATATATTTTGTATTCGCCGAGTGAACATCGATGTAGCGTCATCTAAAAAGTCCTTTGGTTCTATGTGTGTTATGTTGGTAACCACTCCCGTTCGTATTCGACTTGCAAATGCGGATTCCACGTCAGCCCATTGAATTCTATCAGATCTTTTACGTTGATTTCGATTCATGCCGGCACCTGAAACAATCAACATAAAAAAATTATTTATCAAATTTATAAAAAATCATTAAAAAAAATATATATTTAAAAAACTTACCATGTTGATATATCAAAATTATAAAAAAAAATCATTAAAAAATAAATTTATATTTAAAAAAAAACTTACCATGTTTTCGTAGCGCCTTCATTCTGATTCGAAATCCTTTCATTTTTCCCGCACATGATTCAAAATGTTTGCGTTGTCCTAAATTTTCCGCTCCACGTATAGCCTTGTTGATTAGTCTTATGTTGGTATTTGTATGTTTCATCCATTTTTCCAATTCATCTGCATCCCGGGTATCCATTTCCAGTAATGATAGCGCGTTTCGTACATTTTCCACCATTCTAGTTGCCACGTCGTTTAATGAAGCCATTGTTGTATTTTAATTTAAAAAAACCTCGATACAAATTCTTGCAACAATAACAATATTAACTGCTTGAAGTTTGCTGAAGAAGTGATTTGAGGGGGCACGCAGACCTCAATTTATACGATTTTGACTGCACGAAAAATTCTGGAGGAGAATCACAAAAGATGCTGACTCAGAATTTTTACAACGCAAATAACCGAAGGTCAAATGTCAAATTCCGAGAAATTTATTTCGCATTTGAAACCTAATAAAAGAATTGCTGACTAATTTTAAACAAACATTTTTTAAAATTAAAACTTATATAAATAAACAAATTGAAAAAACCCCCGATTATTATTAGGCCATAAATTAGAAATTCCGAGAAAACTATTTCATATTTGAAATCAAACAAAGAAATTGCTGTGTTGTCAAAATCTTAAATAAACATTTTTTAAACTAAAACTTATATAAATAAACAAATTAAAAAAATATCTGAGTATGAGTCAGCAAAATCTTAAATAAACATAATAAAATTAATGATTTACGATGACATTAATGTAAACAAATTCCTGGAACTGACAAGTTGTGACTTGCTTTTAAATAAAATTCCCCTCTGGCTATGATGCAAACATATCATGAAATTACATCAGACTAAGTCAGCTAAAAAAATCTTAAATAAACAAACTCAAACCGTATAAAGTCACGAGTTTTTATTAAATAAACAAATTAATCTTATAAAGACTTGACTCATATACAAAAAAAACATCAAGTACAATTGACACCCAAATTTCCGGCAGTACAGTAGCGGTCAGAAATCTGGACTCTGGAGTCTGGAGTCTGAAGTCATGATTGCGGCTAGCGCATGGTACAGTGCCCCCCACAAAATTTAGCGGCCACCCCTTGGGTTAGGGTATTCCCCACATTTTTGACTTGGTAGTTCGTTTAAAATGACGCAATTAAGGTAAGCGCGTGTTGGGGTTAAGGTTTGCACGTACAGTACGCTTCAAAAAGTGATCGGATACCTTTTTTTGGTCAGGGGGGCCCGCACTTTTGACATGGCAGTGTACCAAAAATTTAAGTACAGTACGGCGTCAAAAGTTTGGAGCCACTCCTGGGTTAGGGTATTCCCCACATTTTTTGACGTGATAGTTCGTTTAAGATGACGCAATTAAGGCAAGCGCGTGTTGGGGTCAAGGTTTGCACGTACAGTACGCTTCAAAAAGTGATAGGATACCTTTTTGGCCAGGGGGAGTCCACACTTTTGACACGGCAGTGTACCAAAAATTTAAGTACAGTACGGTGTCAAAAGTTTGGGGCCACCCCCGAGTTAGGGTAACCCCACATTTTTGACGCGGTAGTGTACCCCATCTATCAAATTGTAACCTAAAATTCAGTCTGCGCATGCGTCGTGTACTTATATTCAGCCTGCGCATGCGTTAGGTTTGGCTGGTAATGGGTTAACACAAAATGAAATTGTTATAAGTAAATTGTGATGACGCATAATGGGTTAACATAAATTAATTCGGTTGCTGGTGATGACTCATGTCTTTGGAATTTCAAGGCCAACAGTATGAGCGAGTGTTGGGGTCAAATGTCAACAACAAATTTTAAATACATGTACTCGGTACGTGCCGGGTCAAAGGTCAAGGTTTGCACATCGATACAGTTTGATGACTCATCAGTTCGGAATGTATAGTACCGTAAAGTCACACGATTTCAAACATTGGCAAAAGGGTTCAAGTTGCTTAGTTTTGCGGTGCCGCAGAACTGTTACAGCTCTTCTACTTTTATAGCTAAGGAGATGTGTAGGGTGTAATATTATTGAATGTAAATCGGGAAAAACCCATAAATTTTTGTCTAAAAACAAAAATTTATGGCCTGTTTTGTTTTTAAACAAAAATTTATGGGTTTTTCCCAATTTACTTTCGGGAATATTACGCCCTACACATCTCCTTAGCTATAAATTCTCTTCATTTTATTTTCATCAATTATTTATTCTGATGATGGTCGAAAGGGCTGAAAACGCTTTAAGTAAAAAAAATAATATTTTCATGAAATTGACAAAGTAATTAAAACTTCAAATATTTTCAATATTTAAAATGAAATTTCACAAAGTAAATCTCTCAACAATGAATTATTTAAAGAATCCGAGTCAGGCAACTCTAATTAAATTATTTTACCGGTTGAATTTAAAACAAAAAGTGATTTCTCAGAATATTTGGTTCAATTCACAGTGCTTAAAATATAAAGTTACGCCTAAGTATGTAAATATTAAAACAAACTCAACCAGTGATAGTGCTTTAAAAATAATAGATTTGGCAAAAGTAATTTGATTAAAACAAGAAAATGAAAAGTGGTTCCGGCAACGTCAGTTTTTCCGAACACATCTCAAAATAATACATTCTGAACTATCTTTTATTTTACATCCTATATAGTTTGATATTTTGCATGATTCAATTCATGAAAAAGTCAGTCTCATAATTCACAAAAAATATTTAAAACAGTGTAACAAATTAGAAGATTTGAAACTTTCTCAACAAAAAGTACAAGGTAATCCGGTGAGTCATTCTTCATGTAAAAAATTTTTTCCAACGGCGTAAATCTTTCTTCTACAATTCTCTCTACAGATGAACAAACTCTTCTGGAAAAGGGCAATAAGTTCACACCGTTCCCACAGAATCCAATTTTGTCAAAAGGAATTCTCGCTATGTGTTGCGAACTGGGTATTCTTAAAAATAAATCCCTCATTGACAATTCAGACGCATTAGAACATGAAATAGCAAAATTGGTCACAAATACAATTACTCAGTTTCCCAAATTCAAAATAAAGAAATCTACAAATAGTCTAAGTCGCAAAATTACACAAAACGACCTCATACTCACAAAAGCAGACAAAGGGAATACAACTGTTATCATTCCAAAAACAGATTACGAAAACAAAATTTTCTCACTTTTAAATGACCAAGGTCTCACACCCATCAAAGACCCGACTGTAAAATTTACAAACACTCTTAAAACTCATGTATCACAACTTAAGGAAGGGGTAAGGTTAATTCGTACAAAAAAGGGCATGTTTTGATATTTTTTGTGACGACGCAGTTAAAATCTCTTTATTAAAACCAATGGTACATTAAAGTGAGTGACATTCGAAGAATATTGTATAAAACTTTCACGAAGAAATATTAAAAAATACAGTAATGGCAGCAATTATTCGGACGTGTCTCGGAAAAAAGTAGAATTGCGGAGCCCCTCATAACTTGGTGCTGGATCATCTGAAATAAAAAAATGAAAGTTCATTCGTTAGATAATAGTTTTTCTCAGGGAGGATTTTTCGAAATTTCAATTTTTCACATTTTTAGAACACTTACAATTAGAAAGGAAAAACACGATTATTTGCGAAAAAAATCGGCTAATTTGTTATTGTAAAATAAAAATTATTAACAAATTTTGAAAAAACTTTCCAACGTTACCTCGTAAATTATGTACAGAAATAGTGTTCAAAGTTTCAAAAGAATCGGTACTGTAGTTTTGAAGTTATTAGGGGCACCGACTTTGAAAACGTGAGTTGTGAGGAAAACGCTTTAAAGTTTTGAACATTTAAAAATTTTTGTATAAAACTGATATAGAATACTTACTGCTAAACGAAATTTTGTACTCTACACTGACAAGATATACAGTATAGGTATAAACACGTTTGTACTTGCATTGAAATTTCTATAATAGAACTGAGATATATATATATATATATATATATATATATATATATATATATATATGTATATATAAAAGTATATAGTATTATTAGTATAAGTATACTAATCTAAATGTATTGTGTTGTAATTGTCTCAAAATTTCAACTTGATTGGAGTAAAATTGACGAAGTTATAAGTATTTTTGTTGTTACCTGGCAGATGTTTCGTTCGCTCTCTCTCTCTCTATATATATATGTATATATATATATATATATACATATATATATATATATATATATATATATATATATATATAGAGAGAGAGAGAGAGAGAGAGGGAGAGAGCGAACGAAACATCTGCCAGGTAACAACAAAAATACTTATAACTTCGTCAATTTTGCTCCAATCAACTTGAAATTTTGAGACAATTACAACACAATACATTTAGATTAGTTTCATTTGATATTTCCAACATGTTCCCAAATATTCCTTCTAAGGATTGTATCCCAATTATTGAAAACATTTTGGTAAATAATAATTCCCACACACCACTACAAAAAGAAATTACGGATTCATTTTCAATGTGCCTTGAACAGAATTATTTTAAATTTAATGATTGAAAATAAATAAATTGTTACCTCTATTTTCGCCAAAAAATTTAAACTTGTAATTTCATTATTTGACTTTATTTGACGATAAACCTCAATATTAAAGACCAGCAAAAAACCAAACAGAATTTTTTAACCAATCTTCAACATGTCGACGGGGTTTGGTGTCTCAAAACACCATTATCAAGACAAGAATATAAAAATCAATAAAAATAAAAATAAAAAATGAAAAAATTTAAAAAATTTTTCATAAACAAAAGAAACTAAAAACCTTTTAGTTTGGATCAAATCAATCAAATCAAACAATGTCAAATATAGCAACTCGTTGGTTGCAAAAAAGGAAATACGTACATCACTAAAAATGATATAAGAAAACGGAAATGTGAAACAACAAAAAAATGTGAAACAACAAAAAAATGTGAAACAACAAAAAAACATCTGAAGACCAAACTTGCAATAGAGAACAGAAAAAGTAAAAGAAGAAAGGAAAAATCATTTTTAGAAAAAAACATCTGTAAAAGCCACAAATCGCCTTATGAATCAATCACCTATTCAAATTAGTTCCATTGACGAAAGAATGGATTCACGCATGTCTGATTCACAACATCCCTCCATGCTTGACGACACGGAGAACAAACAGTACGAGATACCTACATGTACTTGATTAGGCTAACAGGAGAGTGAATCCGTACTAATGTACATCACCAATTTCTGAATAATAATAAGAAAAATTAATTTTTACGTTACAATTGATAAATAAGCTTGAATGCAATCTTCACTTATTTGAGAATGATCATATTGATCGAAACAAGTTATAAAAGTTTCAACAGTGATAGTGGTAATTTTGCAAAGTTAAGTGTTTTATATATACTACTACAAAAAATTAAGGGAACAAAAAAAAATTGTTAATTTTTTAGTGATTTTTGAAGGGTTGTATTTACATGAAAAATGGTCGGATTGAGATTACGAAAAAGCATTTTGAAGCTCCAAGATTCTAATTTTGAAATCTTTCATCCAAAAATTTCTAGAAGTAACAGTTATCAAGAAATTCTAAGGAATAACACAAAAAATGTTTTTGCAAATTTTTTGATCTACGGGCTTGAAAAATTTTTTTACAGTAAAGCCATGGTATTGACTTGATAGCCTGTTTATTCAGCTTCAATTTCCTTTTTTAAATTTTTCTCTACGTTAAATTGTTCCGGAGATAATTAAAGGACAGTTTTGGAAACTGGAATAAATTTCCAACAAGACTATGCCGCGTACTTTTGGGAAGAAAAATTTGTTTCATCCGTAATTTTAACCTGAAAAATGTGCAAAAAAGGGACTTTCTTCCTTGTTACAAAAAATTGTCTGCATCCTTGCGAAAACTGTTGAGGAATCTAATGTTTGTACGAATTTTTATACCTCACTGTACCCCCAATAACCTTGCAAATCGGTAGATCGATCAATCAAATGGTTTTCCTAAACCGTTTGTTCAAAATTTCAGAAAAAAATTAAAGGAGCAAAACTGAATGCACAAAATTGAATGAAAAAATCAATTTTTTTTTAACCTTTTTCACAGAAGTTTGGCATCTTATCCATTAAATTTGAAAATTAAGAAAAAAAATTTTTAATTTTTTTTTTCAAAATTTCGAAACAACTAAAAAAATTAATTTTATTGTGAAAAAAAAATTTGAAAAAAGTTTTAAAATAATTCTTTTCAATTTTTAAAAAAAAATTTGAAAATTTTTTTTTTCTTAATTTTCAAATTTAATGGATAAAAGATGCCTAACTTAAAAAAAATTTAATGAAGTCAATAACATGGCTTTACTGTAAAATAATTTTTCAAGCCCGTAGATCAAAAAATTTGCAAAAATATTTTTTGTGTTATTCCTTAAAATTTCTCGATAACTGTTACTTCCAGAAATTTTTGGATGAAAGATTTTAAAACTAGAATCTTGGAGCTTCAAATGCTTTTTTTATCATCTCAATACGACCATTTTTCATGTAAATACAGCCCTTCAAAAATCACTAAAAAATTATCAAATTTTTTTTGTTCCCTTAATTTTTTGTAGTAGTATATTAATAGCAAACTGGATAATAATAATATATTCAAATCAACTTAAAAAAGCATCGAACTCCTATATTTGAAATGAGTAAAATGTTTGTGATCAGTTTTTTAGAATGCTGAATATACATAATATTGAATATTATGTTCGTGCGCTCAACTTCGCATTCGTGGGCAATAAAGCATATGGGCTCCGGAAATAAACCAGATTTTTTTTTAAATTTTTCCCCAAAAATACAAGGGATGAGCAAAAAAGAAAACACATTTTATTGTTTTCTGGGAAAACTATAGACGAGAAATCATTAAAAAATTATTATCACGACAGCCTGCAAATTAAAATTAACAAAATGTCAATGAAAACGATTTGACATGTTTTGATCAAATAATGGTTATCATCAGAAAATAAAGTCATTCGAATCAAAGAATGATTTTATTTTCAATTTTGAAGAATGAGACAAAGTTGATGGAGATCTTTACAATTGAAACCTATTTAGTTAATCGAAAAATCTTGTCTGTAATGAGATAAGCATATAATTAAAATATTATATCAAAAAGCATAAAAAAATATTATAGACACTGAAATAAGTTAATAATATTAAAAGTATAAAAAAATATATTTTATAATAAATCTTATGTGTATTATACTTATAGGTATGTATTTTATAAATATTTTCATTTCATTCACATAATTCATGTATAACCCAGGGGGCTCATACAATATGGCGTCATATAACGCGAAACGTACAAATCCCTGTACTATACCGGGATCATATTGTTCTATATTATTTGTTATATAAAAATATTTTTATAACAATAATTTTATAGAAAATGTCTAATAAATAGTCATAAAATAATATCTTTATTGTATTTCAATAAGTAATCGATAGGTGTAGATAATATTATGTAATAAATAGAAAATACAATTTTTTACGAATTACTTTTATGTTTTATTGTTAATTTAAATTAAATAAACGATACTGAACTAAAAGAGTAAAATTACTGTTGAAATATTTACAAAGATCAAATATGGTTACGGAGATAGCGAATAATTGGGAAAAGTATTTTTACGCTAAAGTTATTAGACGTATCATGCAGTCAAGATGACTTGATTAACAATTATAATAAACTAGCGAGTACCCGACATGCATTGCATAGCCACTCAAAAAAACTGAATTGAACAATATTTTTTGTTTTTCCCTCTTGAGCGTACACAAATATGGGCTTTTTCATTTAAAAGCGGCAAACACGGAAAAGTCAAAGTTTCAAATTTGTTTAATATTCATGCTATTTTATCTATCAAGAGCCCTGAATATGATACCAGTTGTCCCAAATTAACATTCGCTCTCGAGATATTTAGATCACAAAATTGAAGCAAATAGCATAGTTTTTTTCTTTTAACTTTTCTTAAAAATATTGTTATAATTTTAAAACGACTATAGCTAATTTCATGAAAATTGGTACGCGAAATGGACAAATGCCGTAGTGCAGGTTGAAACGGACAAGGGGAGTAATTTCATTAGATGCGTAATCAAAAACTGAAAACCGGATAAAGTTATCAGCAAATTCGGATAATAGCGATTTGTTTTTTGTGATAAAAAAAACGAATTAACTTTATTAACATAACATAGATTATATGGATTTTTCACCATGTCTTTAATATATATAGGCCTAAGAACCTTCTGTGATGTTAAAAACGCCAGTAAATTATTGTAAAATTTAAAAAAAAATAAAAATAAACGGAAAAACGAAATAAAAAATTTTTTGTGAAATATTTTTTGTCTCGCGAGAACAAATTATGTCATCATTTGTTTGATAAGGGTGGAGCCCCCACTCCTAGGTACAGAAGGCGAAGCCCCCGGTGTGGTGCATGGGGAAAAGAGGGGGTCCAGAGGAGGAGTCCCCTGAATTAAAAAAAAGTTATTCATTTGCAATAGTCTTTGAGGGTATCCAATGGGAAGTTGACAGTATGGGTAGACCTGTCCCCCAAATTTTTTATAGAATGATTGTTTTCCAATTTAAATTCACCTCGTAGTTAATGTTTCCTTAATTAAAGAAATATATATATATATATATATATATATATATATATATATATATATATATATATATATATATATATATACATATATATATATATTATATATATATATATACATATATATATATATTATATATATATATATATATATATATATATATATATATATATAAATTATCTTTAAACCAAATAAAAAGGTGATTTAGCTCTTATAATCTCTTAACTGGACTAACAAAAATTATTTGTATTGTTTTATTGCACTAACTTCGAAAAATAACTGGAAAATGTTGAAATTTATAAGGCATGTGTTTCTACAAATAAGCATTGATCAAACGCCAAGGAGACGCATTCAGCAAAAACTGTTTTATATATATATATATATATATATATATATATATATATATATATATATATATATATATATACATATATACACATAAAGATTATATCTGTACTGAATAGAACTGCACACATACACACATATATATATATATATATATATATATATATATATATATATATATATATATAATATTATATGTATATATATATGTATATGTATATGTATATATATATACATATATAATATATATATATATATACATATAAAATTATATATATATATATATATATATATATATATATATATATATATATGTGTATGTGTGCAGTTCTATTCAGTACAGATATAATCTTTGTTTGTAACTTAAATCATGTACCTACGTAAAATAACTAAAAATTTATATTATAAATAGTTTTAATTTCTTTTTGAGTCTAAAATATTTACTTACTGCTTTAAAATCGCAAAATTTTAAGAGAAAACGGATGGGAATTTTCCCGGGAATATTGCCATTTCGGTAATTATTGGCAATTTTCCCGGGAAAATTCCCAAAACCTGGGTAAAAATGATTACTTACAATTAGCTGTACTATTTTACAAATGCGTTTTTAATTTTATACATATATACACCGGTCCCTCAATTTACGTGAATATCCGTTCCACGGGGATTCAGTTTACGCGGATAAATCCGTAAATTGAATCCGTCATTATAAAAGGAAACATACTGGAAATAAAAGCTACTAACAATTTTACAGAATTTTATAATACAAATTGATAGCGTATATGTCGAAAATTACATACTAAAATTTTTAAATCATTATTTTTGATATCGATAATTTTCGATATCGATGATAGTAGGTTTCGATAGTTCTAATATGTTCGTAGTACCCATAACTTGCTTCGGATAAGCCTTCAATAATTTCGAAAAATTTACGATCAAAATTTACGTTTTCGAAAAGTATTGAAAACGTAATTTTTTTGAAAATATTTTCTTGGTGACAAAATCTATTTGAATAATGGGTCTGAATTAATCAGTTATAATCAGTTTATGATGAGTAACTCGGTACAGGTAATTTTCGATAACAAAAAGTAAGTTTTGATAGTCCCAACTTGTTCAAAATATCCACAACTTGCTTCGCTTAAGCCTTCAAAAATTTCGTTATTTTTGAGCTACCATGCACCATTTACAAGATATTTACAATCAAATGTTTACGTTTTCGAAAAGTATCGAAAACTAATTTTTTTGGAAATATTATATTGCTGACCAGATCAATGGGAGTAATGGAGCATAAATTAAGCCATTATAATCAATTTATAATAATTTGTCAGTAAAAGTAATTAAACATATTTAACTGAAAATATTATGTAACTCTTCTTTTCGTCTTACCTAGCTTGTGTAATTATATAGTAACCTTAGTTTAAAGATTATTTATTTACATTTAGCAAATATTCTTTATTAAGCAGTGGTTTTGATAGTTTAAATCCAAAATAATAATAGGCTAAATAGTAAATTAAAATAAATTCCCACTTTTCGGGAATTTACCCCGTTTTTACCCACTTTGGAAATTTTCCCGGAAAATTCCGGCTAGAATCCCATCTCTATTCACTTTATACATATCAAAGTGAACTATATGTAGTTTACTATACGTGAAAAGATGGCAGAAGATGTATGTGATGTATCTCATGTACGTTACATACGTGTTCTTTTTTAGATGTCCGTACTGATTTTTTAAAGATGTTAATATATTCTGCCGTTTTTTATAGATGTCAACAAATTATAAAACAAAAACATTAATAAATCAAAATTTTTGGGTTATATTTTCTTAAAAACATATTCATTGGATTAAAGGAACTTGGTTTCATGCTTATTAAGAAAAAAAATGGGTGTTTAATTTACTTATTAATTTTTAGAAGCCAGTTTAATGACACACCTAAAAATAATGTTCCGGGATAGGGGCTTTTACGTTAATAGCAATTGTTTCAAAAAAGTTACAAAAAACTAAGCTATTTAGACCAGCTATTTAAAAGTTAGACCAGCGGTCTCATATTCACACGCTCCATCGAAGAATTTTTCGAAGTTCCTTAATACGTTCTTCAAAAATATTACTAATTTTCAGCCGAAATATACAGTTAAAATATACAGTTTGGTCTTCACCTTTTAGAAAAGGGACATTCTGTTAAATCAGACTACAAACCCAAAACCCTTCATTTTTGTGAAAAAGGACAGAAATTTAACATATTTGAAGCTTTAGAAATTAACAAATTAAATAATGATCCAAATGTAATTTTGAATGACAAAATTGAATTAAATAAATCTCCCCTTCTTAACCTATTTAATTAATACAGTTCATTACCTTTTTTTGTCCAATATACTTCTGTTAAGATATTTTTTAATCACTGTCAAATTGAAGTTTAATCAGTTAATTCTTTTAATTTCTATAACTATTTTAACATTACAATTCTAATCCTTATTGTGTAATAGTCCCGCCCACTATTTTTGTTATCCACCAAAAACTTGTTTAGCATTGATTCGTAATTTTGCCACCTCGTTTCCGGTACACGTGCAATTTGTTTACCTCTCTTGTGGGTTTTCCCATCTCTTAACCAACTACATTTCAACCTGTTTCTGTTTTATTTTATTTAAATATATACTTGTCCCAACAGAATTCAGTTCAATTCAGAGTTCACCTGAAGATGATTTAGGAAACCGAAAACCGATGATTTGTGAAAAAATATTTTTCTATATTTAAGTGAAAATTTGACAAAATTAAACATTCTTCGCCATATATATTATGGATTTTCACAAAGTGAAACTATCTACAATTAATTATAATATGAATTCAATTAGTATTTTACTTTTTTATTTTTCTCTTTAAACTGAAGTGTTAAAATTTTCTAGTAACCTTGAAATGTACTGGAGAATGAAGAAAATTTTCCTTTTTGGTAAATAATTCCACATACATTATCATGCGAGATGTCACAAAAATATCTTTTAAAATGAGGTTGAAATTCCTTTAACCACCTTTCATTTTTAAGCCTCGGTCTAGTAAAATAAATTAGTAACGTAACTGACCTTCCTTATAACAAGTAACATTATCGAATATATTCATGGATTTTATGATAAACCGTAAAGAACTTATTTAGGTACCTAACTACCCTATATTTTATTTCGAATACTGTGAAAAACAGTGATTTGATGCGTGTTTAACACTTACTTTGGGATATTCATTAATGGCCCAAATATTGTACATTCAAAAAAAAAAAAACTTTTAGGTGTCTATGAAGCTAGCCCCGCCAAGTCATAACCCTGCGATCCCACTTAGGCTATATTTTTTTGCTATTTTTTTGCTATTTTTTTACCAACGAATTGATTTTTTTGCCACAACCGTTCTCGAGATAAAATGGGGGGGCTGACTTAAATCTGAAGTAAGCCCCGCAACCCCTATATTTCCGGACCTGATGTACTTATTCAAATGAAATTTACGGGATATTTTTTTGCTATGTTTTTGCTATTCTTTTACCAACGAATTAATTTTTTTGCCGCAGCCGTTACCGAAATACAATGGTGGGGCTGACTTATATCTGAAGTCAGCCCCGCCACCCCTATATCTCCGGACCTGCTGCACTTATTTAAATGAAATTTACGGGATATTTTTTTGCTATTTTTTTGCTATTCTTTTACCAACGAATTGATTTTTTTGCCGCAGCCGTTATCGAGATACGATGGTGGGGCTTACTTACATCTGAAGTCAGCCCCGCCCCCCCTATATCTCCGGACCTGCTACACTTATTTAAATAAAATTTACGGGATATTTTTTTGCTATTTTTTTGCTATTTTTTTACCAACGAATTAATTTTTTTGCCACAGCCGTTGCCGAGATACAATGGCGGAGCTGACTTAAGTCTGAAGTCAGCCCCGCCACCCCTATATCTCCGGACCTGATGCACTTATTCAAGTGAAATTTTCGGGATATTTTTTTGCTATTTTTTTACCAACGAATTAATTTTTTTGCCACAGCCGTTACCCAAATACAATGGCGGAGCTGACTTAAATCTGAAGTCAGCCCCGCCATCCCTATATCTCCGGACCTGCTGTACTTATTCAAATGAAATTTACGGGATATTTTTTTGCTATTTTTTTGTTATTTTTTTACCAACGAAAAAATTTTTTTGCCGCAGCCGTTACCGAGATATAATGGCGGGGCTGACTTAAATCTAAAACCACCACAATATCTCCGGATCTGTTGCACTTATCTAAATGAAATTTGCGGGATATTTTTTTACTAATTAGTCGCTATTCTAGCAGTTGATTTGGTATTGCGAATTCCACTCCCTTGTATGCTGTACTCCACTCCCGTAAAGTATTATTATAAGCTTTTAGTAAAACTATCCGGCCTAATCTGAAAATCGATTCTCGAATACTTACCGATATCTAGTTATGCTGAAATTTGCACAAACCTTTGATTTTAATGGCAGTACAAAGTTGTGCTTTCGGTATTATGGTGGATTCAAACATGGTGGCCATTACGGCAAATGACTGATTACCTCTTTTGCAACTCTCTTAATGTGGATATCAAATAAAAGGGTGTTACAAGTAGAATGCAATTATTTATGTGCCGTCATTTTAAATTCAATATGGTAGGCACCACAAGATGGCGGATGAACTATATCTTTGAAACGTAACTTGAGTCTGTAGAATTAATTCTAAAGTAATTCATATTCATGTTTGTGTTACGAACCAAATTTTTTAGCCCGATGAAGCTAAAGAGATTTTAAATTTTGATTGAACGCATCGAAATACGTTTATCACGTACGTAATAAACCTGCTTATTTCTGTTAAAAAGAAGTTTTCAAATATTCATCCGCTTATTGTGCTGTAAATGTTCTTATGATCTTCCTAAGATTATGATTAAACTTACTATTATAACAATTTTTTAAACAATGCATTAGTATGTATTTCTTGCGTATTTGATATAATGCGATGTAAAATATATAAATTTTCAATTCATTGAGAATTGGAAGAGGTTTATTTCACTTATTTGAAAAAAGACGTATAAATTTAAAAAATTTTAATGGTAAAGCTTGCAAGTTACACAGTTTTACTTCTATTTTTAACATATAAAAACAATCTAGGCACTATCTTGAATTTTTCAGACCTATATAGTGAATGGTTGGTTGTATCGTCAAATTCCATCCAGCCGGTGTTACCTCTTCGATATGCAAAAGCGGTGTAATGACCAGAAGCTCCATATGATTTATCATTATCACATTGCAGTTTTCTACCGCTCATACCATGATATGCAACTGCCCCAATGAGCAACAACTCTTCTTGCTCATTTAGCGGGTTGCTCAAAGTTTTTGGCAATTCTGATAGCTTAAATTCAAAATTTGCTTCACTTTGATTAAAAATTTCGAAAAGGATCGTATCACCTGTAAAACCAAATAAAACTAGGTAAAATTATTTTTAAGTAGGTATGGGGCCACTTGGCAACGCGGTGTAATTGCCTATATTCAGGGGCAACCCAACCCAACGAAATTTGGTATAACCTAACAACACCTAAGAGAACTTAGCTTAAGTTAAGAATCCAAATTTTCCCTAATAGATGGCGCAGCCACCTTTGAACTCTGTAAATTCCAAGTTTCACTACCAGATTGGCCAAGTGGCGCCATACCTACTTAGAGGGCTAAGTCTTCAAGTAACAATTCCCGATTTTGATGAGACTTAACTGGTGTGTAGAACAAACAAAAATATCAGACAAGTATTTTTTTTTATCTGCTATAAAAACCATTTACGGGGTGAAATCGACCTTCGAAGTTGGGGTGAAAATTTAATTTAGCCTTATTTAATTTAATTTTAAATTAGCCAATGTCTGTTACTGTTTGTTGTTGTAGTGTTTCAAATTAACAATCAGTTGCATGTTAACCAATAAGGAAGAAATACGCAGTAACGCAAGAATTAAGTACTAACGCATTGTTTAAAAAATAGTTATAATAGTAAGTGTAATAATAATCTTAGGAAGATCTTAAGAATATGTACAGCGTAGTAAGCGGATGAAAATTTGAAAACTTTTTTTAAACAGAAATAAGCAGGTTTATTACGTAGGTAAGAAACGTATTTC
Organism: Brachynemurus nebulosus; assembly: GCA_035578155.1. Classification (NCBI taxonomy): domain Eukaryota; kingdom Metazoa; phylum Arthropoda; class Insecta; order Neuroptera; family Myrmeleontidae; genus Brachynemurus; species Brachynemurus nebulosus. The sequence goes on along the minus strand of JAPWDM010000008.1, from coordinate 41,393,213 downwards.
GATGCGTTCAATCAAAATTTAAAGTCTCTTTAGCTTGATCGAGATTTGGTTCGTCACACAAACATGGATATGAATTACACTAACGCATATTATAAATGCATATATACAGCGTGAGTTTTTCGAGAGTTGTCATTTTGATTACAGCCAAACCGTTGATTTAATCGAAAAAGTGTTCAAATAAGAGTTGTAGATATCTACGGGGGCAACCGATTGCTATAGACAGGAGCTATATAGCTCTTATGGTTTTCGAGTAATGATACAAACTTATAGTTTTTTTTTAAATAGAAACGTATGTTTAAAAGTTTTCCAAAAATTTGTTTATGATTCAAAACTACCAGTAACACTCAAATTTTCATTGTTTTATCTCATATTTTTTTAGTAATTTCGTTTTAAAAATGACACTTTTAAATTTCGTACTCAAAGTGCTTGCAAACGATTGGGATTTTACGTAATTTAAAAAGATAAGTATTAGCTCAATCTGGCCGCCATTTTAATCAATGTAGTAACGAAAAATTAAACGATTATTACGTTTTCCATCGGTTTTACAGGTGATACGATCCTTTTCGAAATTTTTAATCAAAGTGAAGCAAATTTTGAATTTAAGCTATCAGAATTGCCAAAAACTTTGAGCAACCCGCTAAATGAGCAAGAGGAGTTGTTGCTCATTGGGGCAGTTGCATATCATGGTATGAGCGGTAGAAAACTGCAATGTGATAATGATAAATCATATGGAGCTTCTGGTCATTACACCGCTTTTGCATATCGAAGAGGTAACACCGGCTGGATGGAATTTGACGATACAACCAACCATTCACTATATAGGTCTGAAAAATTCAAGATAGTGCCTAGATTGTTTTTATATGTTAAAAATAGAAGTAAAACTGTGTAACTTGCAAGCTTTACCATTAAAATTTTTCTAAATTTATACGTCTTTTTTCAAATAAGTGAAATAAACCTCTTCCAATTCTCAATGAATTGAAAATTTATATATTTTACATCGCATTATATCAAATACGCAAGAAATACATACTAATGCATTGTTTAAAAAATTGTTATAATAGTAAGTTTAATCATAATCTTAGGAAGATCATAAGAACATTTACAGCACAATAAGCGGATGAATATTTGAAAACTTCTTTTTAACAGAAATAAGCAGGTTTATTACGTACGTGATAAACGTATTTCGATGCGTTCAATCAAAATTTAAAATCTCTTTAGCTTCATCGGGCTAAAAAATTTGGTTCGTAACACAAACATGAATATGAATTACTTTAGAATTAATTCTACAGACTCAAGTTACGTTTCAAAGATATAGTTCATCCGCCATCTTGTGGTGCCTACCATATTGAATTTAAAATGACGGCACATAAATAATTGCATTCTACTTGTAACACCCTTTTATTTGATATCCACATTAAGAGAGTTGCAAAAGAGGTAATCAGTCATTTGCCGTAATGGCCACCATGTTTGAATCCACCATAATACCGAAAGCACAACTTTGTACTGCCATTAAAATCAAAGGTTTGTGCAAAATTTCAGCATAACTAGATATCGGTAAGTATTCGAGAATCGATTTTCAGATTAGGCCGGATAGTTTTACTAAAAGCTTATAATAATACTTTACGGAAGTGGAGTACAGCATACAAGGGAGTGGAATTCGCAATGCCAAATCAACTGTTAGAATAGCGACTAATTAGTAAAAAAATATCCCGCAAATTTCATTTAGATAAGTGCAACAGATCCGGAGATATTGTGGTGGTTACACCGGTTTTAGATTTAAGTCAGCCCCGCCATTGTATTTCGGTAACGGCTGTGGCAAAAAAATTAATTCGTTGGTAAAAAAATAGCAAAAAAATAGCAAAAAAATATCCCGTAAATTTCATTTGAATAAGTACATCAGGTCCGGAGATATAGGGGTGGCGGTGCTGACTTCAGACTTAAGTCAGCTCCGCCATTGTATCTCGGCAACGGCTGTGGCAAAAAAATTAATTCGTTGGTAAAAAAATAGCAAAAAAATAGCAAAAAAATATCCCGTAAATTTTATTTAAATAAGTGCAGCAGGTCCGGAGATATAGGGGTGGCGGGGCTGACTTCAGATGTAAGTAAGCCCCACCATTGTATCTCGATAACGGCTGCGGCAAAAAAATCAATTCGTTGGTAAAAGAATAGCAAAAAAATAGCAAAAAAATATCCCGTAAATTTCATTTAAATAAGTGCAGCAGGTCCGGAGATATAGGGGTGGCGGGGCTGACTTCAGATATAAGTCAGCCCCACCATTGTATCTCGATAACGGCTGCGGCAAAAAAATTAATTCGTTGGTAAAAAAATAGCAAAAAAATAGCAAAAAAATATCCCGTAAATTTCATTTGAATAAGTACATCAGGTCCGGAGATATAGGGGTGGCGGGGCTGACTTCAGACTTAAGTCAGCCCCCCCCCCCATTGTATCTCGGCAACGGCTGTGGCAAAAAAATTAATTCGTTGGTAAAAAAATAGCAAAAAAATAGCAAAAAAATATCCCGTAAATTTTATTTAAATAAGTGCAGCAGGTCCGGAGATATAGGGGTGGCGGGGCTGACTTCAGATGTAAGTAAGCCCCACCATTGTATCTCGATAACGGCTGCGGCAAAAAAATCAATTCGTTGGTAAAAGAATAGCAAAAAAATAGCAAAAAAATATCCCGTAAATTTCATTTAAATAAGTGCAGCAGGTCCGGAGATATAGGGGTGGCGGGGCTGACTTCAGATATAAGTCAGCCCCACCATTGTATTTCGGTAACGGCTGCGGCAAAAAAATTAATTCGTTGGTAAAAAAATAGCAAAAAAATAGCAAAAAAATATCCCGTAAATTTCATTTGAATAAGTACATCAGGTCCGGAAATATAGGGGTGGCGGGGCTTACTTCAGACTTAAGTCAGCCCCCCCATTTTATCTCGAGAACGGTTGTGGCAAAAAAATCAATTCGTTGGTAAAAAAATAGCAAATAAATAGCAAAAAAATATAGCCTAAGTGGGATCGCGGGGTTATGACTTGGCGGGGCTAGCTTCATAGACACAACTTTTAGCTACTTTAGGCTATTACTATTACATTATTTTACACACAATTATTTAACAAGAAAAGTTAGTATTTCTCCAAAATAAGCAACTGTTCAATAGAAAGTTTAGTTTCGTAGAATGCTATGACGGACGAGGTGGCATGGTATGAAAGAACTGAGAAAATTTATTTAATTTAAAACAATAGTTGTTACTTTTATTTATTTTAAATCAAAATTAATTGAATGAAATGTTAGCGTGTCTTCTTTTCTTGTGCCTTTCTGTAAAAAGATAAAACCTTCCTTAAACTTCTTTAAATGTCTTTTCAATTTTTAAAAGTTTACTTTTTGTGTCATCAATATACAGTTAAGTGAAAGCAATAATTAAATTTCATTTTAATTCTTTTTCGATGTTAAAAAGGCAACTTAATAAAAACAGTTAAATAAATAAAATAAAAAGTACTCGTGTTTATTTAAAATATATTTTAGTTAAAAAAAGAGAACAGTGATCTGCCTCGTATTTTAATGCCTTATTGTTAAACTAAGTACTGTAGTTATTCGGTACCGTAAGCTGGAATAAATAGGGACTTAACGATGAATTAGAATAAAACAAGATACTTACTAAGCTTGAAGTTGGACGAAAAGTATTAGAAAATCAGTTCAAGTTGACGTCTTCAGTAGAGTTATTTTTTGTTTCTTAAAGCTTTTTCGCCATATGTATATTAACAATACTGAAATTATAATTTGTTTCTCACAACCAAGAAAATAAAACGATGTGATCGGAAGCTTAATGGTAAAGCACTTGATTAATTATAAAGAGATTCTGGGTTCAAGTTCCAGCCGATCTAGTTTGACAATTTTTCAATCACTATGTGATTTTTTGTTAAAACCATGATTTAGTCATGTATGCCGAAGTGAATCGTGTCAATATTATTTTGATATATTTTTGCAGTTTCTTAAATTTCTACTTTTTTTAAAATTTAAATAACGTTTACTTTTTTTATTTTTCAGGATAAACAATAAAATCAGAGACAACTTAAAAAATATTTTTTAGAAATAGTGGAGTCCCCAAAAGGTTATAGGGGTATATGAATCGAATATACCTATAATTAAACTTTTTAATCTCTTTGAAAATAATACTTACAAAAAAATTTCTATTTGATAAATTTTAATTGAAATTCAAACAATACCTATACTACTTATTTTAATACTTCATTAAGTTCTGTTATGCATGTATCTGTTCATATTATACCAAGTGTTTTCATGGATGCTCATCATAATATTGCTCAAAGGCATTATAAATAGCTACAAAAAGTATAAGGCCCGATTTACATTAACGCTCCGCTCTCGGTACGATATCACTACGCTACCAATTCGAAAAAATATTCTTACACCATAAACAATGAGTGTATTCACATCACCGCTCTGATATCGGTCCGATATCAATCACGGTTCGCTCCCGGTCCAATGCCATTCCAATATCAATACCACTCAGGTAATATTTTATTGGAGCGATGTCAAACTTGTTATGGCTTGTACCTATAGTGTAAACACTTTTTTGATTCCACTCCACTCCGCTTGCATTGAGTTGTTATGGAACGATGTTTGTATCGAACTGAGACCGAACTGGGAGTGTACTTAGAGTGGCATTATAATGTGAATAGAGAACGAATAAGTACCAGCATGATATCAGCACTGTAATGTGAACACAACAAGATTATATTGGAGCGAGAGTGGAGTAGGAGCGTACCGAGAGCGGAGCGTTAATCTAAATCGGGCCTAATTCGTCTTAGATTGTAAAAGAACTTTTTTTTATACGGTACATCGGGACCACACAAAATAAGTTTCATAGAAAATACATAACCCAAAACGCCTCACAATTTTCTTAGAAGTTGTTTTTCTAAAGAAGATAAAGCATTGATTTGCACATGAGAACATTTCATTTCAATTTTATAATATTACAAAATTGCGATAAATACATATCTAAAAATATCTAGTGATGCAATCTACTGATTAAATATGTACTTAAAAACAGTCAATAAGTATAACTACTGAAATTCCTAGGTAAATTTCTTTTCATTATCGCCTTTCGTTTAAATTCTGTCGCGCTTACTTTTTCCCTGAAAGGTATAGTCAATTAAATTCTTTTTAGTTTTCCGTTTCTCTATATTGAGTTTTGAGACCGCGCGAAATTATTTTCTGACAGCGCAAATTAAGCGCGAAAATATAGGGCAAGTCAATTTCCCTATAAATCAGGAAATGGCTAGCTCATATTTCTGAACTAAAGCAATTTTCTCCGATTTTCCGGATAGCAATAGGCTTTGGAAAAATCTGAAAAGCAGTTATACTCAGCGCGAAAAAAACGCGAAATTCCGAAATAAGCTTTTTTTATTATCGTCGTTGGTTTAGATTCTATTGTGCTCACACTTTCCCTGTAAGCTAGTCAAATAGATTCTATTGATTTTCCGCTTTTCTACGGAATTTTGGAACAGCGCGAAGTATAGGTTATTTTCCTGACTAGCTCACTTTTCTGACCTATGAATAAGCCTGTATAGTCTAAAGTTGTAGCTATGATGTCTACTTAAGGGGGTCACTAGTGTGACCGCCTGAAAAAAGGTGATTTTTGGGAATTTTTTTAAAGAAACTACTGTATGAAATGTTTTAATATTTTAAGGATATATTCGTTGATATATAATAAATGCATGATAACATTTTTGGACCAAAAAATTGAAAATTCAGTGAGTTATTCGCGATTTCCCAAGGCTCCAAAAAGGCTCCTTCACAGTGCCTGAAATCAAAAGAACTAAAAAATCTATTAAACTAGAAGGTATTGCCCGTGCCGCCAACCTCAATCGAAAAAAAAGTTAAAATTTAACAAAATGGAATTTTTAAAAAATAGTTTCAAATTTTCCGCGAAAATTTGATGATTTTTAGCCTGCAAAAATTACATTTTTTATTCGATCGGAAAATTGGAGGTTCATGGCACGAAGAAACATATATAAAAGGAGCTACAATAAGAATCAAATCGATCGGAAGATTTGTCTTCGAGTTCTAACTGCAGCAAATTTGAAAAATGTAATTTTTCTTTACCTTACCTTTTAGTTTTAATCACTGAGAATTTTTACTAAAATTATTTACGATGTACTCATTATAACGGTCATATGGTTCATTTCAGTTAAATTTAACCATGCTTCGTCACTTTGAATTTAAATAATTTCCGCCTGTCTTGGCTTTATCTCTTTTATTATTGTATTTTAAATTTGCAGTTTATTTTTAGAAAATAATCGAAGATTGATTTGTTTCGAATATAAAAATTATTTAATTTTTTAACGAAAACTCATGATCAGTTGTATCTGAAATGAGATATAGTAAAACTAGATGAGCCATTTAAATATGTCAGTGTCTAGCTGCTCCACAGCATGTGACTGGCAGCCACGTCCAGAAACTCCCGAATTATGAACTTTCATACATTTCTCAATACCTCAAAGTTAACAATGAATATCAGAATCCGCTCTTCAGATGGCTGTAACTCAAAAACTATTTGAGATATGCACTTGAAATTTTAATATGTTATTTTTAAAGGTATAAACTATCGAAACATGCAAAAAAAATTTTACCTTTTTCAAATTGTCACACTAGTGGTCCGCCTTAATGAAAAACGTTCGGTAAACACCCATTTTAAAATTATCTATTATTCCAACTTGTGTATTTGTATTTTACGTACGTTACCTACGTACCAAACGGTAAGCGAACGTATGTATACGTACGTACGAACAGAATCTAACAACAACTTCAGTTTCGGTTTATAGCATTTAATACTCTTAACGAAGATTTCGAATACTCCGTATCATTATGATAATTGCTATATTGTTATTTAATGGCAGTAGAACAAGTTCACTACCACCATCACCACTTACTTATCTCCGCGCCTCAAACCCCCGCTAACCGATCCCTTTTCCATTTAGAATATGAAAGGGAACGAACACTTTAAAAACTTTTCGTTGTTTTTCGTACGTACGTATATTATGAAAAGGCTATGCTGCGCTATGCTCTACTATGTATATACGTTAACGTGGAAATGAGTCGGGCGAGGAGTATCGCGGCAATAAACGGGGGAGGATACACACTTAGGTAAGTGATATTTAATACAAAATAATAATTGTTATTCTGTTAATTAACTTTTATAAAATTTTTGTGTTATTCAAAAATATTATTTATTTTATTTAATGTCTTTATTTTAATTACTTTCATTATACTATTATAATTTTATACCTAATGGAAGGAGTGTTTATTTTTACTTCCGGAAAATGTTGTAGTAGGTACGGGATAACAGGGACAACAGTGATTTAAATATTTTTGAGTGTTCTAGTGATATGGTGTTTGTATTCGAAGGGGCCCGAAATCAGAACAGGAAAAGTAAAAGTAAATGCAAACTAAAAAGATTAAAAATTTCGTTACGAGTATCTGAATACATCTAATTGTAACTACCATCAGTTGGGGCGGATCTGGACAGTATAGGGGCGAATCTAGACAGAGCTGCCTCTCGATATTTCTTCGTCAGTGTTATGACCGTACAAGGTCATAGATCAATTTATGCTACTGAATTTTTTCAGTTATGAGTTAATCATCAAAGGAAAGTGGTGAACGTGACATCTTTGTATTTTGTCATTTTACAGGCGCATTGTTTATAATTTTTAAAAATAACGCGCGTTTTGAAATCGTATAAACTGCTGTACAAAAAAACAGTTATATATATATAGATATATATATATATATATATATATATATATATATATATATATATATATATATATATATATTTGACAATACATGTACCAAAAATGAAAGCTGTATTGTGCTTAATTATTTTTTTTTTATAAATTGATTAACAAAAAATTGTGTATAGGTGCGGCGAATTCATACACCATGGTGCGTCAATATGAACAGATAGTGGGTATAAACTACATAAACTGTAGTCTACATAACATAAATGGGCTCTTTTCAACAGAGGCGCAACAACCGGGGAGGTGCAACGAGTCCGGAGCCCCTAAAATTACCTGGAAATTTTCCTTCAATTTATTTTATTTATATTAAAAAGTAAAATTTTTAGTGGTTTACTAATATTTTTTATTTGAAAATCAAATTTTCGGAGACGACATTTTATTACAACATTTTCCACTGTTATCGGAAAACTGCGGTATCAAAAAATTTGATAATTTAAATTTTTGTTGTACCCCCTGTAGATATGTAGTTGTTGCGCCCCTGCTTTCCGGTATTAAAAATAAAAGAAAATCGCTCAGACAAGCTGCTGAATATTTCCATACTCTCAAATCGACCTTGCATGATAGACTCAAAGGCAAATCGAAATAAAATTCATTTAAGTCCAAAATGTTTTATTCCACCCATCAAAAGTCATTCGCTGATGCAGTTATTTATCTTAGCGAATTTCCAGATTGGAAATTCAACTATTTTTATATTTTTATGTCCGATTTTACCCATATGCATGACTGAATGTGATTTATATTGCAAATAAAGCACTGTCCAAGTTCGCCCTACACATAGGGGCGAATCTAGACACTATATAACCAACAAAAAAAAAATGTTGCAGTACTAATTTTGATATTTTTTATTACTGCCCTATATGCTCGTGATATTAAAGCATTTAAATTATTTTTTTAGAATTTTTTAGATAAACTCTAAACAATTTATTGCCAAAAAATTGAAAAAATCGTCCAGATTCGCCTCAACAGACGGTACGTCAGAGGAAGTTTTTATCCCTTAGACTGGTACTATCTACAAAACAAATAAAAGTAATGTAGAGATCCCAACGATACCACACACATTTCAATCTGTTAAGAAATTTTTTTCATACCTTTTAGAGATAATGCTTGTCAGTGTCCACCCCAATGACTTTTTTTTTAAGACATCGCCAAGCCTAGCATTTGGCGCAGCTAGCTTATAGCCCATAATACGCCCATCTAACGAAATACAGAACAAGCTTTTTTTGTTTTAAAAAAAAGAAAACGGCATACAACAGTATACGATTAGCACAATATCTCACAAGCTTTTTGTTTAAATGATTCGGAGCTACAAGGAATTTATTTAAAACTAAAGAGTTGCTTTTAAAAATTGCTTGCAGTTCTCTGATGTTCAAAGAAGTGTCGGTATTGATCTGAATTACATAGTTGATCAAGTGGTCAGAAAACAACATTTCATATTTCACGACTTAATGTTATTCTATTTAATGATGAAAATGACTGTAAACTACAAGAATTCTTTTTAAAATGAAAGAATTGCTTTGAAACATTTCTCTAATGCCTAAGAAAGTGTCGACATTTATCTGGATTATATGGTTGACCAAGTGGTCGCAAGACGACATTTCATATTACACAACCAAATGTTAGTCTAACTAATGGCGGAAATGATTGCCAAATACAAGAATTCTATTAACCCTTTACACTCGATGGGCGCCGCCACGGCGACACAATAAATATTTATTCCACTCGTTAGGCGCCGCAGGGGCGCCATAAACAATAGTTACGTATTTTATTATTTACAACACGCTAGGGGACCTAAGACCCGATTTACGTTAAACCCCAATTTACATTAACGCTCCGCTCTCAGTACGATATCACTCCGCTCCCGGTTCGATAAAATATTCTTACATAATAAATAATGAGTGTATTCACATCATCGCTCTGATATCGGTCCGATATCAGTCATGGTTCGCTCTCGCTTCAATACCGCTCCAATACCAATACCACTGAGATAATATTTTATCGGAGCGATATCAGATCCTATATCGATGATAGTGAATACGTTTTTGATTCCACTTCGCTTCGTTTCTCAGCCTTCTTCATTTATTTGAAAATTATTATATTAGGAAAACATGATACAACACAACGACGCGACGTCTTGCTACAATACATTGTGATACATACTACTAATTAACTAATATATATATTGTATTATGATATTATGTTCTCCTAATACAGTAGTGTTTGCAGCATTTTAAAACTACTGTCGAGTAGCTGAGTACCCATACTAAAAAATGGTTCGAGTGCAAAGGGTTAAAATTAAAGAATGGCTTTCAAACATTTCTCTTATGCTTAAGAAAGTGTCGATATTTATCTGAATTTCATGATCGACCTCCTAGTGGTCGGAAAACGACATTTCATACTGTACGACATTCATTTAATGCCGGAAATGACTGTAAGCTACAAGAATTCCATTTCAAATAAAAGAATTGCTCTTTAGTATTCCTCTTATGCTTAAGAAAGTGTCGATATTTATCTGAATATGGTTGATCAAATGGTTGGGAAACGACATTTCATATTACACGACGTAATATTGTTCCATTTAATGGCGGAAATGACTGTAAGCTATAAGAAATCTATTTAAAATTAAATAATTGATTTTAGGTATTTTTTTAATGCTTAAGAAAGTGTCAATATTTATCTAAATTACACGATAGACCAAATGATCAGAGAAAGACATTTCGACATGTTAATTTGGAAGACGAATTATCAAAGATAGCAAAAATAATTTAAAAAAGTTTTATTCCTTTTAAACAAGCCATAGGGAAAAATTTTTTTGTCTCAAAATGCCGGCCTTTTTACTGCCAATGATAAGTACAATAGATAAGGTTACAAAAAAAGAAAAAGAAAAAAAAACAAATATCCCAACATCAAAATAGTGAACCCTAGGAATTTACAAAATACAAATTTTACTAATCTAGGTATGTTGATAAAATTGAACATTATTTAGAATTATACCGTATTTCGGAAAATCTGTCACAGATGGTGGCATCTGTACCAGTGAATATATACATATCACAGCATTTTGAGCCGCCATATTGCAGGATGAGTTAACTCGTTTTAATCATTTAAAGAGTTAATCTCAGTTTGTGAGTTTTATTTATCATCATAGTTTAGCTACCCCATCTTGTCTCATCTTCCCCTACGTACATACATACCATACATGAACCTTAGAAACATTATACATAGATACTTATTTTTTTAGGCAGTCGAGTAAAAATTTTTAATAGTATTAAATTACTGAAATGAGCTTTGATTTTTGTTTCACTTTATTTACGAACTATGGATATTTTAATCATATTCTCAGATGTCAGTTCAATATTCACCTATGTCTAGACTCTAGACTATATACCCAGCTACTTAACAAATCAAATATTATATTATATTCAACAAATTTATTTTCTTTTCAATTTTACTTGAATATTTCAATTCGTATAGTTTTTGTTTGATTCATCGACACACATCGACAAATAACAAAAACGAAAACAAAGTGAAAATAATCCAATTCCAAACACATACTGAATTTTGCCGTGCGTGTATAAAAAATTTTTTACACATGCCAATTACATTTTCATTTGAATTATTCATGACCGATAAGTAAATTTTCCGACGAAAAAAATATTTTACATCCCACACACATAGGTGGTTACATACGAACAAAAAAAAGTATAAGAAAACAATCTTGATATTTGTTCTCGTAAATGATCTATGTACGGCTTACTTGTAGTAAACATTGAATATGAATGATATGTAAACATTGGTCATATTATAATAAATACCACATTTCATTTCAAAAGCCTGTTTTTTCTTCCCCAGTTTTCGGAAATAAAGCACTAACATTACAGATAATACTTACCTATTAGCTACACCAGGACGACTATTCTTTCAAACTATGCTATGCTATACTATGATATTATTAGTTTAAGGGCCCCATACACTATGAGATCTGTATCGCTACATGTTACAGGTATCAGTATCATGATACAGATCTCGTCGTGTATGTGACTGTCTCGGTATCACTGTATCAGTATCAGCAAGTATCAGCTGGTATCGTGCTTGTCTCAAGTATCGTGGTAACTATGGTTGCATTTTTATTTTGACAGTTAATAAAGTAAATAATTGTTATTTATTTGAATAATCATGTCTGCAGATAGAGATTTTTGGGAAGATTTTATTAATATGTATAAATTATACCCATAATGTCTACGGGATTCAAAATGTAAAGATGTTTGTATTGCAATTGCTAATAGCATAGCTGCCACAGGTCGTAGATCGCACATTTCTTTATTAATAAATTTTTTTATCTCTACTGAAGTTTTACGATTCAGTCTCAGCGTGTGTGTGCTAATTAAACATGATACAAATCTCAGATATATGTATCGCTATTTGTATCGATACAAGGTATCGATACAGATCTTACCGTGTATGGGGCCCCTTAAAAACAAACACAAATTTACATAACTGTTACCATAGTCCTCTGTCGGCGAAATTATTACTAATAAATGCAAGGGTTTATTCTTTGTAGTACTAATCTATACATATAATAAAACTGTAAATCTGTCTCTGTCTGTCTGTCTGTCTGTCCACGCATCACGTAAAAACTACTGGACGGATTTTAATGAAATTTGGTGTGATGATAACTTATTACCTGGGTCAACATCTAAGATATCTTTTATTCCGGGAAAATGTCTGATTCCCACGGGAAAATGGAAAAACTATTTTGAGCATCTACACACATTACGCCAATTTACATATTTTATAAAAAATTTCATAACTATAGTAACAAAAATTGTAAATAAATTTTGTAGTTTGGAAATTTTTCTGAATTTTAAATCAAAAAAATGTTGCTAATTGTGTACCGAAAAATACAATAAATACACAATTGTCAATTTCGAGACAATTTAATGCATTTTGTGTTGCAAGAAACAACAAATTGGAAAAAGAAACTACTCAACGTTTCGCGTGAACAACGTCACGGGTACGGCGAGTATGGTTCATTTCAGTTAAATTTAACCATGCTTCGTCACTTTGAATTTAAATAATTTCCGTTTTCTTGGCTTTATCTCTTTTATTATTGCATTTACGTAAATATTAAATTTGCGGTTTATTTTTATAAAAGAATAGAAGATTGATTTGTTTCGAATATAAGAATTATTTAATTTTTTAACGAAAACTCATGATCAATTGTATCTGAAATGAGGTATATTTAATATATCCAGACCTTAAATGGGAATGAATCGGAACAGAAAGGTGAATAGAAACAAAACAAGAAATGTTATTGAAAAAATTGGTTTAAAACACTAATTGTAAGGTCCAATTTACATTAACACTCCGCTCTCGGTACGCTCCCACTCCACTCTCGCTCCGATATAATCTTGTTGTGTTCACATTACTGTGCTGATATCATGCTGGTACTTATTCGTTCTCTATTCACATTATAATGCCACTCTAGGTACTCTCCCAATTCGGTCTCAGTTCGATACAAATATCTTCCCATAACAACTGAATATCAGAACGATGATGTGAATACACCCATTGTTTATTGTATAAGAATATTTTATCGAATCGGGAGCGTAGTGATATCGTACCGAGAGAGGAGCGTTAATGTAAATCGAGCCTAAAGGTGAACGTATATCTTTCTTAAAATACAACAAAATAATTATTCTTTCGAGTAGCAATAGTGACTAAACTTGAAATTGGATAAAGAGTATAATATAATTTATTATAATAATAATGGTGTTTAACGTCTGTTCTTCGAACATTCTTATCTATAAAAGACGCCACCCACATCATTATTTTTGTACTTTATTGATACACATTACACATTACAATTACCTAGCGTTATGATATGGGTGAAGGATGGGAGAAGTAGTAACGGAGCTAGGATTTGGCAGGTATGCCTCTGCAGCCGTTTTCTTAAGGAACTATGCCGATATTCATCTGGAATTGTAAAGGGAAACTGCAGAAAACTTTCACAAGCATAGCCGACCGCAAGGTTCGAACCCTCGAACCGAAATATTAAAAAATCAATTTAGATTGATGTTTTTAAACAGTACCTACTGTTTTCTGTTTCATAAAAGTTTATTTAAAAACAATGTACTTTGGTGTTGTGATGAATAAATTTTTGTTTTATTGAGTTTTTAGTTACTTTGAAATATATTCGCGAAAAGAGAACTTTTATTTGTTTTATTTTTTTTTTCAGAGAAAATAATTCGTGCCTATTCACTCCTATTTACGGTATGTATATTTTAAATACAATTAGTACTATAAAGAGTACACACTTTCATTTATTATATTTCGCCGACACAAATCCATGCTAACTGTATGCATTCTTACCAACCTACAAACATACATTTCTTCATGTTCGTTTCCAAACTAATACTCGCATAGCATAGCACATTTGGGGAATAGAGATCCAGAAATATTCCATTAGAAACTATAGAAAAATAGGTTCACTATAAAAAGTTATTCATAAATATTTACATTATAAAATAAAAATAAATATTACATTTTTAAAATTTATTTTATAACTAGTTTCAACAATCGAATCCATACATGTGATACAAAATTAATTTTTTTTTTTTAAAGTTTTATTCTCTGAAACTTTTAACATGAGGTATGAACCCAACTGTTAACAGATTAAAAAACTATTAACTTTTATACAATATTTGTAGTTGCAACAATTTTGATTTTACCTGCGCCTAGCCTAATCTAGCGGAATTTCACCCATTTACCGACTTTTTCCATTTACGGTTAGCATGAAAATAATTTGTAAATCTGCTTTTTTCATTTGTGTTTTACTCTTTTTTTTTATAGAGAATAAAATTTTTTTATGTAACAGTATGACGTGATGCTGAATATGCACAAAAAATTGCAAACAGCAATTTAAAGAGATTAACAATTAACGTCCGAAAAGCTCCATACATACAAACAAAATAATTGTGTATTTTTCAACATATTATGCCGGATGTTTACCTGTACGCTATATGTTAAAAATGAATTTTGTACATTAACACCATTACAGTCATAACCTACATACTACAAAGTTTTTCGCCTTAAGGACCCACTAAATAAACTCTTCCCCAGTTCATAATTCTTTAGTCACCGGGAAGTTAAAAAAAAAGTTATTCGTTTAGTAGTCCTTTCAAAAAATTTTAGGATCAATTCAATTCAAACTTTTCAAATTAACATATCAAAGAATAATCAAGATCGAAATAGACGCGGTAGAAAACTTTCTTGTTTTCATTTCAAATATTATCGAGTGCTTGTAAAACATTACTACATTAAGATGAACGTGTGGTCGCTCCAGGAGATCCAGGTCTTGAGTGCCAGTCGATCCAGTTTAATAATTTTTCTAGTTCACTATGTGATTTTTAATTAACTTAATCTTGTTAGTAAAGCCGGAAAAGGTGTCACGAAATTAAAGAAAATTATACTATATGGTAGAAAAATATATTAATGATGTTGTAATGACGACAAATTGGTAAATTAATTAATTATTCGAACGTGACATTGGAAATAAAAAGAATTTATAAAAATTTTAATTTTTGAGGTTGGGCTCTTCTACTGTAAAGTGAGTCGGCCCTTGCACTAAAATTAATGATTTATCATGTTAAATAAATTCAATATATTCTAATTACAAATTCGAAATAGCAGAAGTCGCGAGGGAGAACAGCACCCGGGCCCTAAGGTGCACAATAACTAGCGTAATACAAGTATTATATCAACTATCCAAAATTATTTAGTTTTAACTTTAAAACTGATAAGATTTTAATGTAGCTATGACTCTGTAAAAAGGTATTGTAGTAGGAAAAAGAAATATTCACAAACAAAAATAAAATTTCTTAAATTCTAAATTATTGAGTGTTAACAAAATTTTGTCCACAACAAGTGAAATAAAAATAAAAAAAAGAAAACTATACATAACGATATATTAATTTCTGTATTGATAAATATAGTAAAATATTTAAATTTTTAAAAAGAAATATATGACGCAATATTTTTGAACATGCTTGACAATAAAATACAATAAGATAAAAAATGGCGAACTCATGTAACACTTACAATTATACTAAACATGTTAATTATAATTATATTTTAATATCTCTATTTAAAATATAATCTTTTTTTAAATTTTGAATATAATACCAAAATTATCGTATAAAAGCATTTTAAATTAAAGTACCTCCCTTTTTTGGCAATAGTGATAAAGCACAATATTAACCACGAAAGTACATATTCACATAAGGAATATTAATGGATTCCATATGCTGAAATGTGATAATATTAAAAGAGAAATTTAATAAAATATAATACGTTTACCTAAATATATATTTTTAGCCCAAACGCCTATAGTACTTCAACATCTTCAATTTCCACATTTAAAATAATTGAAATGTTACAAAATATACCACGCCATTTTTTCACGTTGTGTTAGTTATTGTTGAGTGTGGTTACTTTCGTAACAAAGGTATTTAAGAAACTATAAATTTTATTAAAAGCGCTGGAGATTCTTTATAGCCTCCCATGAAGAGTCTATATTTTCCAGTAAATAATTTCCAAGAATTTGTTTTACAATTTCCGAATGGTATGCTGTCGTGCTGGTCATCTCCTTCTTTTGCTCTACCCAAACCGTTTACAACATTTTTCAATAGAATTAAAAGTATCACTCGCAATACAATAAAAACATTCTATACATTATCTACCACTCATTTTTTCCCATTTTGGTGTCTGTTGTTGTATTATATAGGGTAATTTCAGGAGAGACATACCACAAGGAGAAATTCACTACATATTGTAACGGCTACACAAAGTGATTGGTGGCACTGATTTTCAAGTATAAAAGTCAAACGTGTGATCTGTGGTTATAATCTCAAATTAGAAAACTTACCAATCATGTTGTACTAGACAAAAATTTTATAAAATTATAAATAATTGTTTAATATATTTCAAAGTACACACCATGTACTTGAATCTAATCTTCACTTGTTTGATACCGTAAAACCGTCTAGGTCCGGATACTTTTTTACATTTTTTGGTATAATTTTATCTTTATACATGTTTCCTTCATAGATATCACCAACAAAAGTATTACCATTAGAAAGGGCGTATATTATTTGTTATATCCCTGACCCATTTGTTTCATTATAAGTAAAAATAAAAAAAATAAAAAATAATTAGTAAGTATCCGTGTCTACACTAAAAATCCGTCTAGACCCGGACACTTACTTAAATAATGTAATAACATGCAAAATAACCTCTCCCGTCGGAGTTAGGACAGTGTTTTATATCGTCTGATGTCTTTGAAATTGTCAAAGGCTTCAAAACATTTTGTGGGAAGGGAGAGGGGCCAATATATAATATGCCTCGCTATGTAGTAAACATGCGTTATGACACCAGAAGGAGGCATAAACCGCGTAATTCTGGCGGGAATATAACCTATGGATAGTGGAAGTTACAGCCAGTGCGAATCGCGGCCATAGTGTAATCAACTGATGTGTCTGGGTCTAAACGGATATACGTATATAGCATGTAATTTTTTATATATACATCGAATATAACTTCAAATATCATTAAATGATGCGCGATAAAATTATGAACACATACATATCAAAATTAAAACAATATGACAATTATGACGAAAATTACATGTCTAAGTTAGACACACATTTTATTTCTTTGAAAAACTGGAGAATAGTAATCCTGTAAAATGAGATAGTAAAAGTTGAAATCCGTAGTTTTTATTGGTACAGCTGTTTAGAGGATGTTTTTCTCTCTCTAATGACGTCAAGGACAAGTGTTTATTGTAGCAGGTTAATATAGAAACTACTTACTTTGAAGATTGGTGCCGGGTCTAGACCCCCTGTCCGGGTTTAGACGGTTTTACGGTATTGGTCATATTGAGTATTGACCGAAACATAATAAGAGTTATAATAATAAAAGTGGTACTTTTGCAAAGAAAAGTGTTTTATTTATATTTTTTGTTTATTCATTGTACACTATACTGACTTTACAGAAAACAGAAAAAAATGGGGCACTTCGCCCGATGTTACCCTAATGTCGTAACGTAATGTAGTAACATTTTTATAAAAACGGCATTGTAATTAAATAAAATTTAATTTTGTGGACAAATTGCAACTAATTGATGTAGAAATTATTAGACGATAAAATGGCGGAAAAAAAATTATGTACATTTTACCACTGTCGAACGTCATTAACGTTACCTACTAATTTTTATCTAAATAGTAATTTTCATTGCAAGTACCATATAGGTACGTACGTGTTTTGCAACTCGGTAAAATATACGTACATTCATGTTATGCCTAGTTTACGTAACTGAACTCTGGCATTACTTATTACCACATTTAACCTTTGTGAATTGTTATTTTTTCTAAAAAATAAATAATTAAACTGAATAATATATTGTTAAAGGAGTCATTGTTAGTGGAATAACATTAATTAAAAGAATTGCTTTGTAACTTAACCATTAACTGTTGAAACTTTCAAATCTTTGTAGTAAAAATAAATGATTATCTTTAATAAAGGTAAAATATGATTTTTATATACCTACCTAAGTAAGTAGTAACAATTTTTACATTGACATACTTTGCCGTGCTTAGGTAAAGGGTAGTGAGGTGTAAAAAATAAAAAAGGAAAAGAACTGAACTAGAAGTTTTCAATTCTTTTATAATGAATCAATAATATTTAATATTAACACTTTACAATCTGAGTACACAGCGTCTGTGTAATAGCCAGAGCAACCACAGAAGTCAATCGCGATTAGTGATCACGCATGTGTCCGACCTTACCGCAAACAGGTACCAACCAGTCACAAACACATTCTCTATGCTATGATTTCTGTAAACATTTATAGACGGACAACACATAGAATTAATAACATAATAAATTTTATATTTTTTAATTTTTTAATTTTTTATGTTTTGTAATAAAAGTATTTAATTATTTAACATACTGAATTATTTCGTATTTAACGAATTTCCAGAATGGAATTCAGCTATTACAGCCACTGTCATGACGCGTCTTGAGCCGGGGACTGGCAGAAATTTGTTATGGTTCATTTCAGTTAAATTTAACCATGCTTCGTCACTTTGAATTTAAATAATTTCCGTTTTCTAGGCTTTATCTCTTTTATTATTGCATTTATGTAAATTTTAAATTTGCAGTTTATTTTTAGAAAAGAATAGAAGATTGATTTGTTTCGATTATAGGAATTATTCAATTTTTTAACTAAAACTCATGATCAATTGTATCTGAAATAAGGTCTATTTGTTTTGAGGTCTCTAGAAACCGAAAATAATATTCACTAAAATTTATATATATATATATATATATATATATATATATATATATATATATATATATATATATGTATGTGTGTGTGTGTGTGTTTGTACGCGAAGTGTCCTACCCCAACCGTTGGACAAGGACAGATGCCGACACGTCCGATGCCGATATATATATATATATATATATATATATATATATATATATATATATATATATATAAGAAACCACATCCAAACAGTAATGGAATCTTCAAAGTACTCTTAATTTAGTAAATGAATTTTACTCAGTTAATAACAGAATTTTAATAAATTTCTTCCCCCGAATGATATACAATTAAATCGCATTACATATATACGTTCAATCGTTTTCCATATAAATTCAATAAATTTATGCCGAACTGAAGAAATAAATTTGTAACGAATCTGTGTAGTTATTGTTATTTATTAACTAATGTTAATTACATATATGGTGGATCTCATAAGTGATCGCTACAATTCTTCCAGAAAATAATTTGATAAAGGAAAAAACATCACTAATTATATTCGCAACCTTAGTAGAAATTTTAGTAAGTACTTTGGAAAAGCTTTGGAAAATCTGTTCTTTTTACACATCTTGATTCAAAGTAAAATCTATTTAACATAATATTTAAATATGAAGGGTATAAGTAAAGAACTTGATAGTAACTATTTCACAAATCTTACAGCAAAATAAAAATAATAAATAAAGGCTACTCTAAATAATTTCTATGTATTTCCAGAATTGTTATTCCCTTGATATTCAGATTTATATAAACAACTGAAATCTAAAATCTTCTCCTATACCCTTCACATATCTAGGTATAACAAATACATATAAGTAAACATAGGTATATATTACTGTTATCATAACAAAAATTAAATTTATAACCTGTCGTAAATAAATTTTCCTTTATTTCATTGGTGTTATTCAGTTTTTCTAAAGTTCGTTAAATTATTCCAGGAAACAAGGCATACATATATGTTTTTAACTTGACTTTTTGCAAAATAAATTATCGATAAATTAATTTAAATATTCTTTTGCACACAAAAAGGAAAGGAAAAAAACGGAAAACTTGAGCTTTTTTATAAGAGAAATCTGATATAACCATCAAAATAAAAGTTAGTATGAAAAAGTTGTGTTATTTATAAAGTTACAATGAATAAGTAACACATATACATAATTTTCTTGATAGCTTAAATGTTCTGAAAAGTGCTTTACTTAATAATAATTATATAAAAAAAACTGTATATGTATGTTACATACTTTCGGAGTATGAAATCAGCAAGTTATAATTAAAATAATTGTGGAAGTGCTTTTTTGGAAATAAAAACTCTCCTTAATACTATTCGAAAAAGTCATAAATTTGGAAACCTCACTGAATTTAGTCCAAATTTAAATTTTCAATACTGAAATAATCTGGCAAGAACAATGCTAAAATTATAACTTATAAGTATGCCGCAATATCAATATCTCAAGTGCGCAAGACCAGCAGAAAAGCAAGATTCTTGCTAAAATATACAAAAGTCTAGAGATTTACCAAATTTTTTTACACTCTCAAAACAATTTATTTGTACAAAGATTAAAAATTTCTTTGAATAAAAAAATATTTCCTTAAACCGAAAAAAAATATTCTTTTTGACGTAAACAAATATTTTCTTGACTATTTTTTTAGTAGTCAAAAAAAATTTTTGTTGATTAAAAAGATATTTTATTTGATTCGAAGAAAAAGAGATCAAAGAATTTTTTAAACAGAGATCGTTTTGAGAATGTACGGAAATTTTTGAAAAATCTCCAGTATGGCTTATCTATTTAATAAAGGACAATGGGCAGAACTCTATGGGGAGTTACCCCCTAACGCCGAAGGTTGAGACCGGTGCCGATCGAAAGCCCTGGTCAAGTAATCCAACTTTGTCAATGGGCACGTTCATGGAGAACCGGGCCTTCAAAAGTTATAAGGCATCAAATGCACAAAAAGTCTGCACGTGGCCATAGCCAAACGGGTTAATCTGTATAGGTACAAATGGGTTATGAGACATGTCGTGGGCCGGCCTATCACCGTGTAAAGCTACTTTCCTGCCAAGTGGTCTAACCTCGTTTTTTCACGTAGCCTATGGCAGAAGACGTACCGGGCGACTTCAAACCTGTACATTGGGAGTATCCGAAGAGAAATTTGGGAGACCTACCGGTGGCGATTTCTGGCAGACCCCTTGGTAGATTGACGAAATAAGGTAGTCCGAAGTGCACCCTCCCGAAGGGGACTCTAATGCCCGCTGCAGGTCAACACACGTCGTTTCCTTAAGAAATGGCCACGTGGAGTATGCAAAACCTACTGCACGTCAGAACTTTTGAAGGCCAGGTTCTCCATACCTAAGATGGGTATTTTTGTGACCTACTAGGAAGGGGCTTTCAGAAAATACATATCTCACCAGTGGGCGCTGGGGGGCAATTTTGCGCATTGTCCTTTCTAGACACTGATTGACAGACAACGCACAACCTAAACCTTTCGGTTTAGAAGAATGAAATTTTACACAGGGGTTTTCTATGTAACGTAGGTGAGAATGTAACGAAGAGTACCTAGAACTTCAGAATCATTTACTTTGACATTATTGCCCACCGCCAATGTGTTAATAGTAAAGATGAGTGCATGAAAACTAATATGTAATTTAAGAAGGTAGTTAGCTCAAGTAGTTAGTTAGAAGGTAGGTAACTCACCCCCGTCTCCAGACTGGAGACGGGGGTGAGTTTGTGCAATAATGGGGACTCCAATGTTACACAAACTGCATATTTTGAATTCGAAAATTTAATTCCTACGTTATTCTAATTGTCTTAAACGATTTTCCATGAAATATTTCAAGAATTACTCAAATAGTACGATTATGTCAACACACATTTACCCAGTAGTTAATTATCCCTATAGACTTAATATTTGAAAATTAAGCAAAAATAGGTCAATTAGATTTTTTTTACATAGATTTGAAATCTGCAAACAAAATTTTAATATATTGTATTTTTACCCCCTTTTCGTAAAATTTGAACCGCTGCTGATGTAAATTAAACAAATTTCATATCAACAGGTTGCTCTTTAAGAAAGAGCAATATCACTCATTTAAACTTTTCCTCTATCTCTTACCATTTTCGAGATATTTGGAAAATTAAATTTTTACATTCCTTGTTAGTGCAAAAGGAAGACTACTAGGGTAGTGGTCTTAACCTTAAATTTGCTCATCACTAGTTTCAGTATGCAAACACAATCGAATACTTCTAAAAAAAACCTGTCGCAGCATCCTGCATAACATAGCGAATTTCCGTTTATAAAAATTAGTTTTTCTAGGAAACTAGCTGACATAGAACAATAGTTTAAAGACATTTTTTATGTAATTTTTTCTCCTCTTTTAAATGGTGCAAAAAAAAATTTGGGAAAAATTTTTGAAAAAGTGGAAATTTTGGCAAAAAACTAATTTTTTGCAAGAACAAATACCATGTTCCTGGCATCCGACGTATGTGGCTGAAGAACTCATCCAAGATTTTTGGACTCCCAACGTTCTCACCAAATTTCATAAACCTATGACATTTCGTTCGAGAGTTATCGTGCTGATACATAAATACATAAATACATATATACATATATATATATATATATATATATATATATATATATATATATATATATATATATATATATATAAATTTTAGTGAAGGTTATTTTTGGGTTCTAGGGACCTTAAAACAAATTTCTGCCATAGTCCCAGGCTCAAGTCGCATCATGAGGCCTACTGTAATAGCTGAATTTCCATTCTGGAAATTCGCTAAAATGAAAAATATTACTTGGTTCGACCATTATTGGTCCGATAAATCTGTGATAAACCCACCAAAAAACTTGTCATTAGAACAATCCAAGTCTTTCTATTTTATGAAATGCTAATTTAGTATGTAAATTCAGTTACGGCAAAGCATAATCAGAATTAATAATATTAATATTGTCCTAAGTAGACAAAAAATAAATTATTTTGCACTTAAAATTGAGGAACGAAGTGGAAAAGGGGTGTCAGTTGACTTACCTAATCACCTACATTTAAGGCTAAATTAACATAAATCTAAGACGATGGCTCAAGAACTATAAGTATCAAAGGCGATAATTTATTTATTTAAATTCGGACTGCAGTAATAATATTTTTTAAGTTTAAAAAAAATGTTAAAGTTGAAACTTTCATAAAAGTTTCATTATTTGGGGCAAACGGTGGCATCGCAGAGACGAGTGGCAAGATGCCAGGAGATGGTAGTAAGTTAATGATGAAAAGTGTACAAAACAGTTTAATGGACTTAAAAGATCATACAAGCGAATATAAATTCCCCCTATACATGCTCATGTACTCATGTACTCATGTACTCACACAAAACATATTTCTATGCGCTCTTTACTTATTAGCCTAAGAGCTATTGAACGATTTTCGCAAAGTATTTTCTACCGGTTAGGATTTTTTACACAAACAGTATATAGGCCCAAGAATCAGGAATGAACAACCTGGCAGTCCAAAGCGGGGCACAAGACTGTTAAAAAATTTTTTGAAAATGCAAAAAAAGGGCTCAACTTAAAGTGTTTTGTACTGGTTGAAATTTTAACAGGATACTCCAGACACTCACTGAAGCCAGAAAAAAAACTGACAGGCGGTTTGGTGGAGATTTACCCCTTGCTAGGCGGGTCTAAACATGTCAAATTTTATCCTATACTCAAAGTTTTATACTGCTTGCAACTCATATAGTGAGTATATCGAGAAATAGACAGAGAATACTATAAAAGTTAGGTTTGCTGGGAAGGTAGCCATCGCCAGGCGATACAAAGGTGTTAAATTTTATACTCTACTCAAAGTGGTAACTCACGTATGTAGTAACTAAATATTCTTCTAAAAATTTGATATATAGAATGGTGAATAAAATATAGAATGGTAATATTTACATACAACCGATTTGAACTATTAAACAATGAATGATTAATATATAGTCCTGTATGTGCTAAGAAAAGTCCTTTGGATTTTAAAAAATATACATTGTCTTGTACCATATTGAGGAGTTTAAAATCAAAATCCGTTAAATTCATTAAAGCAAATTTTAAAGGAAGCTTAAAAAACTGTTAACTACAGTTAAGCATTATTGACATGGAAGTAGTGATGAGGAATTCACAAAATTTCGTACACATTCTTTGAAAGTTAAATAATTATGAAGGATTTAATATTTGCGATAACGAGTTTTGATCCAATAATAATAATTTAGAGGGTTTTAATTCCAGATTTGGGATTTAGCATGTTTTTAAACAGACACCTAGTTTTTATTGCAAATTGAAAATTTCAAGGTGCAATGGCGACAAGTTATTGTTTTTATATTATAGTTTTAGTCTTAGTAAAAATGCACCGTTTAATGTTACTAATAATAATAATAATAATATATAAATCAATTTATTTAGTTAAGGAAGTGACTAGAAAAGAAAACGTACCTAAGGTAGTTGGTCGATAAAACCATTTTTTCAAAGGATTCTAACGAAACTTCTCTAGACATTTATTTAACTCAATACCAATAATATGAGCCCTTACCGAAACAAATATTGACCATCCCAATTTTGAGAAAAACGGTTTCAAAGTTTTGTAATTTTAACACGTGCTCTTATGGGAAAACTCTATTTTTTTTTGAATAAAATGAAAACGTGTCAAAGGAATTTGCTAAAAATTTAATATGTTATAAAACACAAAGTTACAAACCATATTTAATAAATAATAACAAATAAAAATTACTGACCACGCCGTTTTTGAAATATAATTTATGAACATCATTTTACGTTTTTA
The DNA here is from genome assembly GCA_035578155.1 of Brachynemurus nebulosus. Taxonomy (NCBI): domain Eukaryota; kingdom Metazoa; phylum Arthropoda; class Insecta; order Neuroptera; family Myrmeleontidae; genus Brachynemurus; species Brachynemurus nebulosus. The sequence goes on along the minus strand of JAPWDM010000008.1, from coordinate 41,368,208 downwards.
CAACGCTTTTTCAACAATACTCTTATGTTGCTGCAACATAAGCGCGCGGAAATTAAAAAAACAAGTGGTATACAATTACAAATATAATAACTGAAAAATATTAATACATTACTTAATTTTTGATAAAAGAAATTTTTTTCGCTGAGATATACTTTTATAACTGACTATCTCAGAGCAACGGCGCGGCGTGAAGATAGAAGTTTTTACTGTGAAACTGAAAGTCACGTGGCATTAAGACATATTTTGATTGGCTGTAAAAAAATTTATCGGATTTTGAAATAAATAATCACGAGGTAGGCAATGGATTTGGTGAGCTTTGCTATGAAAACAATATTTCTAACTTTATTGTCAGTAGAACATGGCTGGTTTTGATACAAGAAATCTTTTAAAATGTGTTTAGCCTCTGACCTAAAATAATCCATATTTAATTCAATTTACCCAAAAAATGGATTTGGAAATATTTCTCGATATACTCACTATATGAGTTGCAAGCAATATAAAACTTTGAGTATAGCATAAAATTTGACATTTCTGCCAGCCCGGCAAGGGGTAGATCCCCACCAAACCGCCTCTCAATTTTTTTTCTGGCTTCAGTGAGTGTCTGGAATATCCTGTTGAAATTTCAACCGGTACAAAACACTTTGAGTTGGGTATAAAATTTGACATGTTTGGGTCCTCCTGGCAAGGGGTAGATCCCCACCAAACCGCCTGTTAGTTTTTTTTCTGACTTCAGTGTGTGTCTGGAGTATCCTGTTAAAATTTCAACCAATACAAAACACTCTGAGTTGATTATAAAATTTGACATGTTTGGGCCCGCCTGGCAAGGGGTAGATCCCCACCAAACCGCCTGTTAGTTTTTTTTTCTGGCTTCAGTGAGTGTCTGGAGTGTCTAGAATATCCTGTTAAAATTTCAACCGGTACAAAACACTTTGAGTTGGGCCCTTTTTTTTGCATTTTCAAAAATTTTTCGTGTGTATCGTGTGCCCCGCTTTGGACTGCCAGGTTGTCCATTCCTGTTTCGTGAGCCTATATACTGTTTGTGTCAAAAATCCTAACCACTAGAAAATACTTTGTGAAAATCGTTCAATAGCTCTTAGGCTATATAGGATGGTTTCACGGTTTATTATATAAATGATGTTAGAGCTACGAAGAGAAAAGAAAAAGAAACACTTTTAATATTATACGTTAAAATGTATTTAATGATTTTAATTAAGGCAGGCAGGAGAAAAAAAACTGTTAAAATTTACTTTCTTATTAACGAAAACTTTACATTCACAATTCAAGTTCGAAACTTATTTGTGATAATAGCTTCTGGATAATTTTCTAATTGGCACTTTGTTTAACGATATACCTACATATTTTGCTCGTTTGTACTTCTACAGACTGTCTTTTTTAACTGATTGTAAAGACTGAAAACTCGCAGTAACTTAAGTAATGGAAATTCATTTTTATAACCCTCGCACCAAGGGTCTCAATTTTAACTCTCCTTTATCGGTGTCATTATTAGATAATTTTTCATTTCAGTGAGCTGTGACACGACATAGTTCAGTGTGCCGTCTTGCATCATAAGTCGTGCATTTTAAGTAGGTCACTTTTATTTCGAATTCGTAGAAAAGATTTCTGTGAGTGTAAGATTGAATTTTTGGGACTAGTAGCGTTGTAATTTGGTCACACTCATAAGGTGGACGTTTCATCACAGTTCCTCATAACCGTCACGTGTTAATTAAATTATGATTCCAAAAAGATGAAAAACTAAGGAATAAAAACTTTAAAGCCAAATAACTTCCAACTTGATTAACTTTTTAAATGATTAAGACGAGTTAACTCGTCCTGCAATATGGCGGCTCAAAATGCTGTCATATTCACTGGTACAGGTGCCGCCATCTGGGACAATACGGTATAATTCTAAATAATGTTCAATTTTATGAACATAGTTTATTAGTTTATTATAATTTATATTTTGTAAATTCCTAAGGTTCACTTTTTTAATGTTGGGATCTTTGACTTTTTTCTTTTTCTTTTTTTGTAGCCGTATCTATTGTACTTATCACTTGGCAGTAAAAAGTCCGGCATTTTGAGACAAAAACATTTTACCATATGGTTTGTTTAAAAGCGTTAATTCTTTACAGAGCCAATCTTTTATATCATTTTAAATTTGTAGTGACGTACAAGTAAAGATTTGAAGAATAATTCAATTTAAAATTTCATATCAAAAGGAAAAAAAATTTTATTGAAGCGTGTGTTCTGAGTGGATTGATCAAAATATGTACAATTGGATACCCTAATGGTAGACGTAACATGTTTGCACAAATTAAAATTCTAAACTAGTAGTAAGCACAGCCATTGGACTCAGTGTTGGGCCCGCCACACACGTATAATTTCAACTGACAGTTTGAACTGAACAGTTCAACTATACAGTTTAAACTCTACGTGTGTGGGTATTTCAGTCTCAGTTCAACGCAATTGTACAGTTAAACTAAGACGAATGAAATTTCAATTTTTTAAACTGAAAGGTTCAACTGACTGTTGCGTGTGTGGGGGTTCAACTGTACAGTTCTCAGTTCAACTTGTGTCAGGATCACAGATCAATGAACACTATTATTATTATACAACTAGACAAAGCGTAAAGCCAGTTTGTAGGCATTTTTCTTGTGGTAGGTAACGGGGTGAGACGGGTGAGATTTAAGGAATATAATACATTGTCCACTTTTCCGCAAACGGAACTATAATTAAAACGAATACCACTCTTTTTCTTTCAAAATTTTGCAATTTCTTCTCAAGGAAGTAAAATTTTATTATCAATATAATATTTTGACAATAATTATTTAAAAACGTTACTACAAGTACCACAGGTTATCGCATTGATTACTGCATTACAGAATACTATTAAGTCGTATACTGGCCGTATCTGAATGCTTCATTTATAAATTGATAGAGTGAGTCTATAGGATATACAGAATATGTTCTTTGGTCTGTGGTCAGGAGCAAGTGCGTTTGACTTTTTGTTTTTTTAACAACATAATTTCCGCGGAATCAAAGATATTGCTAAGTGAATTTGTCCTGCTGTTTCTAATCCATTGTAAAAACTGAAGGATTGAACTGGATGTGTGTGTGCTTCTACAGTGTACAGTTTCACCTGACAGTTTAAACTGTTCAGTTCAAACTGTCAGTTGAAACTGTACGTGTGTGGCCGGCCTTGAACAAATTTTACGTTTGCGTATGCGCAATGATACGATTTTGATGAAAAGTTACAGGTAACTATCATTACCGACCATCCCGCATAGCTCCTAAAAATTAATCCAAATTAATCGAATATTTTGGAAGTTGTTGCACGTCATAAGGTTATACAGATAAACAGACAAACAAAAAAGCAAACAGGGAAGGAAATTTTTCATCAAGCTTTAAAACACGGGTGAAAATTTTGATTTTGGAGGACAGAAATTGTTTATTTCTTCAATTTCTTAAATAAGCAATATTATATTATAAAGGCACATTAATAAATTATAGAAGATATACATTTTAAAACTCCATCCTACAGCTTTATTTAGTTGTCTCGTAAGTTTTCCAATATATCTGAAAAACAAATATAGTTATCGAAAAGCTTGACATATTTTCGTAACATTTAACAGAACAAAATTAACATCGAACTTTAATGAAAACATTAACCCATATTTATCTATATACAAAGAGTTTGTGTCTTCGTTATAGCGAACGCACTAAAAAACTCGACTGTTATAAGTACCAAATCAAGTGAATTTACTACACTTTAATTTCATAAACAATTTTTTTTTTAGTTTAAAGTATTTCGTTAATGGGAGTTTCTACTGAATCTCAGCTTGTACAATTTTCTAATATTTATTTGAGTGCTACAACAAGATAGTCTTTCTTGAAAAAGGTGATATACATTTCCTCAAATTTAGTTATAAGTTTAAATTTCCAAATTTATCTAGGTACCATACTGATATCGACTTTCCACCAGTCATAATCGACATACAGAACAAATAATCGAAATTCAGACTATTAATATTACATTATCGATTTAATTAATCACAAAATTCTTTATTCAATAAGTCATAACATGAACAATTCTTTAATTTCAATAATAAAAAAATAATAAAATAAAAATTGCCTTCATGGCAGATATTTTCCTATTACATTTTGGAAATTGTTCAATAAACCGTCAAATAATTCATCACTGAATACGAAAAAGGTGATTGTTATCACTGATAACATATTTCATTATGTTGTACGTACGTGTAGCTCTAGAGCTGCTAAAAAGAGAGCTCTGTTTGATATTCTGACGCAAACGACAAACGATTTTCTTTGTTCTGCATACATCCTCCTCGATCTGTTCATCTCTCTCTCCTGGTAAATATATGTATGTTTTTTTCCGTTGTGATACGATCTTCGTGTTCGTCTCTTAATATAATATGTAAGATGTGTGAAAAACATTTACTCGAAACGCGGTTTGATTACATGTTTAAATCTGTGGTACATATGTATAGGTACACACACTGAAAAAGGTTTGCAAGGGCTGAAAGAAATTAATTATGTAATAAAATTCCTTCGGCCCAATGCTTTACAATGACCTTTACAATTTTTTTTTTTGGTGTAACTCTAATAACTTTGGTATTTTTTCAAATTTAATAACATATAATATTTATACACCAATGGACTAAAGTAAGACTTTTGATCCCGGGTGTGAAGTTTGTTGCCAGAGGACAACAATTTACACGAGGGATCTAAAAAAAAAAACTTTAGTCCCGTCTCGTACATATTATTTTTTTCGATTTCGAATAATTTAAAATTTAAAGCTTACTGATTAGTGACGTTCTATATGTAAATTCTTCTTAGTGATTAGCTTAATAGCGAAAGCGAAAATATTTTTAGTCCCTTGGGAGCTTAAGACTAAAATTGACACCTTATTATAAGTGATTAAAGTCTATTTATTTTTAGTCTCGGAATTTTTTGATCAATATAATATACCCAATTTTAACAGCGAAACAAGAGAAAAAAGGCACTTACATAAAATTTACACAATATAAAACCTACCCTAAAAGTTTTCAAATGAAGATGATGTGGTACTACAAATAGGAAATACTTTGGAGAAAGTAGTCTTGATATACTGACAATTTCTGTCACATTTCACCTGATTGATGAAGCAACTTTACCTACTACACTTCTTACGTTGCTCCTAATTCCTCACAAGGGCGGATCCAGCCAGTTGAAAAGGGGGGGGGGGGCTGCCTTTAATCCCAGGAGGAATTTTGGGGAATTGTGTGTTCTGAATTGTATGTTTAACTAAAAAAGTTACCTATTGTAGGTTAAAGGGGTGGGGGGCTGCAGCCCCCACAGCCATCCCCCTGGATCCGCCTATGATTCCTCAAACCCATTTATAGATTCTGAAAAATAACTCTTTTCGAGATATTGCTTTTGGGCTTAGTACAACAGAGTACGTATACAATATTTCATTAAATGACTGATTCAACATATTTCCCAATCAATTACACCAAATATTCATTTGAAATATTTTCTTCTTAAAATTTTCAAATTGATTTAGTTTGCAAACATTAATACTTAAAGGTAATTAAGTACCTGGTTATTTATTAAATATTAAAACCTGTGCCAGTCCAAAATTTATGAATAATTTTAATAAATAAAACATTATGTTTCCATAAAAAGAGATATAATTTTACAGTGGTCGGCTCTCTCAATTCCGGCACGCTCCAATTTCTTGTCGCTAACATTGACGCCATTTCAAGGAATTAAGAATTGGAAAATGGCTCTCCCAGTAGGTAATACTGCCTTATCACTGCAAAATGTTCGATCAACTTCGTTTCCCACCATTTCCGTAGCCGATAATGTTAAGAGAGAATACTATAATATATGAAATGCAGTTCTTTTGTACAAAATTTTTAAAAAATCTTTCCAAGCTTATGTTTGTATGTAACTTTGTTTCCCACCATTTCCGTAGCCGGCAATATCGAGAGCGAATACTATATTATTAAATGTAGTTCTTTTGTACAAGATTTTTAAAAAATATTTCCAAACTTATGTTAGTATGTGTAGATACAATGAAAAAGTAATCGAATAGTAAATATAAGAGGTATCGTAAACATGAAGGAACTCATGCGGTGACGGATTATTGAATATCAAATGAGCTATTATTCTTCATACCATTACCATTATTATCAACAATATCCGCCATTTTACACCACAAATGTTATCACTTCAAATAGTTTTTGAAAAGTATTAAAAAAGATAAAACTTTATTATGGGAAATATTATGTAATTAAAATCTTTATAGAGTTTTAATTTAAATATATAACTGGCAGCACTTACCGATTGGTATTCTCTGAATATTTAACACTTTCAGTCCCACGGCTTCGGTATCCGAAAATAATCAATAATTGCGATCAATGATTAATTGATTACGCATTGTGTATGTGTGCGATGTTACCAAACCGATGTGTATATACTCAACTCACACCAACACACACAACTCTCTTGGTTTCTATAAAAAATTAAAAAAAAAAATAAAATGAAAACTAATAAAAGTAATAAAAGTATCTGTTTGTTTTTTTATTATTTACTAGCTGTGACCCGTGGTTTCACCCACGTAAAATTATCTTAACTATTGGTCAAATGATCAATTTTAAATTAGATATTCGGAAATAATACCTGGCTCCGCTCGTCAAACGATTCTAAAGTAGCAATCTGCATATTTCAATAGCATGGCTAAATTCCGCACCCTTATGTAGCTAGATACCCGTATCAATAGGTAGTTTTAGGAGTATTTCCATTTTAAGCCTTGCTTGGGGCACCAAGATAGCAGGGGACAATTTTAATATCACAATTAATTTGGGGCTTATTTAATGGCCTTGACGGACAATTCTGGCCTCGAGGTTCATTCAAATTTGATATTCTAAAATTCTGAGCATAATTCTCGCCTAATAACCCTAAATTAACCGTATTCATATTTCCATAGCATATTTAATTTTCATAAAATATTTTCAAAATCCAACCGTTTAATCTTAATTCTATTAGATAGTGCTGGGGGTTAATTTTGATGTCACTTTACATTTAAATTAAATATTCTAAATTTCTTTATAAAATCAGTTTCTTCTAGTGTTTCGCTCCGTTCGTCCACTGATCTTAAAATAGATATATATGCATATAGCTGAGACCCGCGGTTTCACTTGCATAAAATTATCTGAATTATAGGTAAAATTTATATAGGTCAATTCAATCATATATTCCAAAATTCTGTGCAAAATCAATTATTTATAGCACTTGACCCTGCTCGCCCAATGACTCTAAAATGACTATCTTCATATTTTATTAGCATGGCTAATTTCCGCATCGTAATAACTTAGTATAGTTACTATACCAACAGTCTTAGAATTGCTTCTATTTTAGGCCCTTCAAGGCACCAAAGCCCCAGAAAATCATTTTAACGTCAGCTTCATCTTTCACAGAGATCTCAACAGTACTTGAGTAAAAATTGTCAAATTTCTTCAGTTTTTTAATTCGCTCTCTGTTTGATGTAACTGACGGACAATGTGACCACACGTCCATTTAAATTTGATATTTTGAAATTTTGTACAAAATCAGTTCCTTATGTGCTTCGCTTCGCTCGCTCGACGACACAAAAATATTATTCATATTTTCACGTCATATTCATATTTTTATAGTACGTCTAATTTTCATAAAATTTTATCAAAATGAGTCAAGTGGTTTAATTAGAGTATAGAGTTGTTTAATTTGATAGCGCTGGATGATTCATTCCAACTTCACCTTAATTTCAAATCAAATATTCTGAATTGGCTATATTCATATTTCAATAACATGTCTAATTTCCATACCTTGAGATCTTATCGTAGGTAGTTAGATATTGTAACAGTTCGGGTGGTTTTAATAACAGTTGTGGTCGGTTTAGCTTATATTTAAAATTACTTAAAATTCGCGCCCAACACTGTTACTTGTTGTCCCACGCAGAATTAGCGCTAAATTGGATGCCAAAATTAATAGAAATTCCAAAGGTATTGGGTTCTGTCGAAGAATTACTCTCCGTTGTGTGTTTAGCGTTGAAACAATTTATTGATTACAAAATAAAATTGTATTAAATATGGTATTTGAAATAATAAAAAAGTTTTATTTTAATATTTTATATTTTAAGTATTTTATATTTTTTAAACGATTATAAAAATATTTTACAAATTTAATTTAAATATTGTTTTAGATCTTTTTATGACTCACAACAAAATTACGTTTGCACCTATCTAAGGTCACATTGTGAGTGAGTGAGTGATGCGCGAAGCATCAACATACCACTCCTTCACCGTTGTTCGTTGGTCGCTATCTCTCTCAAAAATCATTTAGTTCGGGTAATCACAAAATCAACCCCTGTTATCAGAAATCAATATGTCGCAATAATGATGGCGGCCTCACATAGTTCACGTTACGGCCGCTAGTTGGCGACATCAACCACGTTACCTGGGGTTTGAGCTCATGATAAGTTCCCAAAAATTAATCAATCTCATAGAGGCAATCAACACTACATTAGTATAAATTTGATTGCCTAAAGTTCTCGGCTGACACCTACCACCATTACATACCCCCGCCTCAGTTCGCATTTAGAATTGCGTAGCAATTATACATGCGAACTGGACAAAATCAACCTAGAAAAAATCCTACATAAAGTGGAAAATGTTATAACGACCAGCGAAAACGTGATTACAAAAAATTACAAAATTTACATAAGACATATAGTTATATGAAATTACTTTGTTGTTTAAACTCAGACGAAAGGAAAAAAAAAATTCTTTTATAATCCATCAATCGCCAAGTTTAATTATAATATATTGTAAAGCAAAATTTTCTCTTAAAAATAAATCAGAATGAAAATTATTGTGTTATTTTAAATCCTTCTTAATGTCAAACAAAACAAACAAAAAAAAAAAAAAATTTTTCAAGAAAAAATAATTGCATACTAAATTCATAAATATATTAGTGTTAGTTGTGAAAAAACAACTACAATTTAAAAAAGAATTTGCATCAAATCGATGATAAAAAAAAAAATTTGAAAAAGAATAGTAGAGATGTATAGCGCATAAACATTATTCATTCAGAATCAAACATTTAATATTTTTATATTTTCATATAAAATCAAACAAATTTCATAATATTACAAGGATGAAAATATTTAGTTATTTAAAAAGAATTTCTGAGAAAAAAAAAATGGGTTAGTTTGATTCTAAAACAAATAACAAATATTACATAGTTTTACTTAAAATACAAAACATAGGTATATAATACACAAGATTTATATGAGAAAATATATTATAACATTAGCTATATACCAATGGTTAAAAAATACACTGTCAAACAACGTGATATATTCAATGTTTGCCATACACGTGTCAGATAACTATTTGAAACTTGTAAGTCCTCAGAAACTGACATTTAAAATTTTTTTTTTTTTTTTAAAACAACAAACCACAATGAAATAAGCTTTCTCAGGCCAATTAAATTATTTTTCTGTTTAACTTTATTTTTATGATCGTAAAAATGTCAAGTTTTAAAAATACATAATGCGTTTAAAATAATAAAAAAAAAATATTTGCAGAATGGTAAATAAAAAATATGTCTTAGAAAAAATTCAAAATTATTGATACATACAACGAAATTTGTACCACTTTCCTTCTATTTTAAATATGATTTAGAAAATTAGTTGATACATTGGAAAGAAATTAAAATATTTCTTTAATAAGTATATGAAACAATACCTCTTTTTCCAGGAATCAAAAAATTCACGAATACAATAGAAAGAAATTGGTATGATAAAACTTTAAAGGTACGAAAAATAAAAATTATTCAATATATATGAAAGAAAAAACTCAAACAAGAAAGGAAAATACAGCATGTTCCAAAGTTTACGTTCTTTTAATTCGAAACGAAAGAAATAATAATAAAATATAAGTTAAAAGGCTCGTTAATTAACGGAAATATTAATTCAATAGGGTAATTGATGTCCCATTACCTACAAGTTTTTCAGGACAAAACAAAAATAGTCAAAATGAAAAAATAAAAAAAACTTATTCACTAAAATAGAAAAAATGACTCTACAAAAGGGATAATACAAAAATTTTGTACGAAGTGATGCTTTTTAGCTTTCACGACGCACGATGGTTACATGAACCGTTAAAAACCCCAAAAAATTATCCCAATGAAATTTAGCCGGTTGGATCTTGCCGGGAGGCTAAAATAACGACAGATCCGCAAAGGTTGAAAACTGAAACTACTATATATTATAAACCCCCCAAAATATTCAAAGTTTTTTTAAAATCAGGTGGCACACACGTCGCCGGCCTGACGGGTCCGTCGACATGGTTCGAACAAAAAGGATTAAAGTGTGTTCCACCCAGAATCCAGATAATCATAAATCCATAAAAGTTTCAAATATTAATACCACGAGTTCGGTCAAAGCTCCATAGTGCCGCCATCTAAAGAGGCAGTACCGAACTCACAACGAAATAAACGTTCAAAATTCAGAAAAGATCGTTGGTACACTAGAACCAACATGTTAGTCATCCCTCTTTTTTTTTTTCAAAAGTAATTTGAAAAGATTCCAAAAGGCTAAAGTAATAATGAGCCATTATCGTTATAAATGAAAACTAACGCAAATAACATTATAAAGGTAATTTACCAGAGGCTAGAGTAATTATAAGTTATTATAGTTATAAGTGAAAAATGTAATTAAGCCGTATACAAAGGTACATACTGCAGTTTTTAATACAAAATATATAATATGTTGCTTTTTGACCGAAGTAGATGTAACACAGGTACATACACGCGTTCTCCGTTCCCTATCAAGGCTGTGTGAAACATTAAAATATTTTGAACAAGCATATATGTATACATACAGAAAACACGTATATATGTACATATTATATGTGGTAATATTTTTATAAAATAATTCGTTAAAATTTTAGGGAATGAAAAATTTCACTTTAGCTGGATAAAAATTTGTAAATTTCGACAAACCAGCAGAAAATAATCTTAAAAATAAAACATTGAGGATGTCTAATAAGTCAATATTTTAGAAAAATTCCACTTTCAGTGATAAAAAATTGTCAATCTTTGTAAAAAAAATCATTATTGAGAAATATTGTCAACTTTTACTATAAAAGGACAAAGAATTTGATAATAATTTCGATATATGTATGTAGTTATTCTTAATATAGTATCGAATATTAAATACATAAAATACATAAAATCGTTAAATAGACCGTTAGGTTAAGGTTTTGTATACTACGTATCAATTTTTTTTATTTTTTTTTTTTATACTTAGGGACGAGTATTTTCGCTTCGCGCCAAAAAAAAAAATTGTAAATATGTTAATATTTAAATTGTAAACTTAAGAACTGGCTGGCGTGTAATATTGCCATAACCGTAACTTGTAAAAAATGATAGAATTTATAAACGCTCTAATAGGCAATTCATTACTAATTGTGAAATGCAGGGCTAAGGTTACACCGGTTAACATTTTTGAAAAATAATGAGTGCTGTAAGCGAGCAATTTTTTCCATTTTCATATAAAAATAAACATTTTAAATTGGCGGGCTAATAATTTATGCCACAACCGAAATTTATAAAAATAACAAATACAATAAACGCCCCAATAAGCAACTTATTTAAATATTATAATTGCCGGGCTAATGATGCTCCAGGCTGTAATTGGAAATAATAAGTGCATTGGATAAGCAGTTTATTCCTTCAAATGGTGAATTCCTAAAAATTGGCGGGCCTCTAGTGAGTGCCTCAAACCGAAATTCACAAAAAATACACAATAAATAATAAATAATGAAAAATGAAAAACGGCTCTTATTAGCAACCCATTTGAATTTTAAATTTACAAATGACCGGGTAAGTAATAACGCTCCTGGCTATGATTGAAAAACAATAGGTGCCTTGTACGTATGAGCAATTTATTTAATTACATACAGGGGATGCTTACCAATATTTAACCCTTTTAAGACGGATGGTGATATGGTACAACTTACAAACTAAGTCAAAATAGGTAATAATTTTAAGGTCGGAACCGTGAAAATAAGTCAATGTTGGTAAAAATTAGTGTCAAAATAGGTTACGTAAAGACCGGGAAAATTTTGACATGATCGGGTATTGGGTCAATGTTTAGAAAATTTCCCACGTTATTTGGGAAATAAATGGACGGAAAGGGAATAACCCTTTAACGTCCAATACGGGGAGGACCCTTTGGGTTCCGATTTGGTTCGGTCTTACGTGCCGCACGCGGCATGTTGTGACTGATGCGGTAAAAGAACTGAAAATAACTAAGTTCAAATATATGATTTTCGGATGCATCTAAGACAGACTGTACATAAACCGATGAAGTACTATCGTCTCGGTCAAGTGCAAGTGTTAAATTGGATCCTAAAAGTTTTTCGATGGTGTCAACTAAATTATGGATCACCATGTTGTATAAATGTTTGTTAATGATATCGGTAATATAGACTGATTTGGCTGTAACAGTTGTCGAAACAACAACCTGTTCACTGCAGAATGTTGATTTAGAATTAGTATCGATAACTAAGGGTGATATATCACTATTATTAGGATCAATGTAAGGAGCAATATCGTTATTCAAACATAAATTTCCAGTAATCACGTCAGAAGCATTGACGGACCGACAATTAACTGTGTCAAATAATGCAACATTATTAACAAACCTGCAATTAGTCTCGCAAGGGTTATTTATGCAATGCTCGGTTGTAGTCAAAGGGTTAAAATCGTCCGGGGTCAATGAACTATTCGAAGATTCACAATTGCAAATGATTTCATTTTTAGTCAAGATAACTGAAATATCATGTAAATGTGAACAATCATTTTGAGTAACTGATTTTTCCAAGTGATTTTCTAAAACATTAACCTTTTCATTGATTGGAGAAATTCGCTCATCATGTTTTTCTAATTTCGAGTCAATTGTCGAAAATTTGTTTACCGTGTCTTCTGAAAAAGCAATCAGTTGATTTTTAATTGACTCATTTTTTGACATACAGCTTACATTATTCGAACGAATTTCCTCTTTTAAGTGAAAATTTACATTATCTAAACTTGTACTTATTTCTGTTTTAACATTATCAATTTTGGAGTTTTGTGCGTTAATTAAACTCAAAGTTTCTTTACGTTCACTTTCAAAACGAGCGTTAATTTTGACACTGAATTCGTCAAACTTAGCGTCAAACTTCGAATTTAAAGCACTCAACTCCCTATTGTTTTTGTCAAGTTTTGTATTAAAATTATTACTCAACTCTTTATTGTTTTGATCTAATCTAGATAATATGGTTTGTTGCAATGACAAAAACAAACCTGTAATATCAGTAGTCGAGTTAATGTCTTTTGGACCACTGCTGGAGTCGGTTGATCGGTCTGAAGTAGGAATTGAAAGCACGACACCAGAATCCGCCGATGAAGACCCACTGGTACCCGGCACAGCAATAGCCTCTGGATTAGGTGGTGTGATTTCAGGATCTGATTCCGGAGATTCGGGAACCAAAACTTCCATGGAGTCGATGTATGTTGTTTCATCGTCGGACACGACATTGTTTCTTGGTGTAGAAGTTAACAGATTCGCATCCATAAAACTACAATCAGCGAGCGTTAACGGTTTTGGATTATCGGCCGCGTGTGCTTCCATTGTTATGAGCACTTTGTAACCGTTCTACGAAAAAGTAACAATTCAACAGTACAGTCACCAAAAGTTTATTACTAACGAGAAACACCAGTCACTTAAGTTTTTCCAGAATTTTATGTCTTTTCGGTACACGTCACTTAACGCGAAACACACAATTCCCACTGGAATGATATTTGTAACAGTTCGGGTGGTTTTAATAACAGTTGTGGTCGGTTTAGCTTATATTTAAAATTACTTAAAATTCGCGCCCAACACTGTTACTTGTTGTCCCACGCAGAATTAGCGCTAAATTGGATGCCAAAATTAATAGAAATTCCAAAGGTATTGGGTTCTGTCGAAGAATTACTCTCCGTTGTGTGTTTAGCGTTGAAACAATTTATTGATTACAAAATAAAATTGTATTAAATATGGTATTTGAAATAATAAAAAAGTTTTATTTTAATATTTTATATTTTAAGTATTTTATATTTTTTAAACGATTATAAAAATATTTTACAAATTTAATTTAAATATTGTTTTAGATCTTTTTATGACTCACAACAAAATTACGTTTGCACCTATCTAAGGTCACATTGTGAGTGAGTGAGTGATGCGCGAAGCATCAACATACCACTCCTTCACCGTTGTTCGTTGGTCGCTATCTCTCTCAAAAATCATTTAGTTCGGGTAATCACAAAATCAACCCCTGTTATCAGAAATCAATATGTCGCAATAATGATGGCGGCCTCACATAGTTCACGTTACGGCCGCTAGTTGGCGACATCAACCACGTTACCTGGGGTTTGAGCTCATGATAAGTTCCCAAAAATTAATCAATCTCATAGAGGCAATCAACACTACATTAGTATAAATTTGATTGCCTAAAGTTCTCGGCTGACACCTACCACCATTACAATATGCATAGTGACAATTTCAAGAGAACTGTAATTTGTGAGACATTTTGAGATCCCAGGGTCTGGAGAATATTTCAGAATTCACATTAATTTATTTCGGAATCTCTGTAATATTTGAGAAAAATTTGAATAAGATCCGTTTGGTCTTTTGTTTGGAGGGTTTTTTGGGTCCGCAAAGCTCACGGGGGGGTTTTATCCTCATGTCGTTTTTCAGAAACTCAGTACTATTTGAGAAAAATTTTGTCAAGATTCGTTCAGCCATTTATTTTGGGTTACTTTGGAGAGCCAAAAATTTGGTAACGATACGTCCAGTTGCTTACTTTAGGCTTTCTTGGGGGTTCTCAGGTCCTACTGGATAACTTCAACTTTGATCGTCTTTTTTTTGGATTCTTATACCAATTTTACCTATAGTTTTGTTATATCATTTTTTTGATACCTGCTACCGTTTTCTCGAAACTACTGAAGACAGATAAGTAAAGTCCATATTTCATTTTTAATATCAGGATGACCGAGCCCGGCCCGATGGAAATTTCATCTTTATGGAATTTGCTGAGAAGAGCAGACACACATGCCAATTGATGATAACTGGACAGTCCAGTTGTCTATTTTCTTTAAAGGATACAAATAGTTTGAAATTTTTTAACCTAAGATTCCCAAATATTTTACTAATTTATCATAGGAGATGAAGGTCTAAAAATAATAATTCTACATTCTTCCGTAGAATAAACTGTTTCTTTATTTTCTCTTTTTTCCAAAAATTTTTCGGTATCTTTTATAGAGAAAATAAAGAAACAATTTATTCTACGGAAGAATGTTGAATTATTATTTTTAATCCTTCATCTTCTATAATAAATTAGTAAAATATTTGATTACAAAATTTCAGATTATTACAATATCCCAATAAAACCATATTGGATACAAATAGTATTTTGCACAGTAAATAAGTAATTTCATAGTAGTCACAGGTAAAAATATTATTGATAGTATCTCTAGGAATATTTATTAATACTTATATACAAAAATCTCAAATTACAATTACTTAGCAACTATCTAAAATTTTTATGATTTTTTGATAAATTGGCCACAGACTGCTGTATTACAGTAATAAAAAATTAATATCTTACGGTTTTTCGTAAATTTCGACGGTTAGACAAAAAATTTTGCAAAACCCGTTCTTAGCGAGCGCCTACGACCCAATAGGGACCTACATGCCAAATTTCAAGTTTGTAGCTATTGTAGTTTTGGAGATTTCTATATAGATGAGTGAGTGAATGAGTGGTATTTCTCCTTTATATAATAGATATTTACCAGTTTGTTATCTAAACTTTCTATAATTCTCTAATTGATTTGAATATGTTTAAATGTCAAATATATGTATTATGGGCGCAAGCCAAAAAAAACTTTTTTTTACATCTGCAACTTTTTTTTACATCTGCATTTATCTTCGTCTATCATATTAATAAATATACGTTTATTCACTCGCTCCTTTAAAAACATAATTACTTTGTTTGGTTGGTAACTATGTAAGTAATACAACTTGTATTCCCCTCGCCTCAGTTTCTGGAGGTCTTTTGAGCTCTCGTTCATAATATGTACGTATCACATAATTATATGTACATGTTGAATCATTTTATATATTGGTTTATATAAAGTTTCTTTAAAAATATTGTCGGCTTCCGGGGATGTTTACTGTGAAAGTTCTCGGGCCTCAGAGTGTTAAAATGAATATCCATGTTTTAAATTTTGAGCTACTTGTTCTCCCTAGTACATTCCTTAATATTTCGAATGAGCTGTAAAGAAAAAAATTAAAGCTAAAAGTACGCTCTAAAATATATGGCACAGTACACTCTATTCGAAAAAAATGTTTTTCCTCGATTTTCTCAGCGATTATCTTTAAAAAAATATTACTCCGCAGAAGAAAAAGTTCTAAATTCCAGTCTTTTAAAGTAGACTGACTGGACAGCGACAGTTGAATCGAAAATTATGGCAAAATTAAGTGGTTTGACGGTACCCAGAAACATTGTATGTTTCTTTAATATGCCTATAAAAATATTACTCCTACAAACATGAAAGTACATTTTCGAGTATAGTACATTAAGAGTATCCAATATGTTTTATTAAAATAAATCAAATTGTAATAAAATATACCAGCCAATATTTTATGTAAAAGCCAATAATATAGATACAAGAGTAAATGGCATATACATTTATTGAAATATTATATTTTAAAATCT
Source organism: Brachynemurus nebulosus (assembly GCA_035578155.1). Classification (NCBI taxonomy): domain Eukaryota; kingdom Metazoa; phylum Arthropoda; class Insecta; order Neuroptera; family Myrmeleontidae; genus Brachynemurus; species Brachynemurus nebulosus. Next base: position 41,351,364 of record JAPWDM010000008.1, on the reverse strand, counting down.
CATGTATTATAGTCAGTCATTCTTCATTCTGACAACTTAAATTTTCAGTATTTGTATCAAGTCCTGATCAAATCAAAAATGCATAAAACTGCACAATATGTATGGTACAATGGTACATAGTACAAATAATAAAATTGTGTCAATAAAACTGAATTAAATCAATCAAATGTTAAAAATAAGCACATCAATTTTTTTTATCAGTATTTCTTAAAATCATTTTTATATCAGTAGCAAATCTTATTATAGTCACCAAGATATAATTATGTTCTTGTGGGCATCAATATTGATTTTATAGCGGGAAATTTTAAATTAAATTTGCTTTTTGTTTTGTCTAGAATAAAAACTTTTATACTGGTTGTAAACAATTTACAAATAATAAGGTCACCATAATGTTGTGGTACTCTGGTTCGTGATTGAACGCTTTTCTTGTGCCCAACGTTACCAATGTGTGTTTCCCAAAATAATAAAACGGAAATTTCGAACAACAACTTTATTAACAATTTAAGATGTGAAATTCATATTTCTTCAGAGTCCAACTATAATTCCAATTCCGTTTCGACTGTCCACGATCGTCCATTCCACTGATTATCCACTCTGATTTTCATTTCGAATTCCCGTTCTCCTCGATCTCACTGTCCTTTCAAAACTCGGTTTCGAACTGACTGTTCCAACACTTTATTTCCAACTCACTTCCAACGCAACACAAGGTTTTCGCCTGACTGTTCCACTCTCGACAGACACCACTGATGACTTTCCAACTGATTCCAATGGCCTGGCGTGTCCAGCTTTTATACTTTTTCGAGTGATAACGTTTGTTGAAGTTGTGGTATTGGTTACGTACTTGCTTTCTTCATTGTGGTGGAACTTCTCGATGGTTCTAGAAACTTGCACCATTACATAACAGTGGAAAAAAAAAAGTTACTAAAAAAATTAAATGTGGGTCGTCGTCGCCGATGAGGTTTGAACCCGGGCCCTTAGCATCTGTGGTCCGATGATTTCATCACTGCTCCACCTGGTCACCGACTGAACTGGTGCTTGTGTTACAGCCTTTCTATGTGTGCAGGTGGAATTTCATTAGGTCAATTTCAAATCCGTTAAAAACCACATATTATGCTCAAATTGGTCTGATTACCATACTTTCTCTTCTTATAGCTACTAAAGCTTCACTACAATGTATTCAATATGGACGGAAAAGTAAAAATGTTACATTCACTTTAAACCTCATATGTCTTTTCTTTCGTGTTGTAATCAAATAGCTCTGTGGTGGATAACATTGTATGCATTAAAGATACATGAATATTGTGATTCGAAATCAATCATATTTTATTTCAAATATTGCCAATTTCATGAACAACACGGATGGAAAATATTTGTCGACAATGATAGTCTTCAATATCTCGATGTATGTATAACTCGATCAAATATTTCTGATATATTGTAACATCCTACACACATAAATGTACAATATCATCTTCTAACCTCTCGTACATAGCCTTGATGTAGTTTGATACTTTTGATGTTTGATTTTATTGACGATATACAGGTGAATTGCATTTCAGCAACAATCATTCAAATTTAAAAATTTATTATACTGATGATTATTCTTAGTTTGAGAGCAAATGAATTTGTATAGCCCTGAAAAAGTAAAGTACACTAGATGCAGTATTCTAGTCTAGAAGTTTTTAAAATTCGATTTTTTGTGTCATTTCCTGCAACTATAGACCTTTAAAAATGTGTTTCCAAAAGGAAATTTAAAAAGTTTGAAAATTTACAAAGTTATAACCAAGTCCTTAGCGTAAGTGTAGAAAATTGTAACTAGTGGTGAGCCCAGAGTGTGCCCGACACGGCTTAAGACATGTAGTCAGTCGGTGTCCGTCGCCGAACACACAGTGCATTGTAATACATTGTTAGACATTGTTACTTGAATTGGACAGGCTGGTCTGTCCCATAATAGGTGTTTTGTAGTAGTGTGTGTGAATACGCACACTACTATAAAACACCAAACCAACACCATTGCAAACAGTGTGTACGTACACAACATAGTGGGGGATTTTACGTCACCCACTGGCGACAAGTGGAACAGTTTGATAAACATTCTAGTTTAGTCCCTTGGTTATAACCATTTTAAAACGGTAGATTCAGGTATCGGGCAGGTATTATACTACAAAACTTAAAATGCATCTTTCTTGGAAATAAATTTTTCGAGCTAGCCGACATGGAATCTCAAGTTCTATCTGTCTCATCGACTTCAGATTTGGCATGTAGATACCTTCAATACATATTGTTTTATGGTAGGAACTACGAATATACGAACGTCCAAAAAGAATTTAGAGATTCTTAAAAAATATATTTTATTGTAGTTCCTGTCAGAATAACAACCTTTCTAAACCAGAATCTTTCTCTTTTTTTCATTTCAGATAAACACAAACCTCAAAATCATGTCAACACTTCACTTCACATCACTTTTTTGTATGGGTATATTTAAAGTCCTTGAATTTTCATTTTTTTTTTTGTATAAAATTTTTTTAATGTTTTCTTAAAATATCAATAAATAGATGGTAAAAAATGGACATTAAAAATATTAATACTTTTTTTTTAAATTCCTTAAAAAAACGTCGGTTTTTTTACATTTTTTAAAATAACCTTTTCTTTTCTAGTTGTAGACCTTCTAACTCACAAATCCTTGTACCTGGATTGCGAAAGCACACATAGCAGTTCTTCAGCAGGCTCGAACCTACTGAAGGGATTATTTGGCAAGTTAGGAGTGACAAATATTTTTTTCAAATTCAATGGAACTTCGTAAGGTAATAAGTTAGATATACAAGACATATCTACTAGACAAACTCGTTATTCCGTTATTATATTAGGTACCATCACAGTGTAGAACTTTGAAAAAATTATTTTTTTTGTTTTATCTTAAAGTACATACAATTATGCATGTTCTCTCAAAATTTCAAATTGAAATTCGAATTATTACGGTCGCTACGACCACTGATCAATGGATTCAGTCTAAATACAAAACTCTGTAGATCAATTGGCGCCTTTTGACGTACCACTTTACATTCAGTCTTTCCACAACCAGTGAACGTATAAGATCAATTGTTATCACCACAGTATCACATTTTTGTAAAAACAATGATTTTAAACAATTTTGAGACAAACTTTAAATGCCCTTTTTAAAAACGGTACCCACTCCCAGAGGGAAAGTTTCCAAGCTATAAGTTTGAAATATCAACAGAATATTCTTTATTCCATTCTCCATGTACTTATGGAAGCTTTTTATTTTTTTTTAAAATCTTCCTATTTTTACACACGGAAAACTGTTAAAAAAATGGCCTAAATTTTGTACTTTTTATTCAAACCGCCGCCATTTATTCAAAATTCGAAAAAAGAAGAAAAACCTCCATAGGAATATAGCGGCTTACCTACAGATTGATAATAATCTATTTGATTTTTTTTTCCGGATAAAAATTGCGGCCGCAATCGTAGGCACTAATTGCCGCCCTCTTTTAAAGACACTTTTTTCATAGAATTATAATAATTATAAAAAATAAATAAAAATGAATAAAAAAAATATTTTTGTATTGGTAAATACTGGTATTAATCGTAACAAATAATTCATCCCCATTCCCCCATCCTATCCATCCGAAAAAAATTGCGAAAATTGACTATTTTTCGGCCGATCACACTGTGATGGTACCGTAAGTGACAGGTAAAAATTTTATTTGAAAGGCGAACGATCTGTATAATTATTGAATATTTTAAAAATAATTGTGCACATAATGTTAAAAGATAATTGTGCACATGATGTGGTGGAGGCACCGGAAAAACGGATAAAAAGATCGAATGCACACCATATAAATGCAAAAATTTAGACATTTTGTAAATGTAAATAACATAGAGAAACAATATTGTATTGATAGCTACGTATGTATAAATCTGTCACATATACATTCGTGAGAAATATAAAACATTTGTGCGACACTGAGTTATCAAAGATGATGAATGTTCCATGTTACCTGTTTGGTTACAGCTTGGTTTTTGGTATGGTACTCCAAATGGTACTTTGTACCATTCTGTTCTTACTGGTCTCAAAATAACTCAATATTCGGTCATCAAATTACAAACACAGATGTAATATCGATACAACTAGACATTGAAATCCATCAAGAGAAAAGCTTAATTACTCTCAAAGGTACCTAATTAAACCTTGTTAAGGAAGTACAATTTTTTTTAAGCTGTTTAAGGTGCGCGTTGTAAGGTTGTGACTGTTCGAGGAGCGGGAAATTCCGCTGGCGGTTGCAGAACAACGAATTTTCTTAGCGACGTTCGGATTTTCTTCTTAATTTCAGGATGCCAGACAATTAATGCCAATTTTCCACTCGAGTATTGGTGCTATTACTCGTTTTGTTGCAGAGGTTTGGAATTCTAATCCAGCAGTCGCAGGTGGAGTTCACCAAATAATCAACAGCACAATTCAGTTTTAATTATTTTAATTAATTAATTTGTAAATAAAGTTCGTTACAACACTTTTACAATAATTTGCGTTTCACTTGGATTGCGAAATATATTTGACGACGACAACTTGCAACGATAATTTACGATTTAATTATTTTACTTAATTTTATTGTATTTGAAAAACGATAAACGAAATTCGGTATTGTTATTAAATAAATATTTTACAGTAATAAGCCTCGATGGCACGCTAATCGATGTTTACTGTACGAAGTCTAAAAATGCAATTATTTATTTTGTCCTTTCCCAAAAATTCATAACGAATAATTTCCTTCCAGAAAGATCTAAAAAGAGACAAAATCTATAAGGAAGAAAAGGACGAAGTCATACTTTAAACTTTTAACAAATAGGGTTGACCGGGGTAATTGTGAATGGATTTTCATGAATTGAGATAAAAGCGTTGTTTTAAGTATTTCTTATTTTATATATCACATTATGGTTGATTTATTTTTAATTCTACATTATTCAGGATGCACCGCACAAATTTTGAACAAATTCGTATGAAAAACAAAAATTTTATAAGCCATTCATATTTCCCCGGTTCGGTTTTGCAAATATTATGAATTTTGGGGTAAAAGTGAATGCCATCAGAAAAATTATTTAGAATGGATTACAAGAGAAGTGAGGTACATCGGAGTAAAGCCCAACTCAAATTCTTCACATTTACCCCACTTTCAAATTTTTTATCATACTTTAGCGGTTACAATTTCTCTTTGTTTAATGCAAGGTACCCATACCTCAAATTTGTACAAAAAATCAAGGTTAAACAAAAATAACAAAAATTGTAGGAATAAATTTATCACAAGCTAAAAATGATACTTTGATGATATTTTGTCATTTTATCATATAAAAAATCAAAAAATCACAGAAAAACAAGGAAAATGAAACTTTTCAAGGGAATAATTTAGTTAACATGAATAAAAAACAACAATCTATTGCGTCTAATACTGTAAATGAAAAAAAATGGTTTTGTGTTAATCCTACTGCCCTTAAACACTCACAGAGACATTGAAAACAAGTAATTTTTCTGTTTTTGTAAGTTTTTATTGGGTAAGGGAGCACAGCAATGATTTCGTAGATTGGTACACAAAACATATCGCTCCTTACACAATTTTTTTTTTGTATTGTTTGTATAACGGAAACTTGTAAAATAATCTCACCACCATCAACATTTTCAACTCTGAAAAGGATACTACTGAAATTTTTGACCGAATGGGAGCATTTGTGAATGACGTTCACAATTACCCCACAATTTTAAAATCATGTGGTAATTGTGAATTGATAATAAATTGTCCAATTTCTTTAGCAGTTAATAAGGAACCCTCTCAGGGTTTAGAGTACTTCTTTAGAAGTACTTATCAAATTTCTGTGTTTGCATTAGCCTGTGTTTCTTAGAACTTGAATCAAAACAAAGTCGTAAATTATTCTTCAACTTATAAACTGACACACTAAGCGCGATTCTGATCCTTAATGACAATAACTTTGTATCAGACAAACTACCGAGTTTCAAACTGTCCAAGTTATGCAACTGACATAACTGCAATGTTGTGTCAATGGCATTAATTGATTACTAAACATTTACTATATTTTTTCTTTAATTATTCAGAAAATTATGGAAATCAATACGGAAAATATATAAATATATATACGAAATACGTCAATCACGATGGTGGAGGTTCTATTTCGTTACAGTGTCCTCTATAGATCTATAGCGTGGACCGGCAAAGCGCTTTCCGAAATTTTTTATAGGAGGTTCACTCACTTTCTAACGTTGAAAGTCAAAGGCGAAAATATACAAAGAGATGTTTTACTAATATTCTATGAAAATATAAAAATTCGATTTTTTTATTTTTCTATAGATATTTCCCCCTTAATAAATAATTATAGAAACAAAGGAATTTTTTTAACATTGAAATCATTATTCCCACTTCAGAACACTAGTACCTATAGTAACTACATCTCTATAAAGTTTTGCCGATGTTCATTCGTTACTGCTTTTTCATCAGAGACATCATACTAAATTATATTTGTTCCTTTTATTTATTCAAATAACAATATCACGATATGGAGCACCTGTTATGAAAAACTGTTTTGTCTCATGTCTGTTATATTTTCACTGATATTTCTTTATTATAGACATCTACATAAATACTTCTATCCAACAAGCTATATGTATATTATCGTCACATAAATTGGTTTTATTTTAACAAGCATGATAAATTGATAGTTCATATCTACATCTACACTATTGATCTGATTTAGAGAAAGAAAAATCCGTATGTATTAGTCACACGGATCTAAAAAAAACATTACAATTCTTTTATGTAAACAAATCATTACATATATATACAGCGTGTAATTTTAATAACTCTCATACAATTTGATGAATTTCGATAAAATCTTACGATGATTTAAAACGAAATTTGTTGGAAACAACATAGCTTAAAACATAGTTATGTTGTTTCCAACAAATTTTATTCTAATCATCGTAAAATTTTATCGAAATTCTCCAAAAGGTATAGGCAGCGTGCGAAGTATATGGTGGCGACAATTAAATCGATTGCAGCGTGAGTAGTGGAGAAAACAAGCATTAATACGAACTCATATGTGTTTATAGTATAATAAAAAATATTAAATAAAAATATTTACATTGATTCACTTTGATTATAAACGCAGTTGCAACTAATATGTCATTCTTTATTTATCTGTCAACAGTATTAACGTCTACACGTCAACCCATAAATACAGAATTAAAAAATATTTGATGTATTTTAACTCACATACTACTTGTCTATGAGACGACGATCTTTAATAGCAGGTCGAAGGGAAGAGGAGAATTGACACGAACTGTTATGCTAAAAAGAGACAGACGGAATATATCACGAATACATATTATGCTAAAAAGAGACAGATCACAATGAAGGCAACGACGGCGTCAGAGATCATCGTCTCATAGACAAGTTGTAGTCACATGAAATAATGTTTCATAAGGAGTTAAAGTTATTGATGTTTGTCTTATGACTCTACATTAAACTAAATGACTTATGCCAGCATTTCTTAATTCTCGAATTTCCCTGACGTACTTCACCGACACCAGCAACTTTTTCCTCTGCATAGTCCGAAGTTAGAAGGAAATACTGTCTTGATAATTATATCCATATTAACGTCGAAAATTGTTTAATTACTTTTTCAATATAACTGTTATACTTCATCCAGTATTTTATTGTTCAAACTGAACAAATCAAATTGTTCAAATTTATTTATAAGAAAAAAAAAATTAATTGTAAATAGCAAACATTTGTATTCAGATTTTACGGTTTGTTTAAAAATATTTTAAATTTATTTATTTCCACGGTTACCATTATTTATATTCCTTAATGAGCCCGGAAAAATGTATATTATACGAAGTCGTGATGTAGATGTCGTTGCCATCACAGACCCAGCCCATTAGAGTTATTAAAATTATACCCTGTATACATATATAATGATTTGTTTACATAAAAGAATTGTAATGTTTTTTTTTTTATATCCGTGTGACTAATATATACGCATTTTTCTTTCTCTCAATCAGATCACTAGTGTATTTTGTGTAGATAGATTTCTATGTATATATTTGTGCATAGACAATACGCCATTTGTTTATAAATAAACAAATATTAAAATAACAAACGGTGTACCTCAGTGTTTGATAGTAACGGATAGGTACTGTGTATTAGTATCGTTAAGGCGTGCATATCACTCTGAAATGCCAGAAAAGAAGGTTTTATTGGAGAATTTTCTTCTTCGTAATGAATAATGCAACCAATATAAACGTATTATACGTGATCTGAAATACACATTTTTTTTTTTTAATTTAAAGATCAAAATGGCGGGACGGGCAAGATTATTAAGAAATATAAAAAAAATTACAAGTCGATGAAGAAATCAACTTTAATTTTTTTATAGAAAATGTATTTGTTAACCAATTTCAAAAATCATGTGTATCGCCCTAGAAGGTTCTATCTGAAAAACAACACGTAAGATCTTAAGTCAATCGTATAAAAATTCTTGGAGCTATCTTATTCACCATTTTCAGAAATGTAGTTTCAAGAAAAACGGGTCTATGGTTTTATATGTTTATACTACAGTCGCCATTCTAAATAAAATCAGTACACGAGTTTTGATAGTCCGCCATTTTTCATCAAAATGTTATTTCTAAACAGTATTCAATAGCAATTTTAAAGTGGTTTTTCTTAAGACCTAATTAAAAACTATTATTTTTGCAATTATGAATTAACAAGTTAACTTTATAGAATTGCCTATATGATTCTCTCTGTTCAGAATTTACGACCCACTTGAGTTTGGCTTTGGATCAGTAGTATAATTAAATTTTATGTCTGTAAATATAAGTCTGGATTCAAACTCGACATATTTTCAGACATTCAATCTACAGCAGCGGTTTCCAAACTGGGGGGCGCAGGTTAATTGCAAATATTGTCGTCGTTTTGACAAAATCATGGTTTTAAGAATAAGCGCTCAAACATAATTACTAAATAATGGACTTTTTATATTAAGGAGTTAGATGGGTTTTCGATCTTTTTTTTTACAATATAAGAAAATACCTATAATTTATTTCAACTTTTGGCATATAATTGTATATTATTTTGAGACACTGTAAAAAAAATTTTTATGAAAAAATAATATATTGTGCAATAAGTGCGGGAAATTGTCGATTGCCCACGAAAACGAAGTTGAGCGCACTCAGTGGCGGCGATTAGGGGGACGAGGGGGGCGGTTCCCCCCCCACTTTCTGGGGAAAATATAATTAAATTGTATACTTTTTTAGCGTAGTAACACTTGTATACTAACTTGTATAAAATCAAACTATAACATAAAACAATTTCTTACAATTCCATTTTTAGTTTTAGATTTTACCTTCCCCCCCCCTTCTAACGTCCAATCGCCGCCACTGAGCGCACTCACTACGTTCGTGCGCTCATTCGCTTGAGTGGGGCAATCGATAATCCCGCACGAGTTGCACATACTATTTTTTATTACGAATTTCACATCCTTTTTTCTATTATTATCACTATTTTTATTACTTTTTAAAGTAATATTTTTAAATGTCCCTCTTTTTTTTCTGAATTAATTATCGTTTAAATTACTTTGTTGGTGGTTTCTATAGAAATAATTATTAAATATTTATTAAATGAAAAATTAAGAGGTGGCTTTGCGTGTTTTGATTAAATTTTGCGTGTTTTATTGTCAATTTGCGTGTGAAAAGTTACTTTCCCGACGCAAAAAAGTATGCGGGAAGAGTACAGTGGGCAAACAGCTATTTTGCGTACAGAAATGTGTGCGCCAAGTTAGTACTTCTCCCGCATGAGTAATAAAAAAACGTAGTTAGGCCATTGACAGCTAGTTTTCGAAAATCGCTGATTTTTCGCCGTAGGCAAAGTAGCTCGTGAAATTCTTATGTAAAATAAAAAACAAAATTTTTTCTATTAGTAGATGCTTATGGCTTGTGCTTGAACGAAAAATTACTGTTTCCGTGCATTACATCTCATTTTATAAGTACAACATAAAAAAAGGAAAAAAAACACGAAAATTTTTACCAAAAATCAAAATTTTTTGTTTAAAACGCTGTAAAAGGTTGAAATTTTATTTTTTTAAATCCCTTTGTTCGAGTATAAGCCATAAGCATTTACTAATAGAACAAAATTGCCAAAAGTTGGAATAAGATTTTTTGCTAAAAAAAGCCATGAAGCCCCTTAACACTGATTTTTCTGCTCGCTACTGTACGTAATATTTTAACAATAACAATTCTCAAGCAGTCAGAGTCATGTTAGCGCATAAGTATCGAATAACGTATTTGATCAACGGTTTCCTCTAAAGTCTAAAGTGTCGTATAAACCGGTCGTCCGTCAAGAATATGAGTTTTTCGATAAAAAAATAATTCACGAATTGTTTATAATTTTTTTCAAGAGGGGTAGCGACAGAAGTAAGGTTTTTAATAGGGCGTTAGTGCATAAAAATTTGGAAAGCACTGATTTACAGAGACAAATCTAAACTTTTCTATTCTGTATTATGCTTTTCCTTAATAGGGTCAATCAATTTTCGACAATTTTCTGGAACAAAATACGTAAAATTAAAAATTCTGTATGAACTATTTATTACAAATAAATCTAAGTATATCTTCAAGTACAATTGCTCTAAATCCAAAGTTCTCTAGAGAATGAGAAAGATTAATAAACAAGTATTTTTATTTAATTTTTTTTATCGTCAGATATATTTTATCTTCTTTTTCTAATTTATTTTATTAATTAAATTTTATAATTTCAATATTTCTCTATTAGACGAACATAAACTACTGAATTTTATTTTTCCCCGTTAGATATCGATAAACAATATAATTTTAACGGGAATTATATGTTGACTATCAAAAACACCTATCATTCTGTTTTTCTCTCGATTAACATCAACATACTTACTGATGGCCATAAAAAGTTATACGGCTCTGCTGACCAAACGAGAATGAAACAAATGAAAACCTCTTCTTTTATGTTGTATTGGTACAGTGAGTATTAAATTCACGGGCAAGCATTTATCAAAAACCGGTAAGACAGATTTGATATAGACTCGCGCTAGAATTTTTCATTTCTAATAACCTTGGTTCAATTTCTTAGTGTTCATGATTTTCTTTAATTTTTTTCTAGCTGATGGTCATTTGGGGTAACGAACAGTAATTCTGAAAAATTTTTAGTGAAGAATATCAAAGAAAATTATGAAAAATACATGTATATTGCTGAACGGTAATTTTTTTGACCAACGAAATCCAAAAAAATTCACCGCTTTTAATTTCAACTCCTTTTTACTTCTTTTCTAAATCGTTGTAATCGTAAGTTTAGTAAACCAAAAAACTTGTTTTCTTCAAAACCTCGTTTGATTTTCTAATTTCTAACCACCCGTTAAAACTGTGTGCTTAACGCCATACAGAATTTTTTTAAACGTCAACTTTAACGCGCTGTATAAAATGCACAATTATTAGGCAAAGAAGAACAAAACTTTTCTTTATACTTCAAAACAGGGATGTTGCGGATATGATATTTTAATATATCAGCAGATGTGGATGCGGATATATTTTAATATATCCGCAGATGTGGATGCGGATGCGGATTCTTGAAGAGCAACATCTGTGGATGCGGATGCGGATGTTTAAAATTTATTTAATTTTCCTAGGAAGCGAAGTTTAATAATTTTTATTATTAATTTTCTTTGACGACTTTTTATTTTGAAATAAAGAATAAATCGATCAATTTTTGAATCTTCACAATTTTTTGATAATACTCTTTTCAAATATATACGTACTTACTACATACTATAATTAAAGATTAATACTATAAGCCGTTGAATCGGCTAAAATATCTTTGAATTTGGTATAGCATGTACACGAAGAGAAAATTCATACGAAAATTACTGTGCTCAGCACTACAATCGACGTGTAAAAGGCGAACATATTCAATTTTGTACGATAAAAATATAAAAATTATAATTAATCATAGAAAATTTAAAGGATAGAATATTGTTTACGTAATATTAGCTCCGTAAAATTTGTAAAACAGCACAGTAAAAAGTTCCATTGCCGACAAAAAAATATTTTTTAATTGTTTTTCTTAGAAAAATTACCATGCTGTATTATAATATTTGAAATGCTATCTGCTAATAGTAGAAAGAAAAAAAGAGAAAGAAGGTTGTGTGTGTTGTGAACGCTGTTGAAATGTACCTTACTTATAGCAAGTCACATATAGCCAACCATAGATGTGGACGACCAACTTGGTCGGACGGGTCGGACCAAGCACCTTGATTCATTAGACTGTCTTACAAGCAGCAAGCAGTATTCATTACACTGTCTTAGAGGACGTGGATGTCACTGTTTAATTCATCATATTGTTACTTCACTATCTTTAGTATTAGAATATATTGTTGGCAATCATTTTTGTATGCATCATAAAGATTCGAAAGTCGGAAAAGATCGGGCATCTTCGAAGTTTTTACAGGTACAGCCCAAGCAACATAAGGTTGCGGGTCAGATACTCAAATGAAAGAGTACGACTACAAGATTTAAACTATAACATATATGCATAAGAGTGTGATAAAATTTGTGTTAGCACATTAAATTTTACCATGGTAGCACATATTTTTTATTTTGGTCGTCGATCGCGCACGGATTATAAGAGAGCATGGTAATTTTTCTGAAATTTTATCTACAAAAATTATATGATTTTTCTCCCCGTGTATAGACTAAAATAAAGACTGTCACAAAAATTTAGAGGTATTTTCTAAGAGGCTGCATATTTTATATTACTGCAAACGGCCGGTTTTACATTCATAATTGGTTTCTTGATTGAACTGAAAACCAAGTTATTTATTGTTTAATGTATTAATATAGATGTTAATAAACTGTAAAAACCATGTTTTACAAAAAAATAATTGTAAAGTCAGCTTCATGCATTCTATAAGGCCTAGCCTTTCATGAATAGTTTTAATTTCGATAATAAGAAATCGGGTCGCACACAAACAATTAGAATTCAATACATATTCTTAATAGTCTTTGATAATCGGATTGATTATTAAAATTGAAATTAATTGTATAGTCGGACTATTACTCTTAAGACATCAGGATGTCAAAATTAATGTGAATGTTCCGCATTTGTGGATGCAGATGAGATATCCTCAACAACCCTACTTCAAAATCAAAATAAAAATCCCTGGTAATACGTAAAATGTTTCAGATCGGTTGTTTCTTTAGAAAAAATTAATTATTAAGTATCCTTTCTTAACTTTTAGCCTTGAATAACCCCTTAATTTTGTCCTTCTCACAACTTCTTTTGCGAATATGTTGAGACCATTTGAGGTATTTCTCAGTTGGCTACATGTTTGTGCTTAACGAATTTATTTACTAGTGCAAGAACTATTCGTATAAGTCAGGGGTGGCCAACCCGCGGCCCGCGGGCCGCATGTGGCCCGCCTTGAACTTTTTTTGGCCCGCGAGATTTATCATACTTATACAAAATATACTTCTTTTATAATGACCAAGATAGTAAAAACCAATGCATTAAAAAATACATTACAAATAGACCGATCAAATTAACTCATTTAGAGGGAAATAAATAAAAAAATTACCTAGACTTTTATTAGTGGAAATGGTAAAGAGGGTTATAATAAACGTAAAAAAAAAAATAAATGCGAGAGCAGGGACGGTGGAGGGCTCATTTAGGGAGTCCCAAAAGGATGAAAAATTGTATTCTTGCAATTTCCGGCGAAAGTTGAAGTTAAAGGAAAAATTATCTTTAAAATTATCTTTAAAATAACTTTTGTAGAGGTCACTATTTAACATAATCTCAGAATTTCGGAGAAAAATGCGAATATTCTTGTTTTTTTCTTTATTTTGTTTTATACTTCTCATTTCCACAAAAATAATTTAATTTTGACGAAACTTGATGAAAGGGGTCTTAAATAATTACAAGTTTTTTTCGAGTAAAAAAATTAAGAAGTTTCCAACATATTCATTTTGTTTGGTCGGGAAAACTTTTTTTTCAAGAAAAGGTTCTACTTAAAAAATCATCGTACAGATTTCTGCCGGTGCTCATTTTTTCGGCTTGACATATACTTTTTGGTAAAAAAAAAAAAAATGGTAGTTTCATTTAAGAACATGCTCAAAAATACAAAAGAAAAATCAATAAATAGCAAAAAATTACTCTTACAACAATGAATTTTTTAGTAATTCTTCATAATTTTGTCAAATTTTTGAAAAATTTCAAAAACTGATTACAGCCCTCAATTGTACGGAAAAAAATACGAAAGAAAATGGGTTTTCAAGTCTAGGTAACAATTTTTTTTCTTTATGTGTAATTTAGTTGGTCTAAAATAGTGGGTCTGCATTTAATATGTCAACACATAATTTTATATGCGGCCCGCACAGTTATGATGCGCTTCCAAAGTGGCCCGCAAGATCATTAGGGTTGGCCACCCCTGGTATAAGTGATACAATAACTTTGTCATTCTAAAAATATTATTTCTTGCTTGAATCGCAATTGATTGTCGAACGACTTGATACACCCTGTATTTTTTTAAGTTGATATGTAGTTTTAAAGCACATTGTTTGCTATATTCGTAAAAACATAAATCATTTTTATGAAGGTGTCTTCTCACTGGAGAGCTGCTTGCTCCATGGACTTGTTTTCATTTTCCTGAAGGAAGAAAAGGCCGGAAATATCATCATCATCATCATCATCATTATTTTCGAAAACATAAAGGTCTGTGATCCAATACGAAACCAACTAGCAACTAACCATTCAACACTTGCCCCCCTGGTTCCCCCAACCCCTGAAAAAAAGTTAATCCCCCTCCCCCAAAACAATTTCATCGTGTATGTATGGACATACAGACATGGAGTAGTATCTCCTGGTAGTATTTGCTGTATGTCGTAAAACATTTATCTATTTTAGGACCGGGGCCCAATAAAATGAAAGGTTCATATGAATTTTTGTTATAGTTTTTCTGTGTTTCTTCACATATACACTCGTACACAAGTCTAATAAACATGGCGTAAGATACACGATCATCCTATTGATTAGGTTGTAGAAAATGTTTGTCGGGAAAAACGTGGAAAATCTTATTATATAGCAACGAAGAAAAAAATTTTATAGTATTGTATTTTCCTGAGAAAAAAATATCTATTATTTCTACCTCGAAATATCCTATTTTCCCATCTCATATCGAAATATTTCTTATTACTTTTGTCATACTCGTTCAAATTATTTCTTGTAATGAAACAAAATTTTTTTACCATAAATTTAAAATATATGGGAAGGAGATAGATATTACACATCAAATATAACAACGTACCGCCTAAATGATATATTTTTCCAAGTGTTTTTATTCTTACTTAAGGGGGACCACTAGTGTGACATTTTGAAAAAATTGGAAAAATTTTTTAGGCATATTTCTATAGTCTATACCTTTAAAAATAACATACTAAAATTTCAAGTGCATATCTCAAATAGTTTTTGAGTTACAGCCACCCGAAGAGCGGATTCTGATTTTCATTTTTAATTTTGATGTATTGAGAAATGTATGAAGGTTGATAGTTCGGGAGTTTCTGGACGTGGCTACCAGTCACATGTTGTGGAGAAGCTAGACTCTGACACACTTAAACGACTCATCTAGTTTTACTATGATCGTTATAGAGTACATCGTAAATTTTAGTAAAAATTCTAAGTGATTAAAACTAAAAGGTAAAGTAAGGAAAAACTACATTTTTCAAATATGCTGCAGTTATGACTCGAAGACAAATCATCCGATCGATTTGATTCTTATTGCAGCTTCTTTCATATATGTTTCGTCGTGCCATGAACCTCCAGTTTTCCGATTGAATAAAAAATGTAATTTTTGCAGGCCAAAAATCATCAAATTTTCGCGCAGAATTTAAAACTTTTTTTTAAAAACTTCGCCGTTGTGTTAAATTTCAATTTTTGTTTTTCGATTGAGATTCATGGCACGGACAATACCATCTAGTTTAATAGGCTTTTTGTTTTGTTTTTTTTTTTGTTTTTTTTTTTTTTTTTTTTTTTTTTTTTTTTTTATTTCAGGCACTGTGAGGGTCGGTATCACTGCAGCAGTGGGGGAACTTTTTTTTGGAACCTTGGAAGATCGTGAATTACTCACTGAATTTTCAATTTTTTGGTTCAAAAATTTTATCATGAATCTATTATATATCAACGAATATATCCTTAAAATATTAAATCATTCAATTCAGAAGTTTTCTTTACAAAAATTCCCAAAAATCACCTTTTTTTAGGCGGTCACACTAGTGGTCGCCCTTAAAGAGTTTTACGTTAAGGGTGACGAGCACCAACCAGGAGAATATGTTACCAACTTATGTTAGTATGTTACTAAAAGAGTCGCAAATGAGCGATTTCAGTTACTCTGTATACTAATGTTGAGATTGATGATGTTGAGTCCGTACAAAGTAATTTTTGTGTACAGTCGGTAGAAAATCTGCAGTTTTTACAAACTTTTTGTGCTGAACTGCGATTTTGCAATATATGTATGACTTTATTTTATTTACGAACCTCCTACTACGATTTATTTAACGCGATGTTGCCAAATGTTGCCAGATTTTAGATTAATATATCATTTATTCCAAAAATTAAGAATGGTCTAACAGCATCGGTCAAAATTTGACGTGCCTAGTTTTCTGTCTTGTCTCCTGTCTATTATTTTTATATTAGACTAACTATAAAAAAAGTCGTCAAGTGCGTGTTTGACACGCATTATTTAGGGCTACTCAGGAATTATGTGTTGTATGTTGTATGAATCATTACATGTTGTATGATTAGTAAGAAACCTGCAAAAAATTTTGATAATTATACCATAGCTACAAGTTAAGGATATTATGGAGGTACTTAAAAATGGTGACAGTCTTATGAAAATTTGTGCGAATAATGGTTTTTCTAAATTTAATCGACTGTGAAAATTTAAATTAGATTCACTACAGCGTTTAAAAGTTATTGCAGGTTTAATTTTTGCTCACTTTTAACATGCAGTCTAATTGAGTTTTCAATAGAAACCGAATATAAACCAGCTTTTAATGCTTAGAAAAAATGGTGATAAGGCTCTTGTTTTTGTTTTAGATGTTAGGAAAAACGCTTATACAACTTTTTTTACCCCCAAATTTACCAAAATAGCCCCTCTAGTAGGTCCGACTCTGGCTTTGTATATATCAGTAGAAAGCTCTCTAAAAATGAAGTGTTGTGTCAATTTAAAATTTTTCTTTATCTGCCGCAGTTTTCAAGTAATCTAGCAAAATTGAAATTTTACCCTAATTTTGAGGGGTAATTTCACTTCTTAAATGGCGACTGTGTCAGATGAAAAAAATCGGGTCCGTTATTTTGGTCGACCCTACGGGTTGTCCCCATTTACTCTTTTCTCGTCTCTTTTGATCCCAATTTTTCATAGAGAAGAAATTATACGATTTTTGTTAATTTTTCAAAAACCACCAATATTTTTAAATTTTTTTGGATACTGCTGATAAAGTGACCATCTTCGCGTAAATTTTTAATATATTAAAGATTAGGTACTCATAAAATAAATACAAAAAAATACGGTGTGAAGTCTGAATGCGTACCTATTCATCCTTGTCTACGGTAGCACATTTTTTATTGACATAAATATTAGAAACGCAGGAAAAGAGACCAGGAATCAACATAGAAGTGGATTATGGTACGATATATTTTCTGAAAAAAGTGCTTAGGACCAAAGTTATAGAATTCAAAGTGAAGCACTTGATGATGACTTTGAAGTTGACCTTGAGGTCAATTTCCAAAGTCATTTGAAAATCATTTAATATTTTTCAAAAGGAGTAGCTTACTTTTCACCCCTAAATGGTTCAAAGTATATTCGAACGAATTTCACATGCAAGATAGAAAATAAGTGATCAAGAAGTAATTTTGAAAAATACTTGCTCAATCGCAATCGGAAAAATAATAGTTAATCATATGTTCAATTGAATTCCTAATATGATAACTATAGAGTAGCAATAAAAATTTTAAAAAATTTTGAAAATTTATAATATAACATAAAGTTAATGTTTAACTTACAATTAGAGTGATATTAAATCTTTTCTTAACTTTACTTCTAAAATTACTTACAAAAATGTTTTCTTCTAATTTTTTCTATAAATCAACTTTGAAGATAGATTGAGTCAATACATGAAATTACTGCTTATAGGTACAGGATATGGTCAAACTTCGGCAATGGCTAATCATTTTCAACTGACCTTGAAAATCGATTTCAGGGTCACTATCAAGTGCATCGCTTCAAATTCTACAAATTTGGTACTCAGCCCTTTTTTCAGAAAATATGTCGTTTCAAAAATATCTAGCTATAACTGTTTTCATCTACAGAGGTTGAATGGTGTTTTCTACCCCTAAAAAGCGTATTTAGCCGAAATAAAAAAACACGTATTTAATATTTTTCGCTGTTTAATAAGTATGTTAAGTTTCATTCAAATTGGCAAGTATTAGTTGGGTAGTGTTATTTGTCAGAATGTTTTGCCGATCTAGTTTTTTCAATATTTCTTTGCTCGTTTTCAGAATTTGTATTTTAATTTCTACGGACAAATAACTCATTCTTTTCTTCGATTTGAGTAACTTTTATTTGCTGATGTTGACCATTAATTGATCGAAACATATCAAATATTTTTCAATGATTTTTTTAGCGAATGTCGAAAATTTTGAAAATTTTTTCACCGTTAGTAAGTTAAAGTATTTGAATTCATTAAGTAATTAAATGATGTCCACAAGAACCTTACGGACTACCATAAGTTATATGAGATCCCTAGGACCCGTTTTTTACTGTTAGGATAAACTTTTTACTAAAATTATTTTAGATGAATAAAGGTTATGTTGTATGATTTCCGCCAGGGTTTACTGTTCCCATTATTGTAAAAAATAAACTAACCGACCGATTTTGAAAATTTTTTCACTGTTAGAGAACTAAATTATTTTAGATGGATACAACTATGCTGCACAAAGTCCGTTCGGGTTCTTGGGTCCCAAAAATATCAAAACTAATTACCCAGCCGATTTTAAAAAATCTTTTACTCTTAGAAAGCTAAACTATTTTAAATAGGTACAGTTCTTAGATGAGATCCGCCAGTCCCTAAAATTTGGAAATTCGCTATGTTATGCAGATGCTGCGACAGGGGTATTTAATCTGACAAACACAAAAATATTGCAGATCCATGGTAACGCGATTTAAAAATGAAATATTATTGATCAAAAAGTGTCAGAGATCACATTGATCCTGAGAAAAATTTCTCACCATACTTGCCCCACGTTCGATAAATCTGTTTCCAGCCTGTATATGTAACCGTGTATGTATGTAAAGCAGCAAACACTCTCGGAAACCGCGTAATGTTATAAAAATTTTCTTTAACTTGCGCCTTTTCGACGTCAGTTGTTGGAAATTTAATGAATTCTTCACGCAACAAAGCAATTTTGTGTGACACTAATTTCACTACTTTGCTAGTAGTAGCTTTGAAAACTTCTCCTTAAAAAAAACATTATTTCTGAAGATAATGTACTATTCCTAAAAAAAAGATACATTACTGCTTAGTTGAAATACTTATTATTTAAAAAACAGCATACCAGTTCGTTTTGTGTTGTATTCGTGGGCGAATTTTTTCCAAAATAAAAATTCCTTTCGCATTCGAAATTTTGTGTAAAAATTCAAATCGTCGCAAATATTAAAATGATTTGGATGAAAACATATTGTTTTTTTTTACATAAACGTTAAGTCATACAAATAGGTTATGTTATAATATAAGAATCTTTTGACAAAAAAAAAAATAATTTATTTTAAAAAGATTATAAAGGTACGGACACACGACACGCTTTTGGTGTAGAAGTTTTTTTTTTTACAAAAGGACAGAAAAGTTGATTTAAGATACTACCAACAAGGTAATCCTAAATTGTGAGACGCATCCAAAAGATAATACAGAGATAATATTATATTACAACTCTAAGAAAAAAGTAAACGCAATAAAATTTTACAAGTTGGATTTACACTATAGCAAAAAATGAAATAAATTATTTTCAGTACGAAACTGCCGTCTTGCAGCAACATTTATAAAAATATTAGTTTTCAATTCAAAATAGAATATGGCAATACAAAATACGATTTAGAAATGTTAAATTATAATCTAAATCAGGTGTTGTGTGAAATGTCTGACACTATTCTATTCGCCGTGTGTGACACTACTGTGTAAACAACCTCAAATATTTGCTAGAGAAGTCTAGCAACTCGAGTGTATACAACTGTTCTAGCCTTATCTAGACTGCAAATTTAAGCCGCTGCTACACGATGCTACGAACACCTTCCAACATTCGACGTTGGATGGTTCATAGCATCGTGTAGCCGTTGTTCGAACCTACGAGTGTCCAATGTCGAGCGTCAAACGTTCGCATTTGGTCGTGTCCCGTTCGATGTCGGTATTTTTGCACCGAGTCAAAGGGGTGCTTCGAACATTTGAAGGTCAATGTTGGTTCGTTGGTTGGTTCGACTCAGCAGCTGCACGCTCGTTCATGTGAAGAGAGACAACATCAGTGTATAACATTAGAGATAACATCAGACAGATAACATCGTCCACTGAGTACCAACACATCATCATTCGTATTGGATCAAACATTCGATTCACCGTGTAGCAGATACATTCGTCGCACCAACTATCGAACTTAACTGCCTCAAACGTTCGATCGAATGTTGGAAGGAACGTTCGTAGCATCGTGTAGAACCCGCTTTACTTGAACGTGTAAACCAACGGGCCAAACTACTATATGATAGTTAGTATTCCGACTGTAGCAGAAAGGTGACGTAAAATCTCCTCCACTTCGCATCACTATGCTGTGTAAGTACAAACTGTTTGTAGTGGTTTAGGCTTGATGTTTGCTTCTGTGTGAGTATTTACACACACAATTACAAAACACGTATTATCGGACAGAGCAACGTGCAGGTCAAGTAACAATGGTCTTACAATACATAACAATCGTAGTGGATTCGATGACCGACACCGACTGACTAAATGCCTTAAGCTGTGACAGACCAACAAATGACTCCAAGCGAACTAAACTTTTTTGATATTAGTTTGCTTCTAGTGTTCTATAGTGTAAACATTGCACACAATAATGCTAATTTAGATGTCTCGTGTATCCGTAGCTTTATGTACATATGTTGTAGGTACCTATCATGTATTATATACTGTGTGATACAAGGGGACAAACTAGATTGGCTTTGCCTCTGTTCCACTTGTAATGAGTTTGTGACGTAGTCTGTTTGTGTACATACACACTGTTTGCAGTGTATTAGTTTGGTTTTTTGTAGTAGTATGTGTATACACACATACAATCACATCACACGTATTACCAGAGAGAGCTGTTCAACGTGCTCAACTAACAATGGGTATATTGTTAATATAATGGTGTGTTGACTCGACGACGACTACTGACGGACTAATGTCTTAAGCTGTGACTGGCTTACAAATGACTCCAAGCGAATTTCACTTTTTTTATGTTAGTTGGCTTCTAGTGTTCTATGGTGTGACACTTTCAAAATAGAGTATACTCACTATATATATAGGTAGCATGTGTAAATTACGTATGTATATTTTGAGTAAAATTCAAAACGTCAAATGTCAAAAACTAATATATTTAAATAGCAATTAAATTGAATTTGAATGAATTTAAAAAATATTGTTAAAGTTTGCATTTTTTTGATAGTAATTTACTGTTAATATGTAGGTAATATTAAAATCATTTAGGTAATTTAATATGTAGGTAATATTAAAATCATTTAAATATCCATAAACGACACAGTAATAATCATGTACCTAATAGTATAGGCGTCAATTATATTTTTTTTATTTATACCTTACTGCTAACAAGAAAGATTAAAAAAAAATTTAGCAATTAAGAAAAAAATCTAATTAATTTCTAATTCTATACGTTCGATTATTAAACAATTAGCAGTTAGGTCCAAAATTAATGTCTTAAATTTTTTATTTTTGTAATTAAGAAAAATATCCCCTTTACTCCAAAAAGTTGGGGAGCTGAGTTCAGCAAACAGAAATGCAAGTTGGTCACACATTAGAATAGTGTTTTTGTGAAACGATAAGGCTTACTCAGAGGTTATGGCCTCTGAGTAGCCTAAAAATGTTAAATACCGTTAATTTGTAACTCAATTAAGATTATCCATACTGATATTATAAATGCGAAGGTGCGTTTGTTTATTTGACTTGCTTTCACGCTTTAACCATACTTAACCTATCAATTTGAAACTTGGCACAGACATAGCTTGGAGGGCAGAAATAGTTATAGGCGACGTTTTATCCCGGAAAAATATTTTATTCCCGAGGGAAAATAGATTAAATTATGACAGCTGACTATTAAAAAGCGGACGATTAGTTTCAAACTTTGTATAATGTTAACAGTGAGAACGAAAAAGAACACAGGTTACTTTTTACCACGGGAAAACATCTTAATCCCGTGGGAAATCTCATTCCTGTGTGAAAATATATTTTAAATGAAACAAAAAAAGATTCTTTGAATTTGTTGGAACTTAGCATATTGTTAACAGATACAACGATATACAGCGATTAACATAGGTTACTTTTTACGCCGAGAAAGTATCTCATTTCCGAGGGAAATTTTTTTAAGCCGAAACAATGAAATAACGATAACTGACTATTAAAAAAATAGAAGATTGGTTTCAAACTTTACATATTGATTACAAAGGGGACAAAAAAGAACACAGACTGCTTTCTATCCCCGGAAAAAATATCTGAATCCTGTGGGAACTCTTATTCCCGTGGGAAAATATATTTAAAACGGTGTAAAGAAAAGAATCGTTGACTTCATTCGAATTTTGTATATTCTCTTCATTTCAAAAGTCACTCATAAAAGGGCTGAGCGGGTTCCAACGCACACTATGTCGTTAAAAGCATAGGGACGGACATCTTAACTCAAGGTGTATCCATACTTTCGACACGGTACTGTACTTAATGTTGTGGTACACTGCCGTGTGGACACCCCCTGGTTCAAAGTTTCCCATATTTTTGACGACAGTGCGTATTAGAATCCGCCCAGCTTTTTGCTGATACGCGGGCAAAGCCGCGGGTAAATGCTAGTGAATAATAAATTTATTATTACAAATGAAATTATTTAAATTAAAAAAGTATAAAATTATATAGTTATAAACTTTATTTATTTTTTTGTAATTTAACAGTATAAAATAAATAACATAAATTTTATATCTCAAACTGTAAAAAATATTGATATATATTGATAAAAACGTTAACATAAAAAAAAAATAAAATAAAAATACATTCTTAGAACACACTTATTTAAATTAATGACGCTATACTTCTTTACTTTTTTCTGATCCCAAAAAATTTATGATGTTTTTCAAAATTCGCGGATTTTTAGTAATCCGAGGCTTTCCATTTTCTAGTTTTTCACTCATTAGAGCTCTTATTCCGGTTTCTCCTTGAGTGTTAAATTGTTCTTTTAAAATATCATAAGTGATATTTTCACCTGCTATTTTTTTTAGCATTCCATTTGAAACAACTTTGTCTAGTGGCTGTAATGATGGTCTTATGGTTGCAATTCTTCGCAAACGTATTTGATTATATATGGCGTCTACAAACGACACAGTACTTGAAAACAATTTTTTACTTTCAATTAATAACGAACTTAGTTCAGCTAAAGTTTGAACATCATATAAAGCTTCATGAAAATTATCATCAGACTTTATTTCCAAAAAATCTCTTGCTAAGGTATTTAGCTTAAACATACCCTCTCCCTTGCGTTGAGAAAGTTTTTTTTTGAATAATGGTAGTGTATCACTAAACCCAGCAATTATCTGGAAATGTTCAATCATATTTGTCGATGAAAGAGCACGAATAAGAAATGAAGCATCGAACTTAACATTGTGTGCAACAAGCACACAAGGTTTCTGTGAATAGCTTAAAAACTCGGAGAATGAAACCAAAGCGTTATATAAAGGAATAGTAAGAAGTCTGATATTTTTTAAATATAACTGACCACCAATTATTCTTAAACCCGTCTTTTCGGAGGCTTCTTGACTTATTTCTTTGGTTGGCGTGATGTATACACTGAATTCCTGGTCTTCAAACTTCGCTGCAATCTGTAAGATTTCATCAGATCTTCGTAGACCAGATGTTTCTAAATCAAAATATACCACATTACAGGTCTCGGGTGAAATATCCATTTTTGTAAAGTTTATATGCTTAATTTGATCTTCTAAATTGAAATTTGTATTTATTTCATTTGATGAAAATCCACAATTTGATTTATATTGCATACCTTCCGAATTTTCATTTTTTTTTCGTAATTGTTCTCTATTTTGAGCTAAAATATTTCTCCGTAATTTAGTGACAGGTAATTTTGCTTTTGTAGCTCTTCTAGTTCTAACCGAGTCTTTCTTACGTGCGAATTTTTTTAAACGTTTCGCAGGTGATAATAACAGTCCTTTTTCAACATTAATTAAATGAGATTCACCGTCATTTACTGTACATACAGTACTGGCATATCGAAAATCAGATGATTCACTACGACTGTAACAGTTAATTTTTGGTGACTTATGGCCCATGACATTATTGACACTCTCATTACCCTCACTTGATGCGGCTACTGAAAATTTATATGCATTTTTAGCATATTTTGAGAAAATTTGTGTTAATGTTACATGTAGATCTGGATCTTTAAATATAATTGTTTGTGGTATAGAATTCTCTGATGAATGATGATGACACCAACTTCCACAGTTTTCATGTTGATTAAACACGTGATCAGGAATAGAACATAAAGTAGCTGCAAGCCTTTCGCTTTTTCCTTTGTTTTGAATGACAGCGTAACTGAAACATTTTTTTAAGTGTAGAATGGCTCCCTTTTGCCTCATTTCTTTGAAATTTTTTTGTATTGCATATAAATCATTCACAAATGCCTTCCGAAGATGATTGCGATCAGCAAGTTTAAAAATTTTTTCGGTAGTTTTATTGCGTATAGAAGCTATCGTTGAGCTGTCTTCATCACCAATTACAACACGAGCTTTTAGATTGGATTCTTTTAGAATTTCACTATCAACAACTAATTCTGCTCCTACAGAGGGCTCCATTGCCTTAGCACTACCTTGAAAATTTTTGCGGCAATCATGATCTGTTTTAGGGTGGCCAGCATCACACATATTACATTTACGATTGCGCGTGGCAAAATCTAAAATTTTTCCACTTAAAAACCCAATAATACACCCGTAACCATTTAAACTGTCGTAGGTTTTTCCATTTCCTCGCTTACTCCAGCCCATATCGTACGATACAATTATGCTAATTATATCATTTATATTGGTATCAAATATCTCAACTGAAGTAGATGAAGAAGAAGTAATAGATTTATGAAGTTTGCAGTAATGTGGATAAATTTCCTCAGCAATCTCAATCGGTCTAAAATAAATAAATAAATAAATAATAGCTTAGAATTTATCAACAGATCATTGACAATAAACTATTTAAGCCCTTACAACTCAACACATAATTTGTCAATATTTTCCAGTATTAATTTGCGTTCTTCTTCGGCAGCTCTTTTGCAACTTTGTTTAGCTTCTTTTTCAATTATTGGACCTACTTCCCTCTCATATCGTTTGTACAAAGCCTGAGTTATTTCTGGAATGTTACAGCAAGCTAGTATTTTATTTAATGCTGTATGGCCTACACCAGCATCTATGCAACCTGGTAACAATAACATAAATAAAATATACTATATAATTATTTGATAAATTACTCTTACAATGAATAAATATTATAAATAATAAATCTTACCCATGACAACTTTAGTATTAACATCAGATACACTGTATTTTTTATTAGAAGTCTTGTTAGTTTTCGTGTGAAATTTTCCAGTTGGAACTTTCGTTAAAATATTACATTTTTCACAATTAATCCATAAAACAGAATTCAACCCTAAATGAATCTCTTTCTTAGTATTTTCCAAATAAATGCGGTCTTTACATTGACAACACCTTAGATTTTTTGCCAATTCTTTAAGTTCAACTACACTTCTACCATCGTCTAGGTTAGATTCGATCTCCGATTTTTTTTTTAATTTTCCTTCACGCATCTGATTAACAAATTTCAATTTTTTCTTCAGGACTTTTTGTTTAATATATTTACCTTTATGCCGTAACTGAGCAGACATTTTATTTTTTATATAAGAATTATCTATTTGTTCAGTAAAAAATTACATATATACGAGCGTAATATGTCAGGCGACATCTATGTAGGTATGGTATGTATGGTATGTATTATAGTCATGTATCTTATGTTTTATGTATAATGTGTACACACACCACAAAGTAACAAACACCATATATATAACTAGGTATCGGAAATTTTTCGGATCAGACAGTATCGTGTTTTGTATACGCGGGTATATTGACTTTTGTGTGATTGAATATTGTGATTAATATAAATAAAAGATGAATACTTAGATATTTTGATAAACATACGTATAGAACACACACACACATATATGTATGCCGTATAAAAATATTATTTCCACGTATCTTATGTAAACATTTTTTTAAATTGTTATTATTGACCTGCCAAAACTGAAAAGTGCCACTATAATTTTTATTGACTATCGAACGAGTTTCTGTTTATATTGTCATTTAAATTAAATAAATCCATCTTTTTTTATTGTTTTCAATTTAAAAAGAAGTATAGTTGTTTATTAGAAATTTGTTTTCTGTAACAAAAAATCTTAGCAAATATGTATCTGATAGGTATTATAGTGGACCGTCTAAATATTTTCAACTTTTCAACATATGAACAATATATAAACAACTTGTCAATGAATTTTACAAAATTTTTTTCGATTTTTTGATTCTCTTATTTTTCTCAAATAAAAAAAGCCGCTAGTATTCTAAATGGCGAAAAATGTAATTTTTGACCAGTTCCATTCATTCAAATGTGCACAATTTCATGAAGTTTAGTTGCAAAATTTTATTGCAATAAGTACGGTCCTGACCTGTCCGAAAAAACCTGCAATTCATCAAAACATCAAGTAAACATACCTGCGTATACAAAGTACGATACTGTATGATCCGAAAAATGTCCGATACCTGATAATATGTATTAAAATAGAATAACACTCTATGACACATTACTCAGTGGTCTGTATGATAGACAAATAACATTATGTTTGTTGGGATAAACTGCGATGATGCCAAACTGTTTATCATAAAAACCTTTGATAGTGTAAGTGTACATGGACAGGCTATATTTGATAGTATGCATACATAACACTATCAAAAGTAGTAGGTGCCAACACATCTATCCATTAAACAAAAAGTAATTGTAGGTTTACAATTTTTTCTACTAGCATGTCACAAGGTAACCACCTTAAGCTGTGACTGGCTTACAAATGACTCCAAGCGAATTTCACTTTTTTTATGTTAGTTGGCTTCTAGTGTTCTATGGTATACTCACTATATATATAGGTAGCATGTGTAAATTACGTATGTATATTTTGAGTAAAATTTCAAAACGTCAAATGTCAAAAACTAATATATTTAAATAGCAAAATTAATCGCAATAATCGCAATTAAATTGAATTTGAATGAATTTAAAAAATATTGTTAAAGTTTGCATTTTTTTGATAGTAATTTACTGTTAATATGTAGGTAATATTAAAATCATTTAGGTAATTTAATATGTAGGTAATATTAAAATCATTTAAATATCCATAAACGACACAGTAATAATCATGTACCTAATAGTATAGGCGTCAATTATATTTTTTTTATTTATACCTTACTGCTAACAAGAAAGATTAAAAAAAAATTAGCAATTACGAAAAAAATCTAATTAATTTTTAATTTTATACGTTCGACTATTAAATTATTAATAGTTAGGTCCAGAATTAACGTTTTAAATCTTTATTTTTGTAATAAAGAAAAATACCCCCTTTACCCCAAAAACTTGGCGAACTGAGTTCAGCAGAAAGTTTGGTGAAGTGCAAGTTGGTCACACGTTAGAATGTGGAAAGTGCAAAACTATGAGGGATACTCAGAGGTCAAAATCTCTGAGTACCCCTAATAACTCAAGGTTGTACACCTTATGCGACATTTGTTAATGACATCAGACCATTTTTAATTGATTTAACTTATGTTTATACGAACAATAATTCAACGTGTATATATGAGGCGTTGAGAATAAGAGCGGCCTAACTAACAAATTTTATAAAATTGAGATATTGGACCTCTAAGTATACATGAATGTCTAATTATTGAAATAAAAACTGCCCAGATGTGTTTTTAATATGAATCTAGAGATGGCAGCCTGTAAACTTTTTCTTGCATCATACGCTTTTTATTTTTTTTTTTTGAGTGCAAAATCGGCCTAAATGGCATAGGCGGGCTAGATCATTTTTTCACATTAGCAATATTATAATTTTCTTAAACTGCAGTAGGTAGTGGCGAGAGACTGTCGATAATTGGAATTATCCATAATTATCGATAGTTAGTCGTAAAACTATCGATAGTTGTCAATATTTTCCGATAGTCAAGTTTTTGTTGCCCAAATTATATTTCATAGGACATTTAGACTAATACAGTGGAACAGCTAGTTATCCAGATTGTGCTTATCTAAAATCCTGCTTTTTCAAACTTACTATAGTACCTACTTAACAAGAAATTATAATTTTGTCTGCAAACATTTTAAAGGATTTTCGAAATTTAATTTTAAATTATGAATAAAAGTATACACTTTTTGAGTTCCGTATTCAAAACCTTGAAACACTTATAAGTTTGCAATGTTCATGCATCAGATGTTTAAATTTTCACAAATACAAATGATATTATTGTAGATGAAAGTAGCAAAACTGATGATAACTGAATCTATAAACTTAATTTTTTTTATTATTCAAACGCTTTTTTTATTCTGTTTATTTAATTTTAAAATTGTATTCCTTATGTTGGATAAATATATACATTTTTTCCAACAGCACTCTTTTTTTCCCAATTTAAAGCAGAAAATCTTTGAAAACAACATGACCTAACTAATACATTTTTACAAATTTCTTATTAACCACGAGTGTAAAAATGGCCTAAGTGACAAAAAAATTAGCGAAAAGATTCTAGACTTTCGAATTTTACCCACATATGCAATTGACATTGTATTCAAAATATAATACATAAGTAAACGTCCATATAATTTTATTAAGAATGGTGGAAAATCAAAGATATTTTTTGCCTAACTTTAACTGTCCTTATCTCGATATGAGTAATTTGTAGTTAGGCCGTTCTTGCTCTCGCGGCCTCATATTTTTTTAATAAAGTAAAATATATTTAAATGTCTTATAATTTATTCCGAAAGTTGTAAAAAAAAAAACTCTAATTACTGAGGAACCTTGGTCTAACGTATGTCCTACCCGCACCTAGCGAATTTTTAATATTTATATACAATGTGACTACTTAAGTTGGAATCATATGAGAAACTTTCTTATTATTAACTTGTATACGAAAAAAAGTTGTTCTTCATTAAGGGTTTACCTCGTCTAAAATCTAAAATGAAATCAGCTGATATCAAATTTCTTCAGTCCTTTACAAGATTTGCCAAAAAATATTAATTTGGCTCAAGAAGAGAAAATTGTCAAAAATAAAGGTACTTGAGCCATTGAACCAATTTCATGGCAAACCTCGTAAAGAACCAAAAAAATCTGGTATCTGATGATTTCATTTTGAATTTTGGGTACATGCAAAGCTTTTGATAAAGAATAATTTCTTTTTCGTACAGGTCATAATAAAAAAGTTTCCCATACGATTTCAACTTAAATAGACACACTGTATAAAAAAATTCTCATAGCTAGTTAAAATACGCATTTATTTACAAGTTGTCAGTGTTTCTAAAGATAAAAGTTACTAAAAATCCTTCTTTAAAATTAATAGTAAACATGATTCCTCAAATATCTTTTCTAAACACTAATGCCCGGTTTTGTCAGTGATGGTTTAAACCAAAGATTATAGTTAAACTCGAGTTTATCTCATTTTTCAGTTTTACAGTGTGAGTTTAAATATGGCCATCAGTTTAAACTACGTTTAATTTAAACGGCCAATATTCGTGGTTTAAACTACACATTTAGTTTAAACCTAGGAAACGTCAAATATTGTGTTTAATTTTTGGTTAAATAAAATATAAAATGAGAGCGACCAAGAGTATTATTTAGATTTAGTAAATGTACGTGCGTCGGGTAAAAACCATACGTTTCCGTCCTAATCATTTTGAAATTTGGGATAATTTTGATTTTTATTCAAGATTTCCAATGCGAAAAGATATTGCCTTTTTCGTTCTGGAGAAAACTCGCCCTCATACACAGCATATAACAAACTGGCATTGTTTTTTTTTCTTTTAGATAATAATCATTAAACTGAAAACTATTATAATAGTAATAATTTTTAAGAATAACGCATTATCTCCTGAAATAACGTTCTTGTTGACATGAAGATATTATGCAAGTGGGGCTATGCTTATAATATGTGAAGATTTCGCAGGAGTATCGAAAACTACTACTAGTAAAGTACTGAAACTAGTATCTCAGAATATTCCTCTTAAATTTATTAAATTTCTTAAATTTCCAGAATCAGACATGGAAAAGACTCAAATTATAGGAAATTTTCATAACATTGCACGGTTTCCTAAAGTAATTGCTGCTTTAGAAATTAGAAATGTGACGCACTGAATCAGAAACACTGATAAATGCAAACAAATTGCACAGCCCAATGCCTTTTTTTATGACACGCTTTAAAAATTGCACCCTAATGTAATTTTTAAAAATATATTCAAATATATACATTAACAGTTCTATTATACAATTCATTCGAATTTATAACCCGTAATGTAGTTGACACAAATGTTTGACCTGCAGTATACTAATGCAAAAAAGGGTTTAAATTCATTCGTTCATATCTTCTTGCTTACAAAACCGCAGCAGCATAAAATAACGTTGACGTTAGTCGGGCTAGAAAAAAGTAAACTTTCAACATAATAGAAAAACACCCATATGTTAAATTTGTTTTCATCTTATGATAAAAATATTTTACAATATTAAATTTCAATGTTTTTATTTCAAAAATTTTACAATTTTTTTTAGTTAAAAAAACTGCTAGTTCAATGTTGAATAAAAATATTGAATAATACAGCATATAAATGTACACCAAAGGTTAGATATATGAAGTAAATAAACAACTAGAATCGTCTAATCAAATTAGACTTGTAAAATTCAATAAATTTTACAATAGAACCATTGAATTTGTTTTACAGTATCAATACCAATTTTGTTTCTTTTGTTTTATTGTTTTTTTTTTTTTTGGTTTTCTATTCTACTACATATTATTATGTTTTAGCAACGTAAAAAATGCCGCCATTTGTATATGCATATATTAAAACATATTATACATATTTTAAATTTGGATTCGATGACACCGAAATTTTCAAAAGTACTTAGAAGTGATGGTAATTAAGGAAAACAAAAATGTGTTTTTTCCAAAGGCTACCGGTTTTAACTTTTTGTCATCTTCAAGCCTCTGAGGAAAATTTATTCATATTAAGAATACATTGATAAAAAATATTACATGAGGTCCTTATACATAATTGTATTTATATGTATGTCAGACTGACATTTGAACAAATAATTTTAATTGAAATTAAAGAATAACAATACTGATTAAAGTTTAAAATACCCCTGTCGCAGCATCCTGCATAACATAGCGAGTTTCCGGTTATAAAAATTAGTTTTTCTCGGTAACCAGTTTATACAGAATTACGATTTAAAATCTTTTTTATCTGATTTTTTCTCCTCTTTCTAATGGTGTAAAAAAATCGAATTTTTTTTACGAAAAATGCCCAGCATCGAACGTATCTGGCTAACGAACTTGTCCAACGGTTTGGTTTTGGGACTTCCAACATTTTCACCAAATTTCGTAAAAATAGGACATTTCGTTCGAGAGTGAATTCCATCCTAGAAATTCGCTAAGAATTTTACCATACATGCGATGCTCTGAAAATGGTTTTTTGGGCATTTTCCGTGAAAAAAATTAGTTTTTTGGAATTATTTTACACCATTGAAACGAGGCGGAAAAATCACATAAAAAAGGTTTTTGGACAATAATCATTCTGTCAACTAATTTCCGAGAAAAACTAATTTTTGTAAACGGAAATTCATTATGTTATGCAGCATGCTGCGACAGGGGTATTTTACTTTTATATGCTATATATTTCATTAAATTTATAATGATCACTGTACGGAACACTATTGGCGCAAATACAACTTGCACTTAGCGATTTTTTTATTTCATAATTATGTACATGTATATGTCTTTGACGAATAATATGTAGGTATATAGTATCGTAGTACATATGTACATACTAATTCTATAAATCGTCATTTGACTTCAGTAACGAATTATATTATATAGATAATCCATATCAAATATCTCTTTATCGAAAAACCATGTTCCTGGCGTCGGACGTATCTGGCAGAAGAACTTATCCAAGATTTTTGGATTTCCAATGTTTTTCACAAATTTCATACAAGTAAAAGTTTTCGTTCGACAGTTATATATATATATATATATATATATATATATATATATATATATATATATATATATATATATATATATATATATATATATATATATATATATAAATTTTAGTGAATGTTATTTTCGGGTTCTAGGGACCTCAAAACAAATTTCTGCCATAGTTCCGGGCTAAATTTGTGTCATGACGAAGGCTGTAAGAGCGAGTTTCCATTCTGGAAACTCGCTAAAAGTTGAAAAAATTATTTAAAAAAAAAACAAACCATTGAAAGCAACATTTTAGGTTTAAAATGATGAAAAAATTATTTAAAAATTTTTTAGAAAATTTAAAAAGTTTAAAAAACTTTTTAATCAAAATGTGCATTATGAAAACAAATAGTCTAAAAATTTTCTTTGTAAATTAAGATTAAAATATTTAAAGTGAAATATATTGCTACAATAAATTCCGAATACAAAGTGCCTATACCTTAGTTTTAGAAAAAATTAAAGATATATGATCATAATTATTTTTATTTTTATTTGTTACTGTTTACTTTTTTTTAAAAAAACTATACATAGTATTACTTTAAGATCATAGTAAATAAAATGTCAAAACTCAAAAACTAACACTTCCACCGTATAAAGGATAAGCATAGAGTTAAGCAAAAAAGCCAAGCTACAGTTTATTTTATTCCATAATAAGTTATTCTTTAGCTTTCAAGGTCGATCCCAAATATTATGTCCTCCGGTGTACTTATAAATGCTAAAGCTTACCCGATGAGCAGACACATTGCGTAAATGGTTATGTAACAAAAACCTATACCATCAGCCAAGATGGGAAACAAATTGTTTACTTTGCAACATATTTGATATAACGAAAATTTAACTGTAAAACATAGTACGAAACTTTTTGTAACAAACAAAATATCAAATTTCCACAATTGTTTTTCTATAATAAACGTACGAACGAGCACTTGTATGGCAAATAGTGGTAAGACATTTTCCACAAGCACCATACATTGTATGATAGGATGCTTAGAAAATTCAAATTTTATATTTTGTTTAAAAGCAATGGAGATAATTGAATACGAAATAAAATTGCTAGGATATATTGAAACTGAAATAGAGATCGAAAATTGACTAAGGTTTCAAGCGTTATCCAATTAGTTTAGTAATATAATACAGAACTTTTGCTTGAAAATTTTTTTCTTTTATCCAATAAATTAAGGCCACCCAGCTGAGTCCTAGCTTAACCACTTTATAATTAATAGTAAAATAAACATTATAAAATGAAGTTTTTAGTACCGTAAAACCCACTAACCTAATCTAATGAACCTGACTTTAATACCATAATACCACACTTTGTGTTAAAAAAAATTAAAATTTGACGGCTTATAATTCCTACAGCATATTTTTTAGTGGCACAGCTATATCTAACAAACTACTAGTGTTCTATAAATTTGCCAGCTGCCATTTCTTTAAATCAATAGCTATTTTCATAGTTATGTGGTACATTCATGTTTTCAAAAAGTAAGCAAACTTTGGTTGATACTTCAAGCGCTATAAACTTAGGTAGGTAATTTTATCATACAAACAATTATATAATCTCACAAGTATTTAGAAATAATTTTCACATTTATTTGTTCGTGCATTATCGAATAACTGGTTTAAGTAACGGTTACTGTAGGTTTGAAAATATTAAGATCCTTTAACAGTTCCTAACATTACCAACGGTCGCCTAGTACAAACGGTAAAAACATTTGTATTTTAGCATTAATAATATTAATATACAGTAATTGGAGCCCCTGTTAAAAAATGTTATTAGAATTAACAATAAAGTGTCAACAATAGTAGAATATTTAACAAATTTAAGTATCTTTCATATTTCACTGCAAAACATGAGCTGGTAAAATTAGAAATTCGTTGACTTCTTAACCTATTACTGTTTTTTTTTTTTGTTTTTTTTTTTTAAAAATAATTTTTGAGTAGTAATTTAAGTTTCTGGAAAATGTATCTATGAGTCAAGTCAAAAAGCTTTATCGGTTGATTTTATTAAAACAGTTAAATATAACTAAATTAATTACGTCTTAATTTTATTCAAATTTAATTCGAAAATTATGGTAAAGTTATGTGCTTTTACGGTAGTTAATCAAAATTTCAGTTTTTGATGGGCTTTAGTTAACTTTTCCACTACTAATTTGGCAATAAATTATAAATTTCGTATATTTTATCATCACTATTTGAACTTAGTTATTCTAGGTAATTATTATAAATTTGAAAATACACCAATTACTTACCCACATAATTTGACTACACTATGTTTCAATAAATGAAAAACTTTTTAACAATTTAATTAAGCTAAACAATATCAATTTTATATTAACTAATATAACTTGTTAATTATACGTAATAAACTCATATTTACAAAAGTTTTCTATTTTCATAATACTAAAATAAACGGAGTGCATTTACAAAATTATAATTGTAAATAAATAACATTATAATTTTATTTATAAACAATAAGTAAAAAATAAAAAGTTAAAAAAAAAAAACAATTTAGGTAAATATACTACAACTCACTGTGTTGTTTCATAGCTAAAATAAATATGTGTACAGCGCAATTTCAAATAGCTATAATAGAAGAATATACTGTCTGTGGAGAATGGCGCAAAGCTTCCTTGTACTCCTAACAAACTTTTGTGCAATCTTTAGATTGATTTTGTTCATTCTACGTCCGACACGATCCGATTAATTTCTGTGGTTGGAAGCATACAAATAAGGAACTTCACTTATCGGAAGAAGGATCGTATAGTTTCAGTTATTCTAAGCAACACGGGCGCATTCACATGAAACTGGCTTACTGAATTCCTTTTTACATACCTTGTACACTGAGAAGAGAATACGGTAATTTTTACAGAAATTTCTAGTAAAAAATTACGGAGCTCTCTGGTAGTGCGGGCATAAGTGACAGGCAAAGGAAAAAGTACGATGAGTATAGTAAAAATTACCCTATAGCTCCGTAAAAATTTCGGCGCTGTACAGGAAAAATTCTACTCTCTTACCGTATTATTTATAAGGTTTTTTTTTTTTATTTATTAATAAATAATTGAATTAAAATAGTTTAGAAAAATATTGATAGAACGGTAAGGATTAAAATCAAATTATTAATATTGAAAAAATGTTCTGTGGTTTCTTATTATTTGTGGAAAAACATTGTTGAATCACGTCCTGGTCACCAAAATTATGTTCAATTACGTTCTGATCAGCAACATTATGTTGTCGGTTTCACTACTGTGATTGATGTTAAAATAAAATAATAAAAAACCACAGAACATTTTTTTAATATTTGAAATGAATGTAGGAAAAACACAATGATGTATTTATTATTTGATAACAAAATAAATTGTTTATTTGAAGTTAAAATTATAATGTTTGTAATTATGAAAGTACAAAAAGCACATGTATTAACATGAAAAAAAAATTCGTCAAGTGCGTGTTTGACACGCACTAAGTAATATCGTCTCACATCAAAATCGGTTCAGTAGTTTCAGAGTTTATCCTAGCCAAACATTGTGACATGAGATTTTTATATTATATCTTATTAGTAATTAGCATAAATCTTAAGTTCATTGCGATGAAAACACAGATTTAAATACGTTTATGTTGTGTGTCCAAAACTTGGAGAGATTGGGACAGAAAACGAGCGATATGTATATATGTGTCCGCGCGATAACTCTCGAACGAAGTATCTAATATTTACGAAATTTGTTGAAAACATTGAAAGTCCCAAACCCTTGAATGAGTTCTTCAGCCAGACACGTCGGATGCCAGGAACATGGTTTTTGTTCTTGTAAAAAATTAGTTTTTTGCCAAAATTTCCACTTATTCAAAAATTTTTGCTAAATTTCTTTACACCATTTAAAAGAGGAGAAAAAATTACATAAAAAAGCTCTTTAAACTATTGTTCTATGTCAATTAGTTTCCGAGAAAAACTAATTTCTATAAACGGAAATTCGCTATGTTATGCAGACTGCTGCGACAGGGGTATTATATCATCTACTATTTGATTTTTCAAATTAATGTTTCTCAAGCCTAGCTTTTTAAATACAATAGTTTTCACCCATTAACGTTCGTTTTAAATGCAATAGTTTAAATACCAACATCTAAGGTCTATTGCAATTTAGCCATCTTTTATATATTGGGAGCAAGAAAAATCTTAATCATATCACAGCCACATGTACCCTAACTCAAAAGAATAATTAAGGATGTTTATTTGATTGTTCGGTTATTTTGTCGTACAGTTATTTTGTCGTTCGGTTATTTTGTCCACAGTTATTTTGTCTAAGTTTATCTTGTCATTCATTATTTTGTACGCGGTTATTTGGTTGCGGTTATTTATCCACATACTCTAAATTAGAGTAGAGTCCCTATAATAAATAGAGTCGTGACATGTCATCCATTTTGTATCCAAAACAGAGCGGGAAGCTTCAAAATTAATTATCACATATTTGGGTAAATATTTTTGAGTACATAATTATTGTTAATAAGTTATGAATTAATGAACAATTAAAAATTTTTAATTTAATTATTTTTTCTAAGTTAAACTAAATGATTTTTGTTAACATTTAATTTATTTCCAATGTATTTTACGAAAACTTTGGATACAAAATGCCGGAACAAATCAGCGTTCAGTAGACATGTCACGACTCTATTTATTATAGGGACTCTAAATTAGAGTAGAGTCCCTATAATAAATAGAGTCGTGACATGTCATCCATTTTGTATCCAAAACAGAGCGGGAAGCTTCAAAATTAATTATCACATATTTGGGTGAATATTTTTGAGTATATAATTATTGATAATAAATTATGAATTAATGAACAATTCAAAATTTTTAATTTAATTATTCTTTCTATGTTAAACTAAATGGTTTTTGTTAACATTTAATTTAATTCCAATATATTTTACGAAAACTTTGGATACAAAATGCCGGAACCAATCAGCGTTCAGCAGACATTTCACGACTCTATTTATTATAGGGACTCTAAATTAGAGTAAAGTCCCTATAATAAATAGAGTCGTGACATGTCATCCATTTTGTATCCAAAACAGAGCGGGAAGCTTCAAAATTAATTATCACATATTTGGGTGAATATTTTTGAGTATATAATTATCGATAATAAATTATGAATTAATGAACAATTAAAAATTTTTAATTTAATTATTCTTTCTATGTTAAACTAAATGGTTTTTGTTAACATTTAATTTATTTCCAATATATTTTACGAAAACTTTGGATACAAAATGCCAGAACCAATCAGCGTTCAGCAGACATGTCACGACTCTATTTATTATAGGGACTCTAAATTAGAGTAGAGTCCCTATAATAAATAGAGTCGTGACATGTCGTCCATGTTCTATCCAAAACAGAGCGGGAAGCTTCAAAATTAATTATCACATGTTTGAGTGAATATTTTTGAGTACCCGCTAGTTTCTAGCATTAGCAGAAGTTCATACATCTCGTTTTGATTATTTTACATGTGTGTAATGTGTGTGAATATGTGTGTAGGCTTCATTTCTTCATTTCGACGATCTCACATCTCTTATGGAACAAACATTAGCAAAACAATCAACAGATTCAAACTGTATAAAATATAAAAAATTAGTTGTAATTGCTATAAATCTGTTCCAATGGACGCTCAAACTTAATTTCTAGTTTCTAGCATTAGCAGAAGTTCTCTAACGATTTATTTTAAGGTAGTTACTTTGCTACATGCTAGTAGAAAAAATTGCAAACCAAATTTACTTCAAGTCATTATTATCTATATTATGAAGTAGTTATGAAGTGTTAGTATCTACTCCTTTCCATACTATCATGTATGCATACATTCAAACATAGTCTGTGCATACACACTTATACTATCAAAGTTTTTTATGATAATTACTCTGGCATCGTCGCAATTCATCAACAAAATATTTGTCTGTGTGCATACCACTAACAAGGAAAGGTATCCAACTGTATCTCTCAAAAATTTTTGAAACTTTAGTGGATTGTAGATCTTATTAAAACTAATCCAAAGCCATATTTCGTTGGTGCGCATACGCGGTTTAAGGGGGTGAAACTCACCCCTGAAAATTAGAGATTTTTTTCAATTTTCTTAAATATCTTGAAAATGGTAAGAGCTTTGATAAAACTATATATATATATATATATATATATATATATATATATATATATATATATATATATATATATATATTAGTAAAACAATGGGGGGGGGGAGGTTTGCAGTGTATTTTTTCTTTCTAAATTATGTATTTGAAAGTATATTGTAAGTTTGTAACAATTCATTACCAAAATACGAGATTTTTTGACCATATTTTTGCTCATTATTAAATCAAAAAGTCAAAATTTTTTCCAAGTTAATATTAGCAAAGGTTGTATTTATGCAACAATAAATAAACAAGTACGATAAAAAATATATTAATTAAAAATTCTTTTGTTTACACCGAACAGTTTCCTCTTTTACCAAAAAATACCTGAAAAAATTAGGAGTCGGGGTGGGGGATGAAACCCCAATGATTTTATAACTTAATTTTGGTATCATAATAAAGATCTTAAAGTGCCATTTACAAATATATATAGTTGTCCTATCAAAGCTCTTATCATTTCCAAGATATTTAAGAAAATTGAAAAAAACTCTAATTTTCAGGGGTGAGTTTCACCCCCTTAAACCGCGTATGGGCACGAACGAAATGTGGCTTTGGATTAGTTTTAATAAGATCTGCAATCCACCAAAGTTTCAAAAATTTTTGAGAGATACAGTTGGATACCTTTCCTTGTAAGTAATTGGATGTCAGAGTCTCACATATCTATGTAGGTTTTAATGCATACATATATAATTTTTATACATGATGGTATCTTAAGAATTAAAAAGAGGGGTGATTTCAAAATTAATATTGATTAGAAATTTTAATAAAAAATTGAAATGTTTTTCGAATAGCTTGAAATTTTTTAATTAATTTGAATTAAAAAAATTAAGTAATTCGAAATTTTGCTGATAAATGCAAAATTTCTGACAAATCAAATAATAAAATTCATTTTGATTTAGTCTCAGTATTTTTAGATTTAGTCATTTTAGTCATAGTTATTTTCTACACATTAAATATTTTGCTATTGAAATGGATCAAATAACTTTCAATGATTCTATAAAAGTACAACTGACACTCTTACAACTTAAGATACAATTGATTACCTATTGAGCGTTATGAAAACTAATTATTGATCATTTTGTAAGTGTTAGAATAATTATATCACAGAAAAAAAAATTATTTAAAAAAATTTACTTTAAAAAAAAAAATGTATACGGCTATGTGCTCTGATGGTAAACAGTTACACATACCTATACATGTATAGGTACTAGTATTTTACAATATAAGTTCGGTAAGTTGCTTTTACTGATCGAGAAAATGTTGCGAAAACGAGACCCGCAGGGTCGAGTTTTTGCAATTTTCGAGATCAGTAAATGCACTTAACGCATCGTGTATTGTATAATATCTTTTGCACGATCGATTTAAAATAATTAAAGATTAAAAATGTGTTAAATAAAAAATAAAATTCAGATAATATAGATGAAATTTATATTTCTATGTTATGACATAGAATGCCATGAATAAATATTATAAATATTCATAACAACTAATATGAATCTTTGTAGTGACAATTGACAACTATATTTGTAAATAAAAAATTAAGTGTCAATATTTCACTGGCGTGAATATTTTTTTTTGAATTTTCTATTAAAAAAATTGAGGAAAATAGTTTGTTAAACTATATTATTAGTGAGAATAATGAAATTGATGAAGCATTTTATTTTTGACTGCAAATTTATTCTCGTAAAATGAAAGGAAGATTATGAAAGCCACAGAAAATCTTAATGATTGAACGACCTTTTGAAATGTCAATAAAATAAGAAGACTGATGCCAGCAATAATAATAATAATGTGCAAACTAGTGAAAATTTTCATATTATTAATGGATTTATTTTCCTAATTGTTCAAATTGTACTTTTCATTTCAGTATAAATAAATAAATACAATCATTTTTGAGCTAATTTAACTTACCACACTCCTATTTACTTACCACGCATCTATTTCACTTACCGCACTGTTATTTTTTGATTTCCATGGATATAAACAAACGTTCGGGAAATGTAACTTACCAGCATTGTCAACAGCATCGGTAAATGCATGAAAATACACGATCGTGCAAAAAAATATTTACAATGTATATGGTACAATACAAATTATACAAGCATATACATGTATTATGTATATTGTCTATTGCAGTATATTGTTTTACCAATTGTCATATGTATGTATTTATGATTTTCCGTTACATATTACATTATTAGATATTAGCATTTAATTTTCAATTATTGGCGCGTCTACGAATTCGGTTCTGTGTGACATCTATGGACACTATATATAAGTAAATCCCAATAAACCGGTTATTTAAGTACATATATGAATCTTTAACAATCACGACATGGTTGCCAAATTGTCAATTTGGTGTACTGTGTATTATTAATTTAACGAATTAAAAGTAACATTTTTTGATAAATTTTTTTATTTTATTCTTAAATAATGTGGTGAAAAACTTCCAATTTTTTAACGAACATTTAGAAATGTATGCTCTTTGCATAATCGGTTTTTCATTCACACGTAGTTTTTTTTTCTAACCCTAAAGTAATAAAAACCTACATTTTTCCACTTTTTTCAACCTTTTTGCTATACTTACCATATTAAAAGTGCAATTTTAAAAAATAATATTCTTGTGTTCTGTGTGATAAATTATTCCAAAATTATAACTAAAGTAGGATATTGTTTTAAATAAGCTGTAGTTTCTTTTTCAAGACTTTTTTGTTTATTATGGTTTTTGATGTAACTACGTTAAATCAAATAAAAAATAATATTTGGCACATATAAGAACATTGAAGTAAGAAAACTTACTTTGTAAATATGGCAAAATGTTTTCCAAGCCAGACTGCTGTAACCACTTGGTTAATTTTTCGGCGTCTTCGT
This sequence comes from Brachynemurus nebulosus, assembly GCA_035578155.1. Lineage (NCBI taxonomy): Eukaryota > Metazoa > Arthropoda > Insecta > Neuroptera > Myrmeleontidae > Brachynemurus > Brachynemurus nebulosus. Next base: position 41,309,574 of record JAPWDM010000008.1, on the reverse strand, counting down.
CCTTTTCATTTAACTGATTTGAAATAAAATCAACTATTTCACCACAAATTAACTATTTCACCACACTATCACACCATCGATTAACTTTAATTATAAATCACTTTTAATTCCCGACATTTTTTCACACAAAAAATTTAGTATCTGAACACAACTTACCAACTGTGAAATTCAGTTTGTTTAGGTATGAGTATTGTTATGTATAGCGAATGAATGTGTTTAAATTGTTTCCATTTCAGATTAAAATGACGCCATATTGATTTGACAATCTTTCTTATTGATTTAATAATGTTTTTTATTGATTTAATATGCTGGAAACTTACCTTCCGAGTTAATATTGTAAAAAGCTTGAAATAATGTTGTTCAACGTAAAAACAATATTGATTTCATATCGTGTGCACAAAGTATATGAAAACAACATTAATTCAAAATATTAAAATAAGGATTTCCAATATCATTTTTTTGTTAAGTTGGACATTATTGAAATAATAATGACCGTATTTATTTTTAAGTTGCCATTTTTCTCTCAGTGTAGTCAATTTACCCGTAATTAACTGTAAAATATAAATTTATTTGAAAAAATACAAAAAATTATGTTAATCTTTTGAAATGGCCGGTATTATAGTTTATAAATTCGAACAGAGATGACACTAGCTATTCTGAAAACAAAATATGTATAGTTCAGTTTACATGTGTAAACTTGACACATGACTTAATAGTCAATTACAACTTACTAAGTTATAAATTCCAATAAATTAGCTTTTGAACATGCAAAATGAATAAAAAAATATATTTAATTTGCTATTAAATGTCCTCAAAGCTATTATAGGAAATTAATATTGTTCAGTATCAAATTTAAAGATCTTCTAATTATGAGACAGTAAGAAAAAATTATTGTATCGTGTAAACTACGCTTTCAACATCAGTATAATACATATATTTGTACACAGGGACGTGGGAAATTTTTTAATGTTATTCGTGTGTTTTCTTGTCTCTGGTTGTTAAGTTAGCCTTAAATTTAATAATAGTACGACTATTTGAATGTCAAACTATCTGGTTTGGTTAAAAAATTTCATTAATAGTTTTTTTTTCTGTTTTAAAAATAGCCCCACCAAAGTGAGAATAAATTTTCATAGAAACGCAAATGAAGTAATCGAAAGATAATAATAATAATGATAATAATCCTTTGGTCACACAAGTAAATTAATATATCGTCGAAGAAAGCCGAGGTTCGACGATATAAAAATGAAAGTATGCTGTTGTGTTGTATAACCAATGTACCGTTGACTTAGCGGGATTATTGCACTGTTGCGACCGACTTGTTCTATATCTTGTGTACAACTGATCAAATGGTGCGGTCTCTGGTGCTCACGCCACAGGGTACCGATGTCGTTGGTATCATAGCTACTGAGCACACCGGTCGCCGGTCCGACTACTAGTGAGTTATTCAAAATGACCTTGGGTGATGTTTCAAGTAATGCTTGTGTGAGAGAGATGCTGAAAGACACGTTTGAAGGAAAAAATAGAGATAACAAATACCGTTTAAACAAAAATTAAGTAAATTTTCCTGATATCCACTTGAAATTTTACTAGCCCATCGAATTTTACGGAGCTGTATAGGAAAAATTCTTAAGCTGTACAGGAAAAATTTTCAAATGAATCGTAAAAAATAATGTTTGAAAGGTATTTTTTATATTTTTGCTTGATAATTTCCTACCGACTGGTCACTTGAGCCTGGTTTACCGGAGGCAGCTCCGTAATTTTTTACTGTAATTTTTCTCTCAGTGTAATGTTTTAAATTTCAAGTCTGACATTGCACCTATTACAATCTACAACTGTTCGTCACTGCTCACAGGCAAAGAGTACCTACGACGCAACAAACCACGTCAAAGAGTTTTTCAGTTTTGTGGTATAATTTATTAATAAAATTATTATAAATGTTTTGTGTTGATTTAATTATTATATTATTATACGTATGGTCGGTCGTACGTACCTACCCATAGGACCCCACGTAGCGTGTAATTGTTTTTCCGATTTATTTTTGTTTTATGTTTGAAAAGTTCGAAAAGTGAAGAAAGTTTATTTTTTAATGAACGAATCAAATTATACTTTTGTGTGAATTCAACAAATACGAATGGCTGGATTAAATCCATTCCGTCTATTAAATTTAATTGTTTCACAAACGTATTGTTGTTTATTAATTGTGTTTTTATTAAATCAAATTTTATACTTATTATTATTCCGGAAAACGTACCGAAATATTCAATTTAAATTCAGCGTCGCCCAGCCGAATGAATTGAAAATATATATAAATATAAATTTATTAAACCAGACACCGATGAGGAAATAAATATTGAAATACTGAGATGAATATACAAATTTTTTGGCATAAACATATTATGCGCAATAGTCATATTCTTAACTCTTTGCACTCAAGCAAAAAAAAAAGTGAGTTGTAAATAGGCTGGTAAGACATGTAGCACATGACAACGACCGACGTTCTTTTTTTGACGGATTCCTTTGACGTTCTAACCTTGTTTCCCCAAAGTTGAATACTAAATGCGCTAAATACGTCCTCAATGCTGTTTTTATTAGTTTTTAATTTTAAAAACATAATTCAACGTGAATTTGTATTATTTTATTTACTATTTTTCTAATAAATGAATGTGTTTGCAGTTATTAAATAGAATATTCATGTAATGTGAAGTATGAGCAGTCATTACAGTTCAACATTCAGTGTGTCATGTGGTACATGTCTTATGATCCAACAGACAAAACACCTTTAAATATGGTAGAGTTAATGGACAAACCACATTGTCATGCTGTACATGTCTTATAAGTGCAAAGGGTTAAATTTATTTAAAAGAAGATTTGAAAAGTCATCACCCCTCTAATTCGTCGAAAGGATAATTCACCGACTATACAATTGCCGAGAAATCATAAAAATCCACAAATTAATTTATTTCATGTTATACAATACAGTCACGTATGCACTTACATTGCTATACCTACCATGCATGTGGAAGCCCACTGAGTATTTCAGCAAAAGAGGCCCCTGAGTACTTTTGTGAAGGCCCCTGCTAAAGCGGTAGATAAATTTTCAATATTTTTCCGAAAATTTGGGTTGACGAGTGCTTGAAAAAAGTGCTTATTTTTCCTACTCTAGTCCTCTTTTAAAGAGTTCATTAGTAATGTGTGGAGGCCCCGGGGTATGTACCCCAAATGCCCTTATGTAAATCTGGCCCTGATACTTAAAATATCCAATTATTAATTAATATTATGAACAACACCTCTCAAAAACTTAAGACATTATTTCTCTTATATAACACTTTTACAGAAATTGTTTAACTTTTGAACTATTTGAAAAGATAAGCAGCCCTCGCTAAAACAACCAAATTTTTCTCCATTGCCAAAATTCTAAATTCTTCAGTTTTACTCTTACGACGTTACAAGCACGATAAAATTAAAGAATTTGTTTTAAACATTTCTCTAATGCTTAAGAAATTGTCCATATTTTTCTAAACTACATGATACACTAAATGGTCGGAAAGCGACATTTCATATTACACGAGATCATGTTCTTCCAATTAATGGCGGAAATAATTCCAGGCTACAAGAATTTTATTTAGAATTATAGTACTGCCCTTAAACACTCCTTTTATGCTTAAAAAAGTGTTGATATTTATCTAAATTACATGGCAGACCAAGTGGTCGGAAAACGACATTTCATATTACACGACTTAATGTTACTCCAATTGGTGGCGGAAATAAATCCAAGCTACAAGAATTTTATTTAAAATTAAAGAACTATCATAAAGTATTTCTCTTATGTTTAAAAAAGTATCGATATTTGAAGGCTGGACTTCAAAAACAGGATGTGCCAAAAAAAAATAAATAAATAAATAGTTAGACCCGAAAAAGGAATCTAAGTGCTATTGCCAACAATCTATACGGCATACTAAAGTTACATTTTTTTAGCACTTAGCCTGTTTTTGAAATCCAGTCTTCATTTATCTGACGGGAAAAAAAGTATTTTGTGATTAGTTTCTGAGTCATGAGATTTTAAAGTTATAGTTTCCAAATTAGTTTACCAAACTTTCCTTAAACTGATATTCAAAACCCAACACAATTAAAAATTCAACTCTTGTTAATCTTAGCTATATTTGAATTGTATCTAATCACAATTAACAATTTAGTTACATAAATTACGTTAAACATAAATGATTAATTCATACAAATTCATGATTATAGTACAACCGTTTCAAGGCACTCATATTGATTTGTCTGACAAGCACATAAAACAAACATCAACTAACTTAAAGATACTTGAAATCTGTCTACAAGTCATGCGAAAAAACCTCGAAACACACACATACACACATCTAACACTCGCAAGAGAACAAAATAAAAAGTACAAAGGTAAAAACAACGAGCATAGAAAAGTAGACAAATCCACTACCAACCCACCAATTCCCTCTAGGGTTATACTTGAATAATTTGCGAAGGGTTTTTCGTCTTGACCGTATTACCAAACACAAACAGATGTACCGACCAGCACAGCACAGCTCAGTGAATGAAGTCAATAGTGAATAATATAAAACATATTGTAAAAAGATCAGCAGAATCTGATACAATCGTTATGCTGCCCACCTCACACCCTTCAAGAGTCTATGTGTGTATGGTCGCCATCATGTTTCGTCTCAAGAAGAAGTGAGTAAATGCAGTATGTAAGAAGAAGAGTATCTTTCGCCTTGCTTGACTCTACTAATAAACGGCATACCCATGAGCGAACAAGCCAAGCAGCATTGGCTCACCGTATTTATTATACGATACCATCCGATATGACTACCACACTCACACATTCCTTCGAGAAGTTTTTATTATTGTTTATTCAAGGCACGTCCACCGAGCCGCCTTGATCGTAAAGCGACAACGTTTTCAAGTTATCTGGTTACTTTCTCTGAAGAAAATGCTTTTCACTTTGACGATTGATTCACACAATGCGTTTTAACTAATTCCTGTGTGACGTCAGAAACTATTTGATTTTGTTTAACAATTGAGAGTTGTCTTTGGTAGCAAGAAAAATGTTTTAAGATATTTTTAGTATAAATGTCATTGGATATCATTGTGATTCGGTCCTTAAAACAAATTACTACACGAAAACAAACTGCATACTACAAACTACTACCTTACTACACTTTTATAATTTTTATATTGTATGCTTGTACAAAATTTTTCACATAGCAGATAAACACCTTCCATGGAAAGTTTCCTATCTGAAACTAGCGAGACGCCGGAAAGGAGGCAGACTTACAAAAAGCTGAAAATGGTGAAATTGTCGAAGCGATAGAAAGCAGAGGATTAGAAGCGGATTAGTACCACGACAGGGTCCTTAAAACCATATATATATATATATATATATATATATATATATATATATATATATATATATATATGTATATATATATATATATATATATATATATAGGGCCGGATCTAGGGGGAGGCAACGGGGGCACGTGCCCCCCCGGATGATCTTAGGAGCGCCAAAAACGTAGTTTGAGGGGGGCGAAAATGGTGAAATTTTTTTGGGCAGAGCAAAATTTAAAAAATTTTTGAAGTGAGGAGCAAAAAAAAAAAAAGGTCGACAGTCATAATTTATGATAGGGTCAATGGTCTTGGAGCAAGTGATGAGCAAGAAAAAAAAACGTGAATAGTAACAATTTATGATAGGGTTAAAGTGAATTTGTAAGTAAGTGATGACCAAAAAAAAAAGGTTAATGGTGCCGATTTATGGTAGGGTCCACGTGACTTTTTTTTGTCATTATCCAGGTAAAAATTTTTTTGCTGCAAGGGGTGCCAACAGGAAAATTTGCCCCCCCTCCTTATAACTCTAGGTCCGGCCCTATATATATATATATATATATATATATATATATATATATATATATATATATATATATATATATATATATATATGTATATACCAGGTGATTTTCTTGAGAGTTGCCATTTCTATTACAACCAAATTTTTATGATAGAAATGGACAATGGTACTGGAAAAGGTTCTTTCCTTGGATGTAATGGAAATGTAACCAGGAAAAAACTATCGATAGAAGTAGCTTTAATTATGCATATTTTTACCGCCTAACTGATAAATTAAAGAAAAATTAAAAAATTAAACTTGGGTAAAAAATTGGGTATCATAGCTCGAAAACGATAAGAGCTATAAAGCTCCTGACTATAGCAATCGGTTGCCCCCGTCGATATCTACAACTCTTACTTGAACAATTTTTCGATTAAATCAACGGTTTGGCTGTAATAAAAATGGCAACTCTCGAAAAACTCACACAGTATATACACACAAAATTTTTACCTAGCCACTGAATGTTGACATTTGTCTTTAATAAATTTCTAGCTCGACATAATTTCAATATATTGTTTTCGTATCCAAGTCGATTGTCTGGCATATTACATACTCACAATTACGCACTCGCTGCTGCGCAGCCTTGCGTAATTTTATCTCGGGTGTAGTAACTGACAACTTCAATCACATAATATAGGTATTATGAGCGCGAGCTCAAAAGACATCCAGAAACTGAGGTGAGAGGAACAAAAATTGTATTATTTACGTAGTTACCAACCAAACAAAGTAATTATGTTTTTAAAGGAGCGAGTGAATAAACGTATATTTATTAATATGATAGACAAAGATAAATGCAGATGTAAGTAAAAAAGTTCTTTTTGGTTTGCGCCCATAATACTATTACTGTTACGCATGCACAACAACTATCATTGCTCTGATTGTATTGAAATTTTTAGGGGACCATAGGTATATATATGATCCAACATTTAAATATTTAATACAAAAAAATTAGAGCAAAATAGAACTATTAGCAAATAAAATATTGACATTTAATGAAATTTCATAGTAGCACTCCGCATACGGTTACTCCGATTTCGATGAAATTTGCAGTAGGAGATCACCTATAGGAACCGAACTGCACAATTTCTAACAGTTTTACAAACAACCATCGATTTGTGGAATGTTGGGGCACACCGATGGACGGGCAGACCAACAAACAGATCAAAAACTTAAAATGCACGTGAAAGTTTTCATTGCATAAGGCAAAAATTTTCATATTTCAAAAGTGATCACAGTACTTCGGTTACTTTAGTAATCTAGGAAGCAGACCTATTTTACCAAAAGTAAACCACTAGAGACGTAATATTATTTTAATATGTTAGACTTTATTTAAAATAGTAACTAGCAAAATTAATATCTTGAAAATTTTTCACTTAATTTCTTGATAAATTAAGTAGCGTACATCATCAATAAATTCAATATCCTACAATTTTGTCATACACCACCAGAATTTCCAATGCTAAGAAAAACAACAAAAAGAACTTACAGTGAAATAAAAGTTATCTGTAAAATAGTATAAATGAAAGATATGCCCTTATTAAACCCCGAGGCAGATGTTTCCAATTTTTACTTATCTCAATTTTACTTTATCACTTACTATAGCTACTTGGTTATAATATCTCAAATATCCTCGAAAATTCTACTATGTGGTGTTATTTTTCTTAAATTATAAAATATTATATAATTTATAACATTGATATATACATATATGTACACATTGTTAATGCCACACAATATATTTCCAACTTGATACTAAAAGTAAAAATAAATTTTCTTTCAGAATTAATAACAATTAAATATAGGGTAAAGTTGCCAAATGTGTACCGGCTCCTTATTTGTACCTTTTATAAAAAGAATATAAAGCAATATTGCAGAGTCATCTACCTGTAAACATTTAAAAGAGTGTTCAAAGAAATTTTAATTTACAAAATGTCAGCACTGAATTCGCAGTTATTATTTTTGAAAATTTAAGGTGTCAAAAAACTGTGTTTGCTATGTATATTTTTAAAAATTTTTATAAGATTAATTTTAAAAAATGGTAAGTTATTTTGTGTTAGTGAGTCTTCTATAATTAAATAATACATTTAATTTACGTATTCGACTTCATAAAATTTTTAAAAATTTGATTTTTTATACTTAATGTTAAATTTTAAGTAAAATATGAACTGTTGCTTAATTTGTACCGCAAAGAGTATCCTAGTAGGTACATGCTAAATGTCCCTACTAAAAAAAAAAACATGAAAACCTAACGTGCTACAATTTCAGCTACCAGCCCCTATAAAGACAAACTAGAAAATAGAAAATTAATTTCAGAGCAGAATGCAATGAAAAAAAATCAGGATACCGCTCAGGAAAGAGTAACGAAGAGAATTTTGATTGAAACATATGAAACGGATTGTTATTGTAGGATATATTGCGAAGAATCGCGAACTGAAGATATGATAATGTGTAAAAACTGTAAAGAATGGCAACATAAATAGTGTGCTGGTGTAAAACCTGGGGAAAAAGCATTTATTTGTGGCGAACGTCGTTGAGGTGCAATTTTGGAAACTACAGGTACACATTAAGAAACCAATTTAATTTTTTATAGAATTTTTTAATTAATATTTTTAACAGGAGATTCAATTTTTATTGAAATGTTTAGCAGAATAATCAAGTTTTATTAGAATACTGTTATTTTTTAATTTTATTAATAAATAAAAATTATATATATATATATATATATATATATATATATATATATATATATATATATATATATATATATATATATATATATACATATGGTTTGTATCTCTTATCTGGCTTCACATTTCACACCTCAATAAAAAAAAAAAAAATTGACCTTTTATGACTTTTTTTGGTAAAAATATTTTATCCTTTTAAATTTTCAGTATTTTTAAATTGCGTTAAAAAAAAGTTTAAGTTCTATATCGGTTTATATGTAACTTAACTAAAAATTAATATCTAAATAATATTATAAATGTGAAAGTTTGGATGTTTAGATGTTTAAATTTGTTCGATGTTTAAATTTTATCCCGGTTGCAAGTTCTTGAGGGATGGAAAAACAATTATTCAAACACACCCCAAAAAACAAAACTCAATTCGATGAAATTTGGTACACTGACATTATTTATCCTGAGTTAACAAACAGGATAATCTTATCCCGACTAAAGGTTCCTGTAGGATGACTGAAATGAATTCGATTAAATAAAATATAGAGACACTATTTACTATGAGCACATGTAGCTAGAATTTTAATAACACGTAGAATAGTTTTATCCCGATTGAATGTTCCCAGGGGATGCAAAAGAAATTCCAAAATCATGTCCAAATAATTAAACAGAATTTGATAAAATTTTGTACACAGACATGATTAATCCTGAATAAACGCATAGGCTAATCTTATCCTGATTAAAGGTTCCTGTAGGATGACTGAATCGAATTTGATAAAATTTAATATACAAAAGTTATTTACTATGAACACTTTCATAGTAATAATTTTGAAATAGTTTTAGTCGGGATAGTTTAATCCAGATTGAAGGTTTCCGGGGGAAGAAGGGGAGACACAAGGGGGGGGGGATTAATTCAATGCGGGTGAAGCCGCGGGTCAGACTTAGTTATATTATAAAAATATGTTGAAATGATTATGGAAATTCATAGTGAATGCAATAGCAATAATAATACATAGGATAGTTTTATCCCAATTGAAGGTTCCCGTCGGAAACAAAATCAACTGCTAAATCACATCCAACTAACTAAATCGAAGTCGATGAAATTTATAGTACACACAGATACACTATTTACCCTGATCTAACACATGGTGTAATCTTATCCCGATTAAATGTTCCAGTGGGATTCAATATTATTTAATTTTAATAACAGCAAAAAATCAGAGATCATTTGATCCTTTGAAAATTTGAAAAACTTGTAGTGCGATTTTAAACCATTTTTGAACAATTTACATGACATATTTTCAAAACGGGAGTGGGGCAGAATTTAATTAATAATATTTGATATTTTCGTAATTATATAGTTAATTTAATTCCCAAAGAATGAATGTTTTTTACTGTCCTATAACTGGATTAAAATTGGATTTTTCCGCTATATTCAAATTCTCAGAAAAATATTACCTGAAACTATACATATATACTTAGTTTTTAGGGATTTGCAATTGTCTGTAATAATTACCTACAGTGTGGACTTGAAAATTTCGGACGTAAAAAAAACATATGAATTGCATCCCGCGGTCACAGGGTACATTTGTCCTCACTGAAGAGGAGAAGCATGATTCCTAACTCAGAAGAATTGTTTTATAATTATATAGAAGCAATAAAATACTTTTTTCCACAATAAAATTTCCTCGTCTGTCTGTGTGTTTGTTTGCCCCGTCTGTCTGTCATGTCTTACCGTGTGTCTTGTCTGTATGTCAGTCCTGTCCTATTAACTGGCTGTATGTTCTGTGTCTGTCTGTCCATTTAGTCCTACAGTCTGTCTGTCAGTCATTCCTGTTTGCTTGTTCGTCTGTCTGTATTTTAATTTTATCCTGTCTGTCTGGCTGTCTTTTTTGTCTGCCCGTTAAATCCTGTCTGCCTGTTTATCCTGTCTGTCTTGTATAATAGTCCTGTCTGTCCGTCTACCAGTCCTATCTGTCTGTTAATCAGTCTTGTCTGTTTGCCAGTCGGTCCCATCTGTCTGTCTACTAGTCCTTTGTCTGTCAATGTCTGTATATCCATTTTCTCCTATTTGTATGTTTGTGTTTTCTGTCTTTTTGTCAGTCTGTCCATTAGTCTACCCAGTCTGTCTGTCTGTTTGTATTCCTCCCTGCTTATTTGTTTGCCTTCTGTCATCTGTCCTCTATAAATTAACACACTTGGCGGATTTTCATACTTGACAAGGTCTTTTAAAGGCCGCTTTTGGTAAGTGGAATAATTATTCTGTGTAATAATTTTCAGTAATTTTTTCATTTACCTTTAGTGGCTTTTAAAAATAATAACATGCTGTATGAAAATTAGGTCCCGTGCATGCACACAGTTATATGTATAATTAACCCTTAACTACTGACGTGTAATTTTGTTACGTTGCTACAGACGTACGTATTGTGACGTAACATATGTAACATCAAAGTATGTTATGAAAAAGAAAATTATTTTAAATTATTAACTGTTATGGAAATCATTACGCTATAAAAATTATCATAAATTATTTACTAAGTTTACTTATCATAGTTAATTCAATTTCAAATAAGAAAAATTTATTTATTAAAATTATTAAATTTACCTAATAAAATAACTGCTATGTCAGAAAAATCAGCCGATAAAATAAAGTTCACAATCTAATTGGCATTTTGAAATTCCCGACTTTAATGCAAGTAATATCAAGGATCTATGATTTTTTGCTTCGTCACATATAAATCCATATTGAACTTAAACTTTTTTTTAACTTAATTTAAAAATATTGAAAAATTTAAAAGGATAAAATATTTTTACCAAAAAAAGTCATAAAATTTATTACGGTCTCGAAAAAGGTCAATTTTTTTTTTTTTTATTGAAGTGTGAAATGTGAAGCCAGATAAGAGACTGAAGCCTATATATATATATATATATATATATATATATATATATATATATATATATATATATATATATATATATATATATATATATATATTAAAAAACAGAAACTGGTACACATTTGGCAACTTTACCCTAGTGTATTGTGAAAATTTATGGTGTTGTGGTAACAGCACCAGAATTGCAAAATAATGTGTGGATTGCCATCAAATATCCCCAAGATACAATAAGTTAAACTACACATTTTGGAGAGCACTTCTTCGGAGCTTTAGATACAAGTGATTACCTATTTTAATAAGTCTTTGCAAAATTATTAATTTACCAGATTCTTAAAAAAAAAATTTAAAGAAGCGACAAAATGTTCTAGCTGACTTCAAAAAAAGAATTTATCAATTCGATCTGTTGTATTCAAATTTTAACTCATTTCCATTACTCAATCAGGTTCAAATTTTACATACGTAGGCGTGCAAAAAAAAAAGATAGAACTTTTTCTTTCGCGGAATTATTGAGAACAAATTCGTTGCAATTTAAAATTTCTAAAAACTATATTTTATGAAATTTTGGGAAATCATAACTTTTGAAAAGAAAAGCACAAAAAATTCAAAATTCACCTAAGTGACATATGAATAAAATATTGCTCAAACTAATGGGAACTTTTTGGAACACCTTTCGTCCGAGTTTCATAAATTTCCATAAACAAGATCCAAAGTAAATAAAAAACATATTTTCTGACTTTTCAAAAAGTTAAAAGTAACGATTAATAACTCCCAAACCACTAAACAAAGTGTGTCAAAATTTTGCTACTTTTAATCTCCCATAATATGTATAATTATTTTAAGCTTGACTTCAAGTTTCTAACCTCAATATGTCTGAAGATATTCATTGATTTAGAAGCCATCATTCGTCATTCATACATACGTAGATATGTAGGTACATAGGCGCCCATACATATGGGCAGGGGGGCGCCGCCCCTAGCTTGTCAAGTTGATGATGCTTGGGGGAATATTTAAAAATTTCGGGTCAATAAGGAAGTCGAAGTAGGCAAAATGCCGTTGTTTTTTTTTGTTCATCAGTGCAATTTTTTGCGGAAATATTAAAATTATTTTGGCTACTTCTAACAACCTCTTGGCTTGTAGTCCCCCCCTACAAATCATCATATGGGCGCCCTTGTGTGGGAACATTGAAGTCCGAAAAATTTCCACCCAAAAACCTCCAAAAAATTAAGACATAATGAAAACCGCGTATGCTCAAACTGATATGATTACCATACTTTTAAAGCTATATATAGCTTCGCTGTATTCTATATGGGAAGGGATATAATAAATATTATTTTTCCGGCGTAATAGAAAATATCAGAAACAAATTAAAATTAAAACTGTAAAGAAACGAAAACTTAAAAATTAAAAATATAAGTAGAATCTATAATTTAAATTGAATTAAATTTAAAATAAAAAAAATGAAATAATCCTAGTCGAAACAAAGGAAAAAAATTAATTAAATCTTAAAAAATTAATTGAAACGAAAACAGAAGAAAGAAGCCTATAAAATAGAATTTATCAAAGTTGAAAAAAAGAAATATGTACTTATATATTAAAATGAAAAGATTGATTAAATTTAAAATAAAAATATGGTATCATCTGTAGGTATGGTGCAGTCGCTAATACAGGGAGTGCTCATGGTTATTATAGCTCCTCTACTCCCTAAACAAAGATAAATTTTAAAAATAATCGTGGTTTTCAATTATTACCTACCTCAATTCCACTACAAACGTAAATACCTCTTTTAAAAAGAAATTTGTCTTTTTGATAGTAAAACTGTAAAAGTTCGCACCCAAATTACACTAGTTTGGTCAGTTAGGTCCAAAAAAACTTTCATAAAGCTTAATTTCAACAATTTTTTTTAAACGATGCCTTCCATAAAGCTGATCAAAACTTTTAAATGCACTTATAAAAATCGTAAATAAAATGACAGAATGATGAAACTAAAACCGAATTACAGATTTTCATTTTAACAAAAATTAAGCATACAAGACCACTAGAAAAATTTTAATAGTAAATTGAAAAATCAACATCAAAATTACCTTACCAAATTACTAGTTGGAATTCAAAGCCTGATCTGAGAAAAAATTCTTTAATTTAATGCTGCTGCAAGTTTACTAAAATTTTTCAATTCTCTAAAAATCTACTTAATAAATTTCTAACACTGACCGACTGACTGACTGACAGACAACGCACAGCCTAAACCGTTGGGTTTAGAAGAATGAAATTTTGCACAGGAGTTCCCTTTGTAACGTAGGTACCCACTAAGAAAGGATTTCTGAAAATTCGCCCCTTAAGTGGTTTAAATAGGGAATGCAAAATTTTATGGAAATTCGACATTTTTGAAGTTAGATATATAAACATATGTTACTATGATTATTCAAATAAATAATATTTTATACACTGATTGACAGACAACGCACAGCTTAAACTGTTGGGTTTAGAAGGACGAAATTTAGCACAGAAGATATGTATGAAGATTGATTCTTAGGCTTCTATTTATAAATAAAAGTCAGTTGTGTAAACGTTTCTGGAAATCCATTCCCTAAGTGGTTAAAACAGCAAATGAAAGTTCGTATAGAAAGTTCCTCATTTTTGAAATTAGAAACGTGGAAATTGGTATTTAGGCTTTTGAAAAAAATTGAAAGTGAGCAGTGATTACCTAATAAAAAGATGTTGCCGATGGGAAATCCCATCGGGTATACGGCTAGTCATAAATAAAATTATAAAAACTATCTGCTAACTTCTGTTCAATCGATTATATATCTAAAAAGAATTTCGTTATTTTGACAACAAAAATGAAAAGTTCACATTCAAGTTAGCCTAATTCAATCAATCATCCTAATTCAAATTACCACAATAAAGTTTGATTTAAAAAAAAATTCCATTTGATAACGTATTCAAACTTACTAAATTTTTTCAATCTCCAAAAAATCGAATTATCGGTTTTCTGAGTCGTTCTTCCAGTGCAGGGTCAGGCGCGGAAATAAAAAGTGACCATATTGGTTATGTGGTTATGCGCCCTCCAACTTGGAACGGAAACGAGTTTAAATTCAATCATGGTTCTTTAACTATAACCTTAGTTTTTCTGCAAACGTAGGTGTTCCTGACTTTCTACTTACAATTAGATAGTTTCAATATATTTATTTAAAATTTTTAATTAAATAAAAAGAGAAAGAAAAACATTAAATTTATTAAAAAATGTGATCTTCTAATTTGAAAGCTAAATCTGGCCCAGGTACGGTGACCAGTCGTACTGTATTTAAGGCGGACCACTAGTGGGACCGCCTGAAAAAAAGGTGATTTTTGGGAATTTTTAATGGGAATTTTGGGAATATATAATGGGAAAACTACTGTATGGAATGTTTTAATATTTTAAGGATATATTCGTTGATATATGCTAAATTCAAGATAAAATTTTTGGAGAAAAAAATTGAAAATTCAGTGAGTTATTCGCGATCTCCCAAGGCTCCAAAAAAAAGGTTCCCCCACTGCTGCAGTGATAGCGACCTTCACAGTGCCTGAAATCAAAAAAAACAAAAAGCCTATTAAACTAGAAGGTATTGCACGTGCCATGAACCTCAATCGAAAAAAAAGTTGAAATTTAACAAAATGGCGGAATTTTTAAAAAAAGTGTCAAATTTTCTGCGAAAGTTTGATGATTTTTGGCCTGCAAAAATTACATTTTTTATTCGATCGGAAAACTGGAGGTTCCTGGTACGAAGAAACATATATAAAAGAAGCTGCAATAAGAATGAAATCGATCGGATAATTTGTCTTCCAGTTATAATTGCAGCAAATTTGATAAATGTAATTTTTCGTTACTTTACCTTTTAGTTTTAATCACTGAGAGTTTTTATTAAAACTATTTACAATGTAATCACTCTAACGGTCATAATAAAACTAAATGAGTCATTTAAATGTGCCAGGGTCTAGCTTCTCCACAACATGTGACTGGCAGCCATGTCCAGAAAATCCCGAACTACCAACCTTCATACATTTCTCAATGCCTCAAAGTTAACAATGAAAATCAGAATCTGCTCTTCGGATGGCTGTAATTCAAAAACTATTTGAAATATGCATTTGAAATTTTAGTATGTTATTTTTAAAGGTATTATACTATTGAAACATGCAAAATTTTCCAATTATTTCAAAATGTCACACTAGTGGCCCCCCTTAAGTTAGATACAAATTTTCTTAAATGTTATTGAGGAGAGACGGCAGTCCCACGAAAAGATTTCTACACTTTCCGAGTCTATTTTTTAGAGATTTGAAATTTCATTATGAAAATTCTTGCATAAATTTTGATATTTGGTATTCCCACCATAGAGCTGTGCATATTGTTATAAATAGTATATTATTACCATAGTACTATATAAAAATTTTATAAACAGTCTCGCTTCAAATAATTTTAGCTCTTACAGAAGTACTCGACACTCGTACAACAATTTCACACCTATCAATAAAATAAAAGTATTGGTACATGTTATCTAAATTTCCTTCAACATTAACAATTAATATCTCAGAAAAAAATAAACTATATAAATAGAAATCTAGACTATTAAATGAAGGGTTATTACAGACATAGAGATAGTTTGAGTATTAAACCACAAGACTTAGGATGATAATCTGAGACAAACAGGGTATTTTTAATACACGTTTCCTTTTCTAACACATTGTTTTCGTATCCTGCAATATCATACCAAACAACCGGTATATGTATTACGTATACAAACTTAATATCGTTGGTATCTATCGTGTTCGTGTATTTACGAACGTATATCTTTCAATACGTTCATTCGAACGAACTCTTCTTCGACGTATTTTTTTTTTTTTTTTGTTCGACAAAAATATGAAATTTTTGCTATATTTTCACATTACATATTGTCTATTGTGAAAATAGTTCACGTACATACTTATATATATATATATATATATATATATATATATATATATATATATATATATATATATATATATATATATATATAGAAGAACGTCAGTGTTTGACAGATACATATCATCACAGGGGAATCACATATTCTTTTTTTCAAAAATTGTATATATCCATTTGTATATGATGTTTTATATTACACACACACACACATATATATATATATATATATATATATATATATATATATATATATATATATATATATATATATATATATATATGTTGAAAAAAGGTAGCGAATACATAGATAGACTCCTACGCACACATATTAATCAGCATTGTGTTCAATATATGGACAACTGCGAAATTTGCACTAAAATTAGATACCTTTGAAAAGTTTCTAAGCCAATTATTTTTTAACAAACATTAATCAAAAAGTTTAATAAAATTTGCATTCTTAAATATTGTGTATCTACTGAACATAATTGACAAAAGGTGTAGTAGAACAGTTCAGTCTTTAAAATTGAGTTCATGTTCAAAGAAGTTTCGGTCATTCTTAAAGATAAAAATTATCTAATGATGTTTTTTAGGTTAATTATTTATTACATTTGGAATTAGGTTCTCGATACATATTATTAATTATACATATAATTGTAACTTTGTACTTCGCATGTTAGTCAAGGCAGCGACTAGTTCTCCAGCTGTGTCAAATATGGTAGATACAGAAAAAATCTACTTCTTGGACTGTGAAATAAAAACATCAAGTGAGAGGGGCGAGACACAGGCTAGCTTATACACGTCCATTGTTTTCTTATGTATGTTTGTTTAGTATGTGTGAGTTATATAACAGGTTTTAGCCGGATTGTTGTCATTGCTATACATTGTTGAAGTATTTTATTGCAATTTATTAAGTTAATGTTATATTTTTATTTTTTTTGTTTAAATCAAATTTATACAATTTTTGTTGAGTTAGTTGTAATTTTATTTAGCACCTAAGTAGCGTGGGACAATTGTTGATTTCATTCAATTAATCAGATTCATAGTAAAATTAACCTTGAAAATTATTTTTTTGATAAAAAGTTATGTTAAAATATATTTTCTTTAAACTGTCACAGGAACTCCAAGAACTGCAACTCAGGAGGGAAAGGGAACATTTTGTTGCACTTCTTGGACTTTCACTGTACTTACAAAATTGTATAAAAGTATACATTGCTTCGGTTCGTATTGATGAACGACGTAAAAGTAAACATTTTCAAATTGTATGGAATCGATGTTTAACTCTGTATTCTCCTTAACAGTAAATTCAAAAATGTTTGAAAACGTAGCTAGAATTTTTTAGAATTTTTTTTGGCTTATAACACTATAAGATGCTCGAAATCAAAATGATAAAGAAGGTACGGAAATAGACGTTTTTGATGTCTATCTACTTGTTTAAGTTTTATGTTTATAATTTTTATTCGAAGTGTGTACCAAAAGTACTCTACTATTCCTATTATTTTATTATTTTAACCTGAAGTTTTCCTTCATAAACAATTAAATAACTTTATATACAAAAATAATTTGCCATAAACTACATCGCTAATATAAATAAAGGCTTAAAAAATTCATTTATTTTCCAAAACATCCTGAAACACTACCTACAATTACTTCCATACTGATCTCACAGAAACTCAAATTCACAGAAAAATTCAACGAATAAGTATACAGTCCGTAGATATAACCATAGTGTGCCCATAGTTAAAACCATGTATACACATATACACTTACTACATCAAAAATCAGTATTTCTGTCACATCAATATGTTTCATTTTTTTACTTTTTTATTTTTGTAAAATTTCTATTTATTTTTATTGATAGAAAAAAATTTATTGATTGATTTAATTTTTGGATAATATTTATTTTGAATATCAATTTTTGTTTAATATTTTTTTTAAGTTGAAATGATTCAATTTGCTTTTATAATTTTTAAATTTAAACAAAATTTTATTCAAATTTTTGTAAAATAGAAATACATTTTTGTTGTACGTTTGGTAGCATTAACAACTGCTAATTTTCCGATCATTAATTCATTCAAATACAAATTATATTCGAAATTTAAAACTCAAATGATAGGTAAATAAAATAGAAAATACAAAAGTTTATTTAACTTTTTAAACCGCAGTACATTCAATAATGTTGCTTCAGTGATGATCTGAAATATCAATATAGACCAGATTATGGACCGATTTCCAACAAGAAATGTTCTATGTGTGTTATTAATTTTCAAAAACTGGAAAAACCTAAATTTTCTTATCTTTCTTTTCTATCCCAAATCTTTAAAACTATACCACTATTAAGATTGTTATTAGCTTTATAAGTACATATTTTACAAGGTGGTCCAGAATTATGTACCGTAATTGCTGGAGCTGATAGTTCTTTCAAAAATAATGGTACCTTTTCACCTACACTGTTTTCCAAAACTCAATAATAAAGGAGATACATCCCTGGAAAGAGGTGAAACGAAAACCATCTTTTCATAAATATTTTCCAAATGCTTCTGAATAACGGATTGATATTTGAGGAATACGTATTTTGCGTTAGGACTTAGGAGGATTAAATTTATGTTAAAACTTATTTCACCACTTATGATCAAGTGATGGTTTTGGGTGGTAGGTGTGAATTATCACGTCTTTTCTTTTTCAAATTGCAGTTATAAATTTCATAACTTGTTACATTTCGATAAATAATACCGTTTTCGAGTAATTTAAAGTAGAAGTATCTATTTCCAAATTATCCCCTAATGATAAGTGATGGAATAATTGGTACCATAAGTAATTATCCTGATGTTCGTACTCACTCCTAAACTATGAATCCATTATTCATAGGTTCCTAAAAAATTTTTAAAAAAAGAAGTCAGTTTCGTTCCACTCCTCTACATTTCATCCCCCCCTTACTTTATCTCTCTGTTTATTGAGTTTTGGAAAAAAGTGTAGATGAAAAGGTACCATTATTTTTGAATGTACTACCAGCTCCAGTAATTACGGTACATAATTCTGGACCACCTTGTATATATGTATAATAAGACTCGTTCGTTAATTAAGTACGTAGTATTATTCCCTTAGTTAATATTCTGCTTATCAGTGGCAAAAAAAAAGAAAACACTCTAAATTCATACTCTAACTTTTATAAAATAATTCAAGCGTAAATATACTTTAGAAACTTTTAAAACTTTTATGTACCAATTCTCTTCTCCATCTATTTCGACTGCACGCCACTATTCAATTACAATCGGTTTAAAGGGTTAGGTATTACAAAAAGATTTTGTTCCATAATAGAGCTTTTGCATCACCATATAAAAAAAAATGTTGTTGTCACAATAAAATTAGAACAAATGTTTAATTTTTAAAAAACTATAAATAAGTTACCGAAAAATATTATCAGTTAGCAATCGTTAAGAAGTATTAGTTCAAGTAATTTCCCCCAGATTAAGTAATCAAGTATATTAATATTACATACTTATATTATTTTTGATAGAATTATTTATAAAACCACTAAATCTAATTAAGTTTTACCCGGAAAGAAGAATTAAAAAACTAAAATTACTTGACTAACGTGATATCTGAATCCATAATCAAGATTGTGATTTAAAATTAGGCAGTATAAAAAATTAAAATTAACTTCTCTCTAAGATTCATTAACACTTTACAATCAGTCACATTTTCGGAGAGAGGAACTTGATTCAAAATCACTTCAGGACTCTGCCCAAACAATCAGTTTTTGTTGTATAAAATCAACTTTAGCAGTAAAAGGTGACCGGCAATATAAAAGCTGTACTTGTGGCTGTAGATTAAATAAATGTTCATGGAAATTATTATTTGGATAATAAAATAACTAAATGGTCAGTAAAATGATTGAATATTATGGTCAATAAAATATTTAAGTGGGCAATTAAATAAATAGTTCACTAGTTGCCAACATCTAATAAAAGTTTGGATGTTACTTTCATTTAAATAGCGCAAAATTTTCGTTAAAAAGAGCGAATATTACTGAGCGGCTTATTTCAAAATACGTTACTATCCGTTTTAATTTTCTAGTGTTCCGTACCAAAATTGACAAAATAGAACATTTATGAAATCACTTCAGTGTCCATCCACGTGTCACAGGCGATTTTCTCTGAAAACATTTGACACGAAAATAACACAGAGATAAAGTGTGGTGGCCCGGTTATAGATGTAAAGTTAAATTTCGATTCTAAGGATTAATTTCAGGGGATAAACTAAAAAGTGAAAAAAAAAATTTTCCTGAAGAGCATCGAGTAGGGTGTTATAGGGTAAACTCTTTTTGGTAAACCTTAAAAATTGCTGTCCTCGACATTTAAAATCAAAATAATGGCTCAAAAAAACTAAAAAAAGTCATAAAAAGCAAGCTTGATGACATATTTTGCTTTGATAAAGATGTTGTTGGTCAATAACTATGTTAATGTTATTTATGTGGGTTATTTTTGTGAATTCATTAGACAATAAGTTCTAGAAATTAAAAAAGGAAGGAATAATTAATAAGTCTACACGCGATTATAACAATATCTGCACACCAAAGGCATAATAAATAATAAATACCCCTGTCGCAGCATCCTGCATAACATAGCGAATTTCCATTTACAAAAGTACGTTTTTCTCGGAAACTAGTGGATATAGAGTAATTGTAAATAAAACGTACTTTTGTAAATGGAAATTCGCTATGTTATGCAGGATGCTGCGACAGGGGTATTTATGTAATCTTTTCTCCTCTTTTAAATAGTGTAAAAAAAATTTCACAAAAATTCTTGAATAAGTGGAAATTTTGGCAAAAAAACAATTTTTTTCAAGAACAAAGACCATGTTCCTGGCATCGGACAGGTTCTGGCTAACGAACTTGTCCAACGGTTTGGACTTCCAATATTTTCACTAAATTTCGTAAAGCTAGGACATTTCGTTCGAGAGTTATCGTGCGGACACACACATATATATATATATATATATATATATATATATATATATATATATATATATATATATATTTTATATATATATACCTATATATATATATATATAAATATAATATATATATATATATATATATATATATTATATATATATATATATATAAGTCGCGACTAAAGTCGCTTCATGACAGTGCCTGTAATAACTGAATTCCATTCTGGAAATTCACTAATAATAAATTCAGTTTATATAAATTATAGAACAATAAGGTTCAGTTAGCTTAGAAAAAATTTTGTTGGGTTCGGTTACGTTACAAAAAATTTCCTTAGGTTCGGTTAGGTTTGAGACCAAATTTTCTTAGGTTCGGTTAGGTTAGCTCAAGTTCCGTTAGTTCAGTTAGATTAGAAAAAATTTTCGTTCACATTACTCCACCCACCGCCGGAGGTTTCTAGAACCGCCCCGGTAGAGGATTTTCTTATTTTATTGTTTTCTCAAAACTAGCTAACCTAGAATAATAGTTCAAAAACCTTTTTTATGTGATTTTTTTCCGTCTTTGCAATGATGTATAAAAATGTGGCAAAAACTTTTAAATTATAGCAAATTTTGGCAAAAAACTAATTTTTTGCAAGAACAAAAACCATGTTCCTGGCATCCGACGTGTCTGGCTGAAGAACTCATCCAAGATTTTTGGATTTCCAACGCTCTCACCCAATTTGGTAAACCTAGGACATTTCGTTCGAGAGTTATCGTGCTGATACATAAATACATACACATATATATATATATATATATATATATATATATAAATTTTAGTGAATATTATTTTTGGTTTCTAGGGACCTCAAAACAAATTTCTACCATATTCCCGGGCTCAAGTCGTGTCATGAGACCTACTGGAATAGCTGAATTTCTGGAAATTCGCTAATAGTATGAAAGGACCAGTAATTTATATTACGTACGAAAGATATTACGTACACGTTAACAAGAGATAAGTATTATAAATAGCATGTAAATTGCCAATATTTATTTCTCTTTCTGAGATACCCTAGACTTTAAAATTAAAATAGAAGAATAGTCATCCATGTTTATATTAAAAAATTTGAAAAAATAATATAAAAATTTTCACTATTTCCCCTTTTTAAATTGCGTTTTTCGTTATATTTTTTAAAAGAAAATATTATAGCAACTAGTTCTGCTTACAAATGTAAAAACCCTATATTAGAAAAAACGCCGTGAGCAGCGGAGCCCCATCACGGAAGTCGAATTTTTCCTTTCATCTTCGGTATTGAGTGTCTACAACCGAAATATAATTGAAAGTCCACAAGCGATTTGTAATTTTTGGTGGTTTCAAAACTAATGATGAGTGTCCGGTTGATCGGGGCTTTAAAAAAAGGTTTTAAGTTTTTAAGGGCTGAATCTCAGTTAATTTCAATTTTGTGCCGATAGCAGTTAACAGGGAAAAAGCCAACACAATTCGTACGAGGGCATTTCTATCCATGCTTATCCGCCAATTGCCTTTGTGTTTTATTTTTAAATATTAAAAAAAGGAACTTAAATAGTAAACTGGAAGGCTTTTATGAAGATATTTTTTCTTTCCTAAAAAATTCAAAATTTCTATTTTATAAATAATAAAAATCCAAAATTCCTAATTTATAAATAAACAGTGACTTTAATAACATTTTCAAATTACTTAATATGTATGTATTTCATTTGTTAAAAAATTGTATTCACTTTTTTTTAAATTTTTTAAAATTACTATTCGCCTACTTGTATTTAGAATAAAAGTAATGCATTTAAAACACATTTAACAATAGCATTCAATTCCGATGTAAAAATGGAAGAAGTGGGGGGAAAAGTAATATGGACTCCCTAAAAGGTACTAGCTGGATACTAACTGAATACACGTACAAAATTTCAGCCCTCTAGGTTTCCTTAGAGAGTCTCTAGACGTGTTAGAAACAAGCAAAAAAATTAAGGAAATATTGGCGTAAAATCGTGGGGTTAAGGGTTAAAAGTTGAAACCCCCAAAAAACAGTGTCCTGGCTATTAGCTTAACCTGTACACAAAATTTCAACCCTCTAGGTTTATTTGGGGAGATTTTGACCCGAACGAAACTGTTAAAAAACAAGAAAAATCATGTTCTTTTGGGTATAAAAATGGTGGCGGTAGGGTTTGAAAGTCGAGACTCCCAAAAGGCACCCCCTTGATACTAACTCAATCCGAATACAAAATTTCAGCCCTCTAGGTTTATTTGGGTGACCTGTGCGAGTGGTACAAACTTCGAAAACGTCGAAAATGCATGAAATTGTAGCTTAAAAATGAGGGGGGTGGGGGTAAAATATTAAAACCTCCAAAAAGCACAACCTAGGTACGAACTTTATCAACACACCAAATGTCAACCCTCTACGTTAATTCTGGGGGGCTGGGGGCCTGTTAGATCCAGCGAAAATCATTTTTCCCCCCTCTACTCCCACCAAGTCGTCCTAGGAAGCTGAATTTTGGATATGTTGTAGATAATTGACCGAAACATTATCTAAAACCGGTTTGGAAAAGTTTTATTGCTTTCCGTCCCCCACCACCCCCTTAAAGGTCGGGTCGGAAAAAAAATTTGCCCAAAATTTGACCCCACTTTGATAGTATGAGGTGCCTCGAAATTGAGCCCCATTTACCAAATTTCATCTCTTAACTTCCATATGGGGGCTCTACACAAATTAAAAGGTGGCGGGAATATATATATATATATATATATATATATATATATATATATATATATATATATATATATATATATATTATATCAGACATTTTTTTTCTACATATGCGTGTTCTACGGGTCCGAAAACGGATAGCGCCCCAACTCTCGCAGCTCTTATCGTATAGATTGTATAAATCTAATTTTTCGGAGAAAATTCGACTAAAAAGTACAAGGAATAACATTTCACCGATAAGATTTTTTGACATATTTTTGACATATATTAGCCGTTTCTTTGAAAAGATATTTGCGTATATACATTATACGTTAAATAATAAATTAATATTACATATCAAGTATGCAAAGGATGTAAAGCATGATAAAGTCCACTTAAGATAAACTGACTAATTTTCTTATGTGAATTTAATAGTAAATATAGGCAACTTATTTAAAATGAATTTCTACATATATATATATATATATATATATATATATATATATATATATATATATATATATATATATATATATATATAATATATATATATATATATATATATATATATATTATATATAACATATATATATATATATATATATATATATATATATATATTATATATATATATATATAAAAACATTTAATTTTGTTGCCGCCACTTTCTTGAATTACACAACTTTTGCTTCAATAAAACAATGTTATTACAGGTCTTTTTATAATACATAATATATATTCTTACGTCTTTGCTACACACTAACGGGCATAGGTTTCATATTTTTTAGCGTATCCGTAGATAGAAGCAATCCAAAGTATCCAAAAAAATTGACAAAAATTTTTAAGTGATTTTCTGGCCTAAAATATTATCTATTAATACATGTTTTATAATAAACAGATACGATCGTTTTAGAATTAAGTACTACAGCTTATTTCAGAAATTAAATTTAATTAAACTGCTATATATTCTACACGGAGAGAAAATTCCTATAAAAATTACTGTGCTCATACTACAAACGTGTAACAGGCGAACATATCCAATTTTTGTACGGTAAAATTATAAAATATTTCAGCCCTCTAGGTTTCCTTAGAGAGTCTCTAGACGTGTTAGAAAACAAGCAAAAAAATTAAGGAAATATTGGCGTAAAAATCGTGGGGTTAAGGGTTAAAAGTTGAAACCCCCAAAAAACAGTGTCTGGCTATTAGCTTAACCTGTACACAAAATTTCAACCCTCTAGGTTTATTTGGGGAGATTTTGACCCGAACGAAACTGTTAAAAAACAAGAAAAATCATGTTCTTTTGGGTATAAAAATGGTGGCGGTAGGGTTTGAAAGTCGAGACTCCCAAAAGGCACCCCCTTGATACTAACTCAATCCGAATACAAAATTTCAGCCCTCTAGGTTTATTTGGGTGACCTGTGCGAGTGGTACAAACTTCGAAAACGTCGAAAATGCATGAAATTGTAGCTTAAAAATGAGGGGGGTGGGGGTAAAATATTAAAACCTCCAAAAAGCACAACCTAGGTACGAACTTTATCAACACACCAAATGTCAACCCTCTACGTTAATTCTGGGGGGCTGGGGGCCTGTTAGATCCAGCGAAAATCATTTTTCCCCCCTCTACTCCCACCAAGTCGTCCTAGGAAGCTGAATTTTGGATATGTTGTAGATAATTGACCGAAACATTATCTAAAACCGGTTTGGAAAAGTTTTATTGCTTTTCCGTCCCCCACCACCCCCTTAAAGGTCGGGTCAGAAAAAAAATTTGCCCAAAATTTGACCCCACTTTGATAGTATGAGGTGCCTCGAAATTGAGCCCCATTTACCAAATTTCATCTCTTAACTTCCATAGGGGGGCTCTACACAAATTAAAAGGTGGCGGAAATATACATATATATAAATAAATATATATATATATATATATATATATATATATATATATATATATATATATATATATATATATCAGACATTTTTTTTCTACATATGCGTGTTCTACGGGTCCGAAAACGGATAGCGCCCCTACTCTCGCAGCTCTTATCGTATAGATTGTATAAGTCTAATTTTTCGGAGAAAATTCGACTAAAAAGTACAAGGAATAACATTTCACCGATAAGATTTTTTGACATATTTTTGACATATATTAGCCGTTTTTTTGAAAAAATATTTGCGTATATACATTATACGTTAAATAATAAATTAATATTACATATCAAGTATGCAAAGGATGTAAAGCATGATAAAGTCCACTTAAGATAAACTGACTAATTTTCTTATGTGAATTTAATAGTAAATATAGGCAACTTATTTAAAATGAATTTCTACATACATATATATATATATATATATATATATATATATATATATATATATATATATATATATATATATACATATTATATATATATATATATATATATATATAAACATTTAATTTTGTTGCCGCCACTTTCTTGAATTACACAACTTTTGCTTCAATAAAACAATGTTATTACAGGTCTTTTTATAATACATAATATATATTCTTACGTCTTTGCTACACACTAATGGGCATAGGTTTCATATTTTTTAGCGTATCCGTAGATAGAAGCAATCCAAAGTATCCAAAAAAATTGACAAAAATTTTTAAGTGATTTTCTGGCCTAAAATATTATCTATTAATACATGTTTTATAATAAACAGATACGATCGTTTTAGAATTAAGTACTACAGCTTATTTCAGAAATTAAATTTAATTAAACTGCTATATATTCTACACGGAGAGAAAATTCCTATAAAAATTACTGTGCTCATACTACAATCGACGTGTAACAGGCGAACATATCCAATTTTTGTACGGTAAAATTATAAAAATTATAGTTATATTATTGTAATTTTTATAATTTTACCGTACAAGAATTGGATATGTTCGCCTGTTACACGTCGATTGTAGTATGAGCACAGTAATTTTTATAGGAATTTTCTCTCCGTGTACAGAACACTGAAAACCGCGGCTTCCTGACCTAATTCCTTTTATATTTCTTAAAATCAAAATGTGATATTGAATTCATTTTTAATGAAATTCATAATATAAATGGTATATTTTTTCATATATAAAATTTTTATTTACATAAATATCTATTTTCATAATACACTATTTTTACCATTATATGAAATATCACAAATAAATGTTAAAAATAATAAAATTTTACTGCACAATTTAATATAATAGTAAATTATGACATGCCGCCGTTTACTTTAAAATCATACCTGAGTAATTCATTTAAAAACATACTGCCATGTCGGAAAAATTAAACTGTACGTCAAGCAAATTAAAATACGGAAGGTAGTAAGAACGTAAGTAGATTCCATACCCAATGTAAGTACTATTATAATGGAAAGTTTCTCGTCCTCTCCTATATCGTCTTCAAGGTGGAAAAATAAATATGAAACTAAAACTAAAAGTACAGGAAGACAAGAAAAACAAAATGATAAGATTGCATCTACATGTATATATTAGACCGGGAGCTGGTGACATCAAATGTACGCCATCACAGGGATTTAAAAAAGTTGTGTAAAAACAAATGGTTAAACCGACTGGGCACGAAACTGATGAAATTTATGGTACGTACACTAGTCGTATACCCACCCGATAGGATTTACCACCGGCAACATCTCAGAATGTCAGTTAGTGTTAAAGATTTATTAAAATATTATTTATTTTAATAGACATAGTAACATATTTTTATATATCCTTAACTTCAAAAATGACGAATTTCCCTGCAAATTTTTAAAAATCCTTTCTTAGTGCTTATATACGTTACATGCAAAATTTCATTCTTCTAAACCCAACAGTTTAGGCTGTGCGTTGACTATCAGTCAGTCAGTCAGTCAGTGTTAGAAATTTATTAAGTAAATATAAGATATTATACCCTCTTTCAGAATACTTCGAGGAAGTCACACTTCTTCCGGGAAGTGGGGGAGACGTTTTCGCTTCTAAAGAATCATTCATACAAGTTTTTTCTAAAGGTATATAAAAAATTTTACTTTTCTTCTATAGGTACGTACCGTAAATTTCATTAATTTTTAAGCTATTACAATTAAAAGCTATAAAAAAGACACATTTTCAATTTTTTTTTTATAAAGAAACCTCATATGCAATCGATCTGAAACCCTTCAACGTATATAAAACATCTTTTACGGCGTACAGCACACAGCTTCAACGGGTGGTAAGAAATTAAAAAAGCTTTTGAAAAAAAAAAAATAAAAAAATCACTGTTTTTTAGCTTTTTACGTGTAAAAAGAAACTGTAATTTAAAGGAGTAAATTTTTTTAGGTATAGTGATCCAGAAAGATTGCAACGCTTCCAACGCGCCCTCAAATGTCATAATTAATAAAAAGGTACGGTTTGCAGTAGTGATGTCGAGCCAAGGAGTAGTTAGTCGATTAATCGACTAAAGTTGTTTTTCAGACAAAATTAGTCATTAGTCGGAAATATCGAGTATAGAGTAGTCGACTAATCGACTAAATTTTTAGTTGAATTCATGAATAATAAGAGTAACCTATGTAACTCTTCCAAAAACAATGTTTTGTTTTGGATTTTGATTGATGACATTTAATATTTTTTTTTTTAAGAAAAAGAAAAATAGAGCACATTACAATGTGTTAATCGCATAAAAATGGATTTCAGTTTTTGGAGTCTACCTAATAAATAAAGTTATTAAATTTTCAGTCAATTAAAAAAAAAATAAACATTTTAGTAATTTAATCGAAGGTAAAAGAGTCGATTAAAATGACTAAATGTAAACAAAATTAGTCGACTAAACAGATTAATCGATTAATTATCCGACGTCACTAGTTTGCAGCCTGTGCGCCGTTTCTGAAAACGTAATTTTGAGTAAAACAAGTTTGAAGTTTCATATTTTATATATCTGTTAATGTATAATATTTTATATACGCATATATAGGTACCTAACTCGAACTCGATAACTACTCAATGTTTTTTTTTTTTTTTTTAAATTTTAACTGACGATTCCTGAGATACTTATAAAGGAAAAATGAAAAATAATGGGGGAAAAAATTTCGAATTTTTTCTGTAACCCTGAATAACCCTTTAAAAAATACTTTCTTGCAAGCATTGCTCAATCATACTGCGCTCAATTTGTTTGTATCCCGTTTATAACCATAATTTTTACACAACTTTTTTAAATCTCCATGTCACTAGCTCCCGGCTTATATGTTTATCTGCATCTGTATAAGTGCATATTGCACAAGAAAGCAATATGCTTGCTACTTTGTGTCTTATCTTATACTTTACCTTCGTTTTTACCAACCAAAATTGCAGATGTTATTTCACATATATTTACTATTTAAGTAATAATATGATTTTAACAGAATATAATGAAATATTTCCGATTTTTTTTATATGTTTTGAAACCCAAAACTACAGGTATCTAATCAAGAAATTTTGGATTTTTTGGAATTTATAAAAATATAATTTCACAGCACAGGGTGTCTAATTGTAAGATACCTAACAGTAAATTTAATTGATTTTGTTCATTCCATAGAATATAATCCCCAAATGTATGTAAATATCTTCATAGACTTTCCACTGCCCTGATGATTAGTAACTTCAACTCTTGAATAAAAAATATCATCCAGCATTAATGGAACAAGGATACGTACATACCTACACTCAATTATTAAAAGTCGTAAAGTAGATGTTATTCTACTCCGTAATATTTCCTATTCCGAAACCAGGAAGGTAAGAAGAACCAACTGTAAATGATGGGAAAAGTGGGTCACCAAGATCAATAGTTCAAGTTTGGAAGCCGTTGATTTTAAGTGAATATCACATTTACAGTAACTTCTTTAGGCGTGTTTTCTGCGGAAAATAAATTAAAATTTTCTGTTATTTTTTTCTATTTCGACTTCGTAGACGACTTCTTGTGTGAGATCTTGGTGTTTGATATATTCCTTAGGGGTTTAGAGGTCTAAATCTTACAAAATGAAAATACAATCAACTCCCGATTATCTGGCAGTAGATTTACCGAGCTAAATGTAAAATAATTTTAAAAAAAAAAAATTGACATATAAAATCAATACTTGTGACGAATAACAATCTTAAGAAAATCAATTCTTAAATAAGAAAGACTACCGAAGAAACAAACTGTTCTTACAAGCTTATTTTACTGTAATTATTTCAATTTGTTCAACATTCAAAATATGCATGTAATACTTCCAAATTTTTATTAAAACTTTTTTTTTATTTGATTTTGGATCAACTGTGATTTTGATTAATCCGTGCTCGTTCATCCCACAATCACCCCAGCTGTTTGAGAATTGATTGTATGCAAATTTGTCTGCGTATAGGTATACTATAAAACAGGGTTTCCTGCCGCCGTTTCCCGCTAGGTCAAAATAATACTTTATATGGATACCTGAACAAAATTCAACAAAATGTCAGGAGCGCAATATTTATTTATTCCCACCACCATAATCGAGCAACATGGTAAAAGATTTGCATAATTGTTTTTCACTTTCAAAGATAATAATATTTATTGTAGATTGTAGATAACCAATATATTGGTACCGATCATTTCAAATCCTAACAAACATTCAAAAAAAAATTAGTTTAATAGGGTGAATGCGGGAAAGATGCCGCACATTTTGAAAACACTTAATAATTCTTAAAATATGCATTTAATTGATTTGAAATTTGGTACACACTAATGTAAACATTGTTCTTTAAAATTATTTATAAATAATTTTAAATTTTGAGTCATAAACGATTCATAATTAACATTTTTGTAGAGCCTGCAAAGCGGCGTCTCTCCCACACCTATGGGAGAGATGCCGCATCAAAGAAGGTGAGACGCCGCATAGTTCATATTAAAAATTTTGCATTTTACACACATCTCCATACATAATGCATGCCATATGTAACCTTTTTCGTCACTATACATCTTAACCAGTCAACTTTTTTTTTATTTCTGAGTACTTTTCAAAACATTTAATACACAGGTAATCATCAGTATTTTCGTTATCTTCACTAATATGAGAGCTCTTCTTGATCCATTTGTGAATCTTTTATATTTACGTGGCATAATTTACAGTCCAAAAAAAAAATTACATAATTAAGGTATAAGTCTATGTTTTTAACATGTAATATGATGCGGCATCAATACCAACTTTAAATGCGGCATCTCTCCTTTTTGTTAGGATAGATGTCGCATGTTGCTATAGCAAGCATAGTGCGGAATTCTAACCTAAAATTTTATACAGTATTTTTAAAATCTTTACTTTAAACTCATTTTCATTAAAACAATGAATTATACATTCTTAAATTCTAATGAATTAAATGCTTGATAAAATATTATGTTAAAAAACTTACTTTTCAAAAAAACTTACTTTTCAATAATAAAAAGTTGAATAATTACTAAACTGATGGACTAATCATTCAGGCTCATAAAGGTAATCAGCTTAAATAAGTAACTTATTTTAAACATACAATCCATTAATCGCTCTATCTATCAATCAACGGACGAACTATCGCTACTGCGGCATCTCTCCCGCACTTACCCTAACAAGAAAACTCAAAGAATGCAAAAAAAGATCAAACAACGAGAAAAGAATTATGAGCACAAAACTAAAAGAAATAGGAATTTCTCCTATTTCTAATTTTTCCAAAGCAAGAGCTCCAAACAGGTACCGTAAACTGAGTCTACTTTAACATATTGGGGTCTACTTGGACGTAGGAATAATTTGGACACTTTGATTATTCTTAATGAAAACTTGTTGTAGGCACTGTTGTTCTTCAGAGGACGACGACATTCCTTTCAGTGCTTTAACTGAGAACACTAAACACTAAAATTTGCGTAGTATTTGTGACTTTCGGATTTATTGCCTAGACAAAGACTAAATTTTCTGGGTCACCTGCAAACAAATATTGGTGTACGAAATGTGCAAGAAGATATTCCAAAATTTCTCCGTGCGAGATCTCCAAGTAAAGTATTTTTATAGATTTTTTTGCTTTTTAAATATATTCTGAAATGGTTAGTTTTATGAGAAAATTTTTTTTTTTATATCAAAAGTTACAGTGTAATAAATCTCATAATAATTCTTTTTATTGAAATATCAATATTTTTCGAAATAATTGCAAAAAACAAATATTGGCAACTCTATCAAAAATTGTACAGCAACTCTTCGGCTCTATTGTCGAATCGTCCATTTATATATTATGACGTTAACTTAATATAATGGTTTTTAATGTTTAATAAATCTTGAAATAATCTGTAGTGACATAATTCTTGTATATGAAAAATAAAAATAAATATGAATCTCACATTATAACACACTCTATAATAATATTTTCGTGTTACTTAACAGAAAATAAATATAGTAATAATAAAAGTTGAGAAACGAAAAAGTTTCTACTTTACAGTTTTTACATATTTTATTTTTCCTTTTTTCTTTCTCTCAACTATGTTATGAGTAGTATAAGTTACGAGTTCATCATATATGTACCAGTACCTACTACTTACTATTTTAAAAAATAAAAATTTTTATAATCTGTAAATCTTCATAAAAATTTTCTAAAAAAGGAAAATGAAAAAATAACGTTAAACACAACTATGTTTTAAAAACTTTTGGAAACAAAATATTTCATTTTAATGGTGCTAATTTCAAAATTATTTTATTTTACGTCATAATACACAATAGAAGAGATTTGATGAGGTATAAGATAAAATATTTTGAAAGTATAGGTACACACACAGAACATCAGATAGAACACTACTATCCCTTTCAGTAATCAGCAGTGTGCACTTCTGAGCAAGTTAGGCTACTTAGTATTCACTCGTTCGGTGGTAGTGGATGGGCGTAGATCAATTGTTTTAATCACGTTTTGATTGTTATATACTATAGTCATTGTTACCACCACCGCACGAAGCCACATACATGCGTATGTAGCATTATATATACGTATGCGACACCACGCAACACACCTTAGATCACTCATACACACAAGATAGATCACACAAATTCAGACCAAACCCAATGCACATATATAACATATTTTCTATCCTTTTGTGGTTAGGTACACTGGTTTCTAGTATGGAGATAGCAGTGTTCCCTCTGAACATACATCATATTTTGATAATTTTTTTAAGGCGACATATATGTAAAAACTGTATTACTTAACTCCTTATATGGTAATGCAGTCTAGCAAGGTATTTTAATTGTAATCAGAACCCCAACACAATAGGGGCCTCCACAAAATTAATAATAAATCTCTCAAGACAGAAATGGAATAGGAAAAACTTATTGTCTTATCGCAGGCCTTCACAAAAATGCTCAGGGACTCCCACATATGAAATTCTCAGAAGGCACGCCACATGAGAAATGCCAAAAGAATTCTCAAAGATAAATCCGGCCCTAAATGTAATATTTTTAAAAATCCGGAATTAAAATACACATTTTAGTCATTCATAATAGAGAGTAAAGTATCACTTTTAGTCCCAAGAAACTAAAAATATTTTATAGAGCGGCATTAATCAGCAGCCAAAATTTTAGCTTAAATAGTGTCACTAAGTAACGAATTATTTGTTTAAAATAATAAACAAATTCAAATTTGTGAATAAATAATAAACAAATATTTTACTTCACAAAAATACCACTTTTATTTTGAATATGTGACAATATTGTTTCGAGCCGTCAGTGCATTTTCAAACAGAATAAATATTACATTCGTTACATGCCTTATATACTAATTTTATCTATACCTATACTTATTAAGGGGGAGTGGTATGTGATGTGGAAGTGCAAGGGGTGCGAGTGGTAGGAGAATCCAAAAATCAAGAAAAACAAGATTACATTACATGTGACAAGAGGCAAACAAACACGTGGCAAAAGATTGAACTTGAAAATGACAAAAAGACAATATTACAGTGAATACAGTTTTAAACAGAAATTAAAATTTAAATAAGTTATAATATTGAGAATAAAGTTGAACTGTAAATATCGGTATAATCATTTAAAAGGTTTACGGAGAAATTTCTATTGCTTCTAGGATTGTTAACTTCTGTCCTTTACTTGCCTCATGTAACACTGTAATTTCCCGTTCTGGTGTGTGTCAGCTGTCTATTAAATTCCTCGCAAAAGCAGAGTCGGATTTCTTATTTCTATATGATATGACCTGAAATGCTCTACTCTCCGGGTTTCAAAGTTTCTGCCAGTTTGACCGATGTAAAAACCATTACAATCTTGGCAGTTTAATTTGTAGATATCCGATTTTTTAAGTTTATCAATTTTTGTTTTATTGTTATATATTAAGTTTCCTAAATTAAAGCCTGATTTAAATGCTATATTTATGTTTGATTTTGCTTTTAAATTTTATCTAATATTTTACCAAAATATGTTATAGTTTTAAAGTTAGCTTTTGGTTGTGGTTTAACGGAGGAGTAAATTTCATTTAAGATTTGTTTAAATTCCTTCTTAGCTATTAATTTATCGATTAGGTTTGAATTATATCCGTCATTTTCGCTATTGTTTTAATATTATTTATTTCTTTTTTGAAATTTTCTTCCGATAAAGGTACATTAAACGCGCGGTGGATCATTGAATTGTTGGCGGATCGATCCGTCGAAGCCTATGATTACGTCGTCCACGTATCTATACCAAAATTTTACATGTTGTTTGGTTAGTGTATTATTTCTTCTAAGTTCGACTTATAAATTTCTGCCAACAGAGGGCTCAGAGGTGATCCCTTTGAAAGGTCACTTGTCTGTCGGAAGAATTTATTGCCGAACTCAAAGTAGTTTTGTTTTAAAATTTTATTGAAGGTATTTATTAACTTGGATTGTTTTACTGGATTTTTTATCTTATTGTTTATTATTTCGCTAATCAAGGTTAGACACTCCTTGGTAGAAATATTGGTGAACATACTACGTACATCCAGGGACACCAGTTTGTTCCGACCGGGAAAGGATGTATTATTTAACTAATTTAAAAGTTGGAAGGAGTGTTTGATGCTATGTTTGGAGGTGAATTGGGTTTCGGTTTTAAAAAATTTTTGGATTCTCCTACCACTCCCACCCCTTCCACTTCCACATCACATACCACACACACTTAATAAGTATATGTAGATAAAATTAGTATTTAAGGCATGTAACGAATGTAATATTTATTCTGTTTGAAAATAAACTGACGCGACGGTTCGAAACAATATTGTCACAGTTTCAAAATAAAAGTGGTATTTTTTCGAAGTAAAATATTTGTTTATTATTTACAAATATGGAGTACCATAAAGTAACGCTCAAATCTATTAATATTATAAAGGGTGCGAGCAGACACGAGCTTTTGAAGTTATATTCAAAATTACGTGCCAAATTAAGACTACTCTCAGAATATTTGGTACATCCAAGAATGTCTGAAGAGAAAAATATTTCCAAAATTTGTCAACTTGAAGACCAGGACGAAAAACCAAGTTTCCAAGAAAGCGGTGGAGGCTGGTAAGAAGGCCTGGTTAAAAGAAGAAGCCCATAAGTGGTATCAACAGCGAGACGTCATTGTGTCCCAACTTCAATACCTAGAATTCTGCCAGTTTGACGATCAAGTGTAAGCGAAAAAATTCATAAAAAATATTTAACACAGTTAAAAAAATTAAACAAGTTATGTTTTAAACAAATTACCTTAAACGTCAATCGGGACCCAAAAAAATTAACAACTAATACAATAACTTCTAATCAATTCTGTTAGGGACCACTGTTTTCCCAAGTCTACTCATAACTACCAGAGAATCTCTTTTCATGTCCCTCGTTAAAAAGAAAATCATCTTATAAAATCATTCAATTCAGTTAAAATACATAAAATTGTAGCATCATGTACAAATCACCTAGAGACTTTCAACAGTAAATTGGAACACATATTTTTAATTTACCATTGAGGGCAATTAAAATAAACAAAAATAAAACAACAAAAAATTGAAGTAGATCAAAATAAATGATAAAATTAACTTGTTATAAAGTAAGTACAGTGAATGGGGTCCATTCACGACCATAACACATTCCTACATTCATATTATCCCCGTTAAATTGTGTTCAATTTGTCTTACTGTTTATTTTATTTCACGTTGATATATCACAATGTTATATAATAATACGAAAGGGTACCTACCATACCTACCCATTCATAGTAAGATTTTATACTGCTAAAAGTAAGTGCTCCTTGGAGTAATAAAATCAAGCAATATAGAGTCAAGTCAACGCCACACCGCCAAGCTCCCGCTCACCAAGTACCGCTGGCAAGCACAAGTTGTAGTGTTGTAGGTAGGATATATTATTGTATAAACTCCGCGTACAGTCAATTTCTTACAATTTTATTTCATATGTCTACCGGAAGGTGGTAGGTTGGTGTGGTATATTCTTTCTGTGGTTGATGATGATCATTTTTTATATTTCTTTTTCTTTTTTCTTTTTTTGAGTATACAAAAAATGAGTGGGGGTTTATAAAACGACCGTTTTAATATCTTTATTAAAGTATTTGTATCTTGAGAAAGCTCATAACATTACCGTACCTACTACTAAAAACATTAAGACAATTAAAATTATTACTCCGTACAACGAAAGAATAGATCGGAATAATCGGAAACAAAGTTGGAAACTTCCAAAATTACACTTTTAAAATCAGCAATTACCACAAAAAGAACTTAATTACACGAATGCCGCGCAAAACGATACACCAAGAAAGGTTTGTCTCTTTCTATGTTACTATAAGTGAAGCGTATATTGGGTGTTTAAAATGTACACATATATCGATATACACATAAAGGCAATAAAGGTAACATAAGTGTGATAAAAATAAAAAATAAAATAAAAAAATTTTGTACATATCAGATCCGTAATAATAAATGTACACATAACGATATCACCTTTTTCAAGTTAAAAATATTTTTAAATATTCATGTTATGATATCGTTTCTGAGAAAAAACATCGTGAAAAACGCACATATTCTGTTCAAAACTAAATATGTATTTAATTATCTAATATATCAATTTATAATTTTGCATAAAAAATACATAAACATATGACAATTTGAAGATTTGAAAATAATATGTATATATGTGATTAAAAGCCTACGAATTAATGTTTAAATAAATCAGAATATACATATGACATATCTTACATAAGGATACATAAATTATGTACATATTTCTTTTATTTAAAAAGTTGCATTATAAATGATATTATTTTTGTAAGTAAAAATTTTGAATTAAAATATCTAAAGGAACAACTGTATACACTACATTTTAGCAAAAAAAAACGTGATAAGGTAAATAAATAACGTTCCATCTCTTTCTCAGTATTCAGTTTGCAAGAGAACCTTATTGTGAAGCAAACGTGTATTTAGGACAACGTTGAAGGACACAAGCAGAGAATGTATTTATTTCAATGACTAGACATTTACAATCACGATCGAAGAAGGCCGGTTTCGATTCCTGCTTCGGCTGGAACTTTTTTTTCGATATGAGAAGGACTTCGACAAGAACGACGCGGAAAGTTTAGAAGTACATAAGAATACAACACCGAAAACATTTCAGCAAGAATTAGAAGGAAGATGTCATCTAAATTTAAAGTATATGTAAGGCGGCTATGAGCAAGGGAGAATATCAGTTAATCAATCGATGTTGTACAGTCCATACCTTTCTCAACACAATTATAAACTCATATATGTATTGTTAATGAGTTTATTCTACAACAGAAGTAGGAAAAGAAATTTTTGGTCTTAAATAATTAAGTTTCTGTAATGCAGTTGCTGATTTCAATAAAACAATTTGGAAGCAGTTTAGGTATGTGAAAAAGTTTTTTAACTTCCAGCGCCACCTTTTTCTCTGTATTGAAATTTCATCCCTGTCGCTTGTTTACAAATTGACGATTTAATCGTTAATGACGATTATTCAAAATGTGTATCATTGTAGATTCACATACATTGCATAAGAAAGTTTAGATAATTCCAGAAAATTATACTCGTATGTTCGATCATTCTAGAAAACGACCCCTCCGAAAAAGATAGGTAAATCTGCCTAAGGTCCAACGTGGGCCGGGAGTGTCATGGTAGGGTTCGCCCTTGCACATCTATTCCAATACTGCAATATTAGGTCAAGATGGCTTTGCGTTTTCGAGTTGTACCAAAATGTTCAATTTTGGACTTTTCCCGATTTTCCACTTTCCTTCCCCCCAAGTGCATAAGTATTATATATATATATATATATATATATATATATATATATATATATATATATATATATATATATATATATATATATATACATTGCATGTAGGGTTGTAAGAGCTTCATAAGCAGCTCTCCAAAACACTGTGTTTAGAAGAAGATATTTATATTATAAGATAAATAACTTACAAAAACACATAAAACGTGATCTTGGACCAAAATCAGACATAGATTTTTGAAATCTACGCCTTCGAATTAGTAAATATATGTCTAACAATATTTCGCAAAATTGGGCCAAGTAAGGCTAATTTAAGGATTTAAATACAAGGGGCTCTAATGACACTCGCTGTTTCAGCCGCCTTAGTGGGTTGTTGAGCCATAAAATATGGCGACGCCTTCCTCTCACCCTTAAAAAAAATAAGCGTGTGCGATTAAGGCTCATTACCGGTATTTTCATCAGTATGGAAAGGTCTCACAAAATATCATAAATCAAAAACAATGACCCCCGTCACAAAAAAGTAAACTGAAAAGTTAAAAACAAGTTATCCTTGAATTTTTATCGCAGTTGGGCAACAGTTTCGTTAAGGACACCTGTTCGTTAAAGAGACCTATTTTAAAAATTCTTTGATTGTTACAAAGTTAAACTATTCTAAACAGGCACAGACTCAGTTAATTTTTTTTAAAAATAGGATTTTGTATAAATAGAAGAAAATTTGTTGAAACTTTTTAGGAAAAAGAAATGTAAAACAACCATGTGGGATATTATCAAAATTTTATTTAAACCACATTTTCATACCCTAGGGATTCCCGCCCCTCGTACTCTCCATATTTGAAATTTTTCTGCAATATTTTTAATACGTATTGTTAATCTGATCTTTTACCCGTTACACGTGTTTTTATCGGTTAGGTAATTATCTTTAAGACATACTTGACATAATAATTGGAACAATTATAATAATGAGTTTCTTACGTGACAAAATTTTGAAAAAGTTTTAAATTTAATACCATTTAAAAAGTTAAACTCACTGCGCCATGTTAGACTCACTTTACGATAAATTCGATATATTTTATAACCAAATATACTTAACTACCAACCTAGAAATGAGCAATAAAAGTTAAAATAAGTGGCATAAAATATTCAAAATATTTACGATTTAAACATGCATTAAAAAGGATTCTATCAAGGGAATCTGTAACTTTACTAATAAACATTGAAAATGTATGTTTAGAGAATAATAATTGTAAATATAAACGCCTTTTTTGGTATTTTATACAAAATTGTTGAATTTTGTACTAATAACGGTTTTGTTAGTTTTTGCTAGGAATTATGTATATTATGTTCAGTTTTTGACAAGCAATAATTCTGTCCTGATAAGTTTAAAAGCCTAACTTTTTTTCTAAATGCTTTTTTGTAACGTTTTTGAATCGCTCTAGTGATTAGATATATTGAAATTCATATTGATCCTAGCTCTAATTTTTAAGATCGTTTTAGATAAAGGTTCTTTGTATCAAACTAATACTTGACAAGAAACACAATTTCCTCTAAAATTTTGTTCTGAGGCGATAAGGTATTCTATGTAATAGGGGCAAAATTAATTTGAAATTTCATTAATATTTCAAATTGTTAAACACTAGGGATGTTATGGATGTGAAATTATGGATACGGATATTTAAAAACATTTTTTTCGGTTTCGGTTTCGGTTACGGATATGTGAAAATATCGGATAATATTGCGGATACGGTTACGGTTATAGAAAATTGCTTTCGAGGAACATTTTTTTTAGAAAAAAGGGAAAAATTTTACCCCAAAAAGAGAACGCCGCACAAAAATCGCCGGAAATTTATCAAAGGAAATATATGCAGTAAAATTTGCTTCGATTTAACCTCAGTTTTCTAAAGGCAATTGTCTGTTATTATCCGAAACAAATCCGAAACTTTTATTTTCGGATACGGTTTCGGTTTCGGATATGTAATTATTTCGGGTATCCGGTAGTTTCGGTTACGGTTACGGATATCCATAACACCACAGACATTCAAACTGTTAAACTAGAGTTAGAAAAACTAAGAGTTGTACAGCAGTCATCATTGGTAAAATTGTCACCATTTAATTCGTAAAATTGTTCTAATGAAAATACTGAGATCAATCTAGAAACTATATATTATTGCTCAAAACTAAGGAAGTATAATGGTTATACATAACGGTTATACATAAATCCTTAAGGAACGTAATGGGTATAAGTATTTAAAGACTACGGATAGTAAATATGAAAAGAGTAACGACTATGTTACCAGATTATAATTATAACACTTGATTGCTGGAAGTGTTGAGTAATATTAACTGACAATGAGTGCGGTAGCCACCACCCTAGATTTCATATACTCCGTAACTAAATATAGTGTAAATGAACTATTATACATCAAGGGACTAAAGTGTGACTTTTGATCTGGAGTGTAAGGCTTCTTGACAGAGAGCCTGTGCAAGGTTGATAACTGAGGGTTAATCCTCTTTTCAAATTCGAATATCCTAATACATATTACAAAAAATTACTCAAGTTAAAAATTATTCAAGATTATTTTAATTGCAATATTGGTAGTACACGTTTGTTAACACTTTCAGTCCCACGGCTTCGGCATCCGAAAAGAATCAAAACAACCGCTGAGGCGGATCGCGATCAATGATTAATTGATTGCGCACTATGTATGTGTATATACTCAACTCACACAAACACCAACACACACTACTTTCCTGGTTTCTATAAAAAATTTTAAAATAAACAATATAAAAACCAATAAAAGTATGTATTTGTTTTTTTTTTATTTATTTTTACCAGTTTGTTATCTAAACTTTCTGTAATTCTCTAACTGATGTTAATGTGTTTGAATGTCAAATATATGTATGCACGTATCACATATATGTACATGTTAAGGGGGACCACCAGTGTGACCGCCTTAAAAAAAGGTGATTTTTGGAAATTTTTTTAAAGAAAACTACTGTAAAGAATGTTTTAATATTTTAAGGATATATTCGTTGATATATAATAAATTCATGATAAAAATTTTAAACTAAAAAATTGAAAATTCAGGGACTTATTCGCGATCTCTCAAGGCTCCAAAAAAAAAGTTCCCTCACTGCTGCACTAATAGCAAATTTGAAAAATGTAATTTCTCTGTATTTTACCTTTTAGTTTTAATCACTGAGAATTTTTACTAAAATTATTTACGATGTACTCACTATAACGGTCATAGTAAAACTAGATGAGTCGTTTAAATGTGCCAGGGTCTAGCTTCTCCACAATATGTTACGGGCAGCTACGTCCTGAAACTCCCGAACTATCAACCTTTATACATTTCTCTGTACCTCAAAATTAACAATGAAAGTCAAAATCCGCTCTTCGGATGGCTGTAACTCAAAAACTCTTGGAGATATGCACTTGAAATTTTAATATGTTATTTTTAAAGGTATAGACTATCAAAACATGCAAAAAAAAATTTTACAATTTTTTAAAAACGTCACACTAGTGGTCCCCCTTAAATCATTTTATGTATTTGTTTTTATAAAGTTTCTTTAAAAATATTGTTGGCTTCCAGGGAAGTTTACCGTGAAAGTGCTCGGGCTTCATAATGTTAAAAATATATACATTACTGTACAATTTTTCTGTAATGATACACCCCTTTTTTGATGAAAATCTCATTTTACTACATTAGGTATATATCAAATAAAATAACTTTTCCAGGAAATGGAATAAAATCGGTAGGCAAAGAATTTAAAACGTTATACGTAATATAAAAGTACTTATCCCCCAGCCCTTCTGCATATAAATATTTACTTAAAAACAATAGGTACTCACTTTTCTCAACAATTAAATAAAAACATTTTAAATTTTCCAGCCGTGAAAATTCGTACAATTGAAAATAGATCCACTATAATTAGAAAGGTGTAAAAATCCAATAAGTTAATTCCTTTTAATACATTCACACTCCACCCGACATACATACTTCCGTCTAATTTCTTTTACATTCAATTAAATCACAAAACGTAATAGGATTTAAATAAAAATACTTGCTCATCTTCTCTCTCTTTGTCTTCTTCATTCTTTCTTGTTTTTCACTCTCTCTAATCGTGTCTTTGTTTCATTTTGTTAATACGTTCACTACTTGCACATCAACATTTTAAAACACAGACTTTTCAAAAATGTTTTTATAAACGTAATAAAAAATGAAATAAAAAATGTACAGCAACTTACTATGGGTAGATCATACGAAACAGGGTGTTAATTTTTAGCTGAATA
Source organism: Brachynemurus nebulosus (assembly GCA_035578155.1). Classification (NCBI taxonomy): domain Eukaryota; kingdom Metazoa; phylum Arthropoda; class Insecta; order Neuroptera; family Myrmeleontidae; genus Brachynemurus; species Brachynemurus nebulosus. The sequence goes on along the minus strand of JAPWDM010000008.1, from coordinate 41,266,999 downwards.
ATAGTCACACCCATCTACAATTCTCCTTAGATGTAACTAACTGTTCAAAAGGGGCATTCCACGGGAAATGGGAAAATAAGTAATTTTTTTTTTAAATTGATATGATCAGTACCAATTTATTCTTAACGAAATGTATATTAATTAAATTTACAAGGTCTGTAAAAATTGTTTCGAAAAAAAATAGGGAAACTATCTTTTTAACTATGACAAGTTGTTGTTTAGTTCCGAATAAGTTGTACAATTTTTTGCATATGTTGGCAACAATGTTTTCGGCTATCTTGTTTTAACATTTTCAAGCAAACGGCGTCGGAGAGTGAAGAGCATTTCTTAATTTTTAATTTGACATAAAAATATAGTGGAAAAGGTAAAAATTTTTCTCTAAAACTCATAAATAAAATGAGCACGTAGCATGTCCCGCCAGTCACACGAAAATATACAAAAGTTGTATTTCTAACCTCAAAATTGGTCGTACTAAAAGGGAGCTTTTTGGAAAGTAAAAATTGGCTAACTGTTGTACTCTTTAGCATATATTTCTAGTGAAAAGTGGGTCAGAGGTGGTTTTCATTTTTGTCTCACCAGTCACAGTGACTGGTGAGACATTTTTTTAAGACTTGTTATGGACTAATCTAAACATTTCTAACCTGTTTTTCACCCAATTCAATGCTTTTGGCGAATTTCGGAAACTCGAAATTCAGCTATTTTTATAAGTATGATTGCTATTTCCGTTTTTACATGAATACTGTCGAGCGAAAAAGGAAATCTAGGGAAAATTTAAAAAGTGATTAAACTAAGTGGAAGATTGCTGAAGAATTTTAATTTTGATAATTTCATAATTTTCTCAAAGATTTTAATAAAAATTGTTAATTCGCTATAATATTGTCTTAATAATTAATTAATAATTCTAAATATGAAAAAAGGGGTTCATTTTTTAGCTGGTTTCGTATTAGTCCCACCAGTCACAATTTCTACTGTCTATATTTTCTTGTAGAAATTAAGCTCGGTGCTAATTTTTAGTTCATGTTGTAGTCTATTTAATTATTTAATAGCTTAGCCAAAGACATCTTACTATGTATAGTATTTGGGCTAAAATCTCGATTAACAGTACAGAAGGCGAAGGTGAGGTATTTTTTACTGTCCCACCAGTCACACTCCTTTCGCCACTAAAATATTACCCAAATATGTGCATAAATTATATTTTTCGATATTAGTTTCATAAGTTGATTCATAATCTATTGTAAAATATATATTTAATCTTAATATTAGATCAAAATAGAAAATTACGGGTCTAAAAATTAGGAATTTTGCAGTCAATTGTCCCACCAGTCACTATGGAAAGTCCCAAAACTAAAATGTACAAACAATTTTATTAAAAATGTAAAATCATTTACTACAGTCATATAAGATGAAAATGATATAAACCTCGAAATGAAAGATAATAAACTATAAACTTGTATTTAAATCTTTGTTTTGATATTCTATAATGTTGTGTCATAAGTCTCATAGAATCTTGTGTATGCTAGTCAAGATATTCGAAGTCAAAACTCACAAAAACTGGTCTTCTTAAAATAGATAATGATCTATTTTAAGAAGACCAGTTTTTGTGAGTTTTGACTTCGAATATCTTGACTAGCATACACAAGATTCTATGAGACTTATGACACAACATTATAGAATATCAAAACAAAGATTTAAATACAAGTTTATAGTTTATTATCTTTCATTTCGAGGTTTATATCATTTTCATCTTATATGACTGTAGTAAATGATTTTACATTTTTAATAAAATGTAAAGTCATTCTAAAAGTCATTTCGAGCGTTCTCAAACTCTAAAAGTCATTTAGAGCGTAGGAAATGTCCTACGCTCTAAATGACTTTTGAAGTTATTAGAAAAGTTGTAGAAGATAAAATTTTCTACAAATTTAATCTTATACAATATTTTATACAACGAACCAACCTTGCTTACCTGTATGTATGATAATGAAAGGTTAACTGTAGAATCCCTTACTTAGTACAATTTATAAAGGTAGTATCCCCTAGGTACTAGTTCAATCAACATACAAAATTACAGCCTCCTTGGTTTATTTAAGGGGTTATGGGCATGCCAATCCCGCCAGAAACACTTATTCCCTTCTCTACTTCCTCCAAATCGCCCTAGGAAGCTAAATCTTGAATATGTTGTTGACAATAGACCTACATATTATATCTAACTAGTTTGGAAAAATTTTGTCCTTTTGGTGCCCCCTAAAAGTTGGGGGGGAGGTCAGGTCCTAACTTTTTCCAAAATTCTAGAACGGATTTAAAATCTGCCTCCACCCCGATCCGATATAAGGTAAGCGCTCGCACTTATTCACTCTCTATCCCAAGAATGGTTCATTGTATAAAATACAGCCTAAGATCAGATTTGTAGAGAATTTTATCCTCGACAACTTTTTTATAACATTAAAAATCATTTAAAGACTTTGAGACTTTTGATCCATTTTTGAGATTTTTGATCTTGAATATTTTAACTCGCCTACATGAGATTCTTTGATACTTTTGAGGCAACATAAAATGTCAAAACAAAGATTTATATTAGGTGTACAACTAAGTTCTATACGTTTTTTGCAAAGCATGTAATCTTTTAGAAATAGCTTGTTGAGTGATGTTCAACTTTTCTGCAAGTTATTGTTGTGTTTGCGCTGAATCCTAGTCCAGTAATTCCTGCAATTCTTCGTCACTGATTGTTAGAGGCTCCAGAGCGTCGTTAATCATTTAAATTGAAATATCCATTTTTAAATTTCCGAAACCATCTTCGACACGTACTTTCATCAATAGCACTGTCACCATAAGTTGCACCGATTATTCTTTGAGCTTCAGCAGCACTTTTTTCTTGATAAAATTCGAATAGAAGACAATGGCGGATATGCACACTATTTACTTCCATTTTCAGCTCAAATATATATATATATATATATATATATATATATATATATATATATATATATATATATATATATATATATATATATATAGGGTGGAAATTAAATAACTCTATCCTTTTGAGAGGTGACTCAGCACCCTATAGACATTAAAACCACAAGAATCTTTTTGGAATTAACAGTTTGAGAAAATCGCATATTAACTGGCTACATGATGCTTCAAAATTTTTCTAAGTACGCCCCTGACTAAATCATGCATAAAAAGCTTCTTAATATCAAAGGCACAAAATAATTTTATTGACTAAAATTCAATAAAATTTTGTAAACATGATTAGGTCGTAAACGTGTTTCCCAGATCTTTTTTTAAAAACAGAAAATTTATCTTACAAACATGAGATGGTCAGAGCCGAATTAAAAATTTTTTTGAAAGGCCCCTTTTTTAAGAATCAAATTTTTTCTGTTAAAAAACACTTTTGGTTCAATTTTTTGGCAAATATTAATTACATAAGTGAGATCTACCAACTGTTTTCTTACGGAGACTTATTTACGTTCCAGCCTATATATATATATATATATATATATATATATGTATGTATATATAGGGTATATATATACAGGGTGTCAGAGAAATAATTCATCCTTTTGAGGGGTGACTCATAGCACCCTGTAGACACTAAAACCGCAGGAATTTTTTCGGAATTAACAGTTTGAGAAAATCGCGTCACCCCTCAAAAGGATAGGAGTTATTTCTCTTACTTCATATATTGAAGATTAATATATTAAGAGCGTGATGAATTTGCAGAGTAATGCGTATTAATAATTAACCTATAACCGGCTGTGAGATAACGCCATCTTTTGAAAACGGGTAGAACTTAGTCGTACACCTAATACAAGTTTGCTAATTTTTCTATTTCAAATCTTGTCATCAAAATATTTCAAAATGTTTTCTTTTTTCTATAATTTATGTCTACCTATATTATATAAGCAAATGTACACTCAGTATGAAACAACTAACTCGCTAACATGTACGTCTTGTCTTACTGTTGAATACAATGTTTCCCATATTAATATTCACAGTCATGATGTGTTAAGATGTGAAAAACAAGGCAAGAAAAATATGAAAACTAAAAAACTTTTTCGTAGAGTACGACTGTTCTGTTTTCTTCTACTCTACAGAGCAGACAGACTATTCTCATGCCACACCATTCTTCGTCGTTCGTCTAACAACAATAAAGTGTTTTATAAATTATATTTTCATACACACATAAAGATATATCTGAATATTCAAGATAAGATAGATTGTGTATATTATAAATTTTATAATATATCTTTTATTATTCAACTTTTAAATATATTTACCGAACAACGTACATACAAATATACGTATGTATCTGTGTATGTATGTATTCTGTGTACATCAACGTTTTTCCCTGGATTCATATTATCATACACTACATATCAAAATTATGGATCGATTTATTTTCGACAGAAAAAAAGTTATATGAAAGTTTGTTTGAGTAAATATTCTTTTTCTTGTTTACATGTCTGCACCATATGTATTATAGGATTGACCGGGGTAATTGTGAATTGGGGTAATTGTGAACGGCGCCTATAATTTCTAAAATAACATTAATACTGTTAAAAATCAACTCTTAGTATATTTTTCGGTCCTTTCTTAATATGCTATTAAAATTTCATAACAATTCTCCAAGTATTAGTATCCTTTTTTTAAGTATGAACCCTTGTAAAATTTTGTGTATTTTACTTTGACCAATCCTCGAAAAATTTTTTTTTTTAAATACATTTTTTTTTAAAAGGTAAGAAATGGTTAAAAGTACTTCTAAAGAAGTGGTCTAAACCCTGAGAGGGTTCCTTATTAACTGCTAAAGAAATTGGACAATTTATTACCAATTCACAATTACCCCATGATTTTAAAATTGTGGGGTAATTGTGAACGTCATTCACGAATGCCCCCATTCGGTCAAAAATTTCAGTAATGTCCTTTTCAGAGTTGAAATTATTGATGAAGTTGGTGATGACGGTGATGACGGTGATGACTTTATTGTACAAACAATACAAAAAAAAATTGTGTATCAATCTACGAAATCATTGTGTGTTCCCTTGCCCAATAGGAACTTACAAAAACGGAAAAATTACTTGTTTTCAATGTCTCTGTGGGTGTCCAAGGGCAGTAGGATTAACAAAAAACCATTTTCTGTTTTCATTTACAGCAGTCATGTCAAAGATACGGCCCGCGGGCCGCATCCGGCCCTCGGACCATATCAATATGGCCCGCGATCACATTATATAACAGAAAGAAGAATCTTGTTTTTAGAGATTTTAGACAGCACTCGATGCGTGTACGGAAGTTCAAAAATGTGCGCGCTTTAATTATAAGTAACTTCAAGAGTAGCGCGTGCCTAGATGAGCGAGAGTGTTAGTTATGCTTTTATCTCTTCGCGCGCGCGAAAGCGGCTTCTGTTTCGTCTGTGCACATAACGCACACTTCGCCCCTCCCCACCGGTTGTAGTCTTTTTGCAATAAGTTTCAATTTTTTTATTTTAACCTGGCCCGCCTCCACATTCTAAATCTAATATATGGCCCTCTGCAAAATTGAGTTTGACACCCCTGATTTACAGTATTAGGCCTAATAGATTTTTGTTTTTTATTCTTGTACACTAAATATATTTGCTTGAAAAAGTTTTATTTTCCTTGTTTTTGTGTGAATACATGTAATTTTTTGATTTTTTATATGATAAAATGACAAAATATCAGTTTTAGCTTGTAATAAATTTGTTCCTACAATTTTTGTTATTTTTATTTAACCTTGATTTTTTGTACAAATTTGAGGTATGTGTAACTTGCATTAAACAAAGAGAAATTGTGACCGCTAAAGTATGAAGGAAAATTTTAAAGTGGGGTAAATGTGAAGAATTTGAGTTGGGCTTTACTTTGATGTACCTCACTTCTCTTGTAATCCATTCTAAATAATTTTTCTGATGGCATTCACTTTTACCCCAAAATTCATAAGATTTGCAAAACCGCACCGGGGAAATGTGAATGGCGTATAAAATTTTTGTTTTTCATACGAATTTGGTCAAAATTTGTGTGGTGCATCCTGAATAATGTAGAATTAAAAATAAATCAACCAAAATGTGATATATAAATAACAATTACTTAATATAACGCTTTTATCTTAACTCATGAAAATCCATTCACAATTACCCCGGTAAACCCTACATACATAAATGTATATAGGGTTCTTTGCATTAAAATTATTGAAAAGTTAGCTGTGATGTAAATAAAACAAAATTATTACTTTGCAAGTATCTTAAAACTGCTACTTACAAAACTCGTACTTAAGAAAATATGACGGTCTACGTCTAATCGAATATGGACTACGTGTAATCTAAACACTAATAGTTGAGAACGACATAGGTACATATAACCGAGAATGACCGAATTATAAAAATACCTCTGTCGCAGCATCCTGCATAACATAGCGAATTTCCATTTACAAAAGTACGTTTTTCTCGGAAACTAGTTGATATAGAGTAACTGTAAATAAAAAAAACCTTCTTTATGTGAATTTTCCGCCTCATTCCGCCAAATCTTTTTCACGAAAAATATCCAAAACACCGTAAACGTTTTCACGAAACATCTTATTTTTAAGAAATTTCGTGAAAACGTTTACGGGGTTTTAGACATTTTTCGTAAAAAAATCTGGCGGAATGAGGCGAAAAAATCACATAAAACAGGTTTTTTTATTTACAGTTACTCTATATCAACTAGTTTCCGAGAAAAACGTACTTTTGTAAATGGAAATTCGCTATGTTATGCAGGATGCTGCGACAGGGGTATTTGAATTTACAGCAGATGACACAAATATTTATTATGTAAAAGTGAATTGCTTGGAAATTGCGACATTCATTTCTTTATTTTACTGCACTATTGTTGTTAAAGCGATAGTAACAGTAGTAGTTATAATATTAAATTAGTATTATTAGTTTATTCAAAGCACTGTTGTGACATAACCTTTTCCTTATAAGAATCCAATGTTAAAAATTAACATCTAAATCGTATGTATACATCCAAATGGGACACCTGGTATATTATGTATACGGGTATAATATACGATATATATGCAATACATACATATTGTATCGAATATGTGCTTAGATTGTGAATAACTTCACACTTTTTACGAGAAAACTATCACAGTCTAAACAACATACTTTTTCTCGGAAACTAGTTGACATAGAAAAATAGTTTAAGGACCTTTTTATGTAATTTTTTCTCCTCTTTTAAATGGTGTAAAAAAATTTCACAAAAATTTTTGAATAAGTGGAAATTTTGGCAAAAAACTAATTTTTTGCAAGAACAAACACCATGTTCCTGGCATCCGACGTGTCTGGCTAACGAACTTGTCCAACGGTTTGGGATTTCCAACATTTTCACCAAATTTCGTAAACCTAGGACATTTCAAATAATTTACTGTTGAGAGGTTTACTTTGTGAAATTTCATTTTAAATATTAAAAATATTTAAAGTTTCAATTACTTTGTCAATTTCACTAGAATTGATTAGAATTTACTAAACGCGTTTTCAATCTCGCGACCATCATCAGAGTAATTGAAGAAATGTATGTGGGAGTGTAATAAATACTCTTAAAAATGAATTTGGGAAAAACCCGTCATTATACTATTTCATATGAAATAGGCTGTACAATAACGTACCTGAAGACGATGTTGATAAACCAGTTTTGAATAATAGAGGTAATTATTTTTATCTGTGTAAGGTAAAAATTTTTAACCAATATGTTTAAGAATAAAGGAGGGGTGTCCAAATTTCAGCAACTTTAACATTTTGGACACCCCTCCTTTATTCTATAGCAAATTTTAAAAAAAGGTGCAATTTGGTGCAAACTCTGCAATCATGATACCAAAATAGACTAATTGCATTATCAAATGCCACAAATACATCCGTTGGATTCGATTGGATACGTAACTAAAATTCTTTGAGAAATTAATTTTTACAGAATTTTTCTAGGTAATTAAACCATGTTTCATTAAAGCTTGATAGTATCAATACGAGTACTGATTTTAACAAATAAGATACATAAAAAAAATAACATACCACGGGGAACATCGTCCATTATAACCGATTTTAATTTTTTTTATAAGTTAAATAACCGTCCCGCAAATCACTACTTTACATACAATGATATGGTTTAAAAAGCAATCAATTTATAGAAATAACAAATAATAGTCGATATATTTGCACCCCCCGCGCTATTTTACATAAGTTAATTACAGAGGTCGTTGCTAGAATATTTTAGCTATTGATTTAAGGGGTCATATAAATTGTAGCTTATAATTTAATTTTTTGTATTTTTGCCGCCTTTAATGGTATTTGGCCCGACTGTGAGACGGTTCGAAACTTCAAAAATAGCTACGAAAAGAATAGTTTCAACAAAGCTTAAAATGACTTCAGACAGTCAGTAACTAACCTTGTCATAAATTAATTTTAAAAATTTCTTATTTCTTCTTTACATTATGTACTTTGATAAGTATTTTTGTATATACTGTTACCATAAAAACATGTTTCAGTATACTTACATTATCAACAATTCATTAAAAGCTTTTAATTTTCATTTGAAAATTGTCATTTCCTTCCACCTACTAAAGGACCCCTCCGGATAAGATAAGTGAATCTGCCTAAGGTCCAACCTGAGTCGGGGGTGCCATGGTAGGGTTCGCTTTTGCACATGTATTCCATAGCTGCAATATTAGGTCAAGATTGCTTTGCATTTTCGAGTTGTACCAAAATGTTCAATTTTGGACTTTTCCCGATTTTCCACTTTCCATCCCTCCAAGTGCATAAGTATTATATATATGCATGTAGGGTTCTAAGAGCTCCATAAGACAGTACATGCAGCTCTCCAAAACACGGTGTTTAGAAGAAAATATTTGCAAATATTTCTAAATGACCTATAAAAACACACAAAACGCGACCTTGGACCAAAATGGGACATAGATTTTTGAAATCTACGCCTTTGAGTTAGTAAATATATACCTAAAACTATTTTGCAAAATTGGGCCAAGTAAGGCTAATTTAAGGATTTAAATACAAGGGGCTCTAGTGTCACTAGGTGTTGCAGCCGTCTTAGTGAGCTTATTTAGCCATAAAATATAGCGACGCCTTTCTCTCACCCTTAAAAAAAGCAAGGGTGTGCGATTAAGGCTCATTACCAGTGTTTTCATCAGTGTGGGAAGGTCTCGCCATATTTGTATGGTGTAGGAAGCATGACCTCCGTCACGAAAAGGTAAACTGAAAAGTTAAAGACAAGTCATCCCTGAATTTTTATCGCAGTTGGGGAACAGTTTCGTTAAGGACATATGCCTCTTAAGGTTCCTTACCTCCAACTTATCTTTACACTAATATAATGAGAACCCTATCAAAAACTCCTAAACGAGTGTATTAATGTGTTTTTAGTTGAACTGTTACTGAGGTAATCGTTTACAACAAGTTACTCAACATTTTTGTGCTGGTTGTGATATCCTGGTCAAAATAGCCCCCTTGTTAGGCGATAGATGGCAACCGCTACATGTGAGCCGATTTAAATAAATGTCTACATATTGCATCATTAGAATCCTTACGTTACTCTGAGTAATATAGGCTAGGTGACGTCATAGAAAAACCAGTGGGGTAGACAGACAAGCACTGCCACTAAAAAGCATGAAAAACGTTTGAAACAATTTAGATGGGGGTGATATTGTTAACATTCTTACTTTACTCTGACAAACATAGGCTAGGTGACATAATATAGCTTCGAATTAGTAAAAAAATATCCAAAAATATCTGGCAATGTTGAAGCAAACTAGCTTTGTGTTTTCGAGTTGTATCAGGGCAAAAGCTCTGTAAATGCAAGGAGCTCTAGACACGCGGCTTTTTAGTCATTTTAATGGCTTTATCCAGTCATAGGAAATAACAAACCTCCCCGGTCATTTTAAGTAAAAGCGCATGTGCTGTGCGTGATAAAATGTTATAACCAGTGTTTCCTGCTGGAAAGGTCTTGCAAAACATCAAAAATTAAAAAAAACACGCTCACTAGTTCCTCGCCCCACCTCCTAAACAATGGCATGGCTCGTTAAGTGTGGATAAAGATAAGTTGGAAGTAAGGAACCTTAAGAAGCATGTGACCTTAACAAAACTGTACAATAACTGCGATAAGAATTCAAGGATAACTTGTATTTAACTTTTCAGTTTACCTTTTTGTGACAGAGGTCATGTTTTTTGATTTATGATATTTTGTGAGGTCTTTCCACACTGATGAAGACACTGGTAATGAGCCTTAATCGCACACGCTTGCTTTTTTTAAGGGTGAGAGGAAAGCGTCGTCATATTTTGTGGCTAAACAAGTCCACTAAGGCGGCTGCAACACCGAGTGTCACTAGAGCCCCTTGTATTTAAATCCTTAAATTAGCCTTACTTGGTCCAATTTTGCGAAACAGTTTTAGGCATATATTTACTAATTCCGAGGCGTAGATTTCAAAAATCTATGTCTCATTTTGGTCCAAGGTCGTGTTTTGTGTGTTTTTATAGGTTACATAGAAATTTTTGCAAATATCTTGTTCTAAACATCGTGTTTTGGAGAGCTGCATGTACTGTCTTATGGAGCTCTTAGAACCCTACATGCTTTTGTATAACACTTATACACTTTGGGGGAAGGAAAGTGGAAAATCGGTAAAAGTCGAAAAATGAACATTTTGGTACAACTCGAAAACGCAAAGCAACGTTGTCCTAATATTGCAGCTATGGAATACATGTACAAGGGCGAACTCTACCGGGCACCCCCGACCCAGTTTGGATCTTAGGCAGATTCACCTATCTTATGCGGAGCGGTCCTTTAAAGAAACAAATAAGACTAAAAATTGTGAGAGACTTTATATTAGACTATTAATGTACTTCATTAAAAATTAGAAATTTTATGCATATAAAGATGATGGTCAGACAATATAAACTAAGACAATATACCTCTTGGGAAAATAAATTAATAAATGGTAATAATCTACTATTTCTTATCCGACTTCACAATATCATAGGAAATGGATATGAATAAATGAGGTGTCATCAAAAGTGACACAGAATGTATAAAGTGTCAAAAAATATAATAGTAGCAACCGCCAGCCGTAATGTCGCTACATTATATATAAAGTCTAAAACTGATCTTGGCAAATACTAATTTAATTTCCACGATTTATAATCGGTTAGATTAAATTTTTGATACAAAATGTAGCTAACCTTGTTTTCTGTTCGGGTGTACATTTCACTGAAAATATTTTTAATGTTTCTGTTGCTGTATTTCTTGTATCAACAAAATTCTCAATGGATTACAATCCTCAATTGTTGGTAGAATACAAGATAACATAGCATATTTATAATTGTATATACCTATGTATATATCTCCTTATACAATCTTGTATTTGTTCCTCTTGCCTTCTTGTGGCCGCAAAATTAAAATTTTATTTATATGTTTCGTTAATAATCAAGACTAGTTGTAAAAAAAGACCAAATCAGAAATAATAAAGAAGAAAATAATAATAAATACTTACTTGGTAATCGATTTCGTAAATATTATTTACCTATAGAAATCTAGCATCAGTTATTTGCATTCTAAATAAAATGCTTAATTAAAAAAATCAAAAAACCCGACTGCATTTAAAGTAAACTTAAATGGTGGAAACAAGATGAAATAGAGAAAAAGAAGAATGAATAAATAGTAAAGCAGTCGGAGGCATCAAACTTTTCTGTTTAACTTGGTACAACAGGTATGCCTCCGACTGCTTTACTTTTTATTCGTTCTTCTTTTTCTCTATTTCATCTTGTTTCCACCATTTTAGTTTACTTTAAATGCAGTCGGGTTTTTTGATTTTTTTAATTAAGTATTTTATTTAGGTCTTTTTAGTGTTGTTTAATTATTTAGAAGAAAATATATATAAGTACGCATACGAAATTACAGAGGCTGGTAGCCAAAATTACCACGAATTTGACAAAAAAAATTTATAAGGGTTTTTTTTGACCGCGACTTTCTCCGCGTAACTCGTTGTAGATTGACTAGTTGTACACACTATGTCGTTATCAACTCAATCTACCCAAACGAATTCGTAGAGAAAAGTTAGCTTTCATATAAGTTTTCATCCCTTATCTTGCCGCCTTAGGGGATGAATTTCCAAAAAGCTACTGTTCGTGCTCACTTACGTTACTAAAGAAATCTGTACAAAATTTCACGTTCTTAAATCCAACGATTCTTTATATAATTTTTCATCCCCTATTTTACTCCCCTGAGAACAGATTTTCAAAAGTCCCTTCTTAGTGCTCACCTACGTTATATAAGAAACCCCTGTCTAAAATTTCACATTTCTAGGCTCAACAGTTTTCTATATAAATTTTTATCCCCTATTTTAACCCGTTAGGGGACGAATTTCCAAAAATTCACTATTGGTGCTTGCTAAGTTACTAAAAAAACCTTTGTGCAAAATTTCACGTTAATAAACCTAGCGGTTTTCTATATAAATTTTCATCCCCTATTTTAACCCCTTAGGAAACGAAATTCTAAAAATCCACTCTTGATGCTTGCTTGCGTTACTAAAGGAACCATTGTACAAAATTTTACGTTTCTAAACCCAGCGGTTTTCTATATAAATTTTCATCCCCTATTTTACACCCTTAATAGATAAATTTTTACAAAAAATCTCCCTTTTAATACTCATTTACATTATTAAAGGACCCCTGTGGCCCTATGCAAAATTTTACCTTTCATAAATTTTCATCCCCAAATTTATACCTTTAGTGGATGAATTTCCAAAAATATTTTCTTAGTACTCCCCTACGTTACATAAAGAACTCGTCTACAAAAATTTCACGTTTCTAGACCCAGTGGTTTACTATGTAAATTTTTCATCCCCTATTTAGGGGATGAATTTTGAAATTTCATGTAGCCTATAGCAATCCGCAGATTAAGACGAATCCAGCGACACCCTCTTTACCAAAATCCGTCAAGCCGTTTAGGCTGCAGGCTGCGCCAAAGAAACATAATTAAAGGATACATACAAAGTTTCGAAAAACATTACCCTCCTTCCGATGCAGTCGGGTAAAAAAATCAAAAAGCAACATCAGATTATTCACAGCGCTCCCACCAATAACTAATATACAATTTATGCATATTAAGATGAGCATCCACTAGCTCAGGAACGTGGCGCGACGTAATTCTGCTCAAATGTAGGTTCATCCACTAGCTCGGCAGAGCGACTCGGTATCGCCTCGGAGATCTTCTTAAGGTGAGAACCGCGCCACGTTTCCGACCTAATGAACGCTCAGCTTTATAAACGATACGTCGATTTTTTAATTAACTTTTACTAGCCTGTAAAAGTGTTATTGATTAGTTCCTAAGCGACAGTTACTCAATCTTACCTGCTTAGCATAACAGAGCATTGCATATTGTTAAGCTAAATAGAAGAAAAATCATACAGACCATCAATAGAGACCTCGTTTGAAAACAACATCTTCAAAAAAATTAAATCAAGACTCATACATGATGCAAGGACCGACAATTCTACTAGATTTCATATCGACGTAACCCGCTTATCTACCTAATTTTGGTACAAATGAAAAGAGTAACTTCGAAAACCTAATATTCACTTCCATTTTCATTATTCCATCATTAAATTTTTCGTTCATAAAACACTGACTTTTAGTAATCCTTGCAAACGTCGTCAAATTACAAAAATTTCTTTTTTCTCAAATCAAGCTTTGGTTGCCCTAGAAATGATTTGATTTAAACACACAAAACGATAATCACGTTCTGAGACTTTACATGTGTTTTTCTCGAAACCACGCTTTCCAAAACGTTGGGCTCCAGATAACACCAGCAATTTTCATCTGACTGACTTTATTTATAACTTCATCTCTATTATCTAGGGTAGTACACCCAATTTTACAAAATTGGTTTTAACAAAAGAAAAATTTTATAAATAAATTAAAGTTGATCTTTTTATCAATTTTTGAAAATTTTTTTCAAAGTAGTGCTATTTATCCATAAATCAATATTTTTTTAATAATCATGTGTATCTGTGCAAAACTAATGTAAATTATAAAAAATTGTTCTTTTATGTTACCTCTTCTCATGGACCTCAGATCACGTATAATATACTGTATAAAGCTCTAGCCCCGTCAAGTCATAACCCCAAGATTCCACTTAGGCTATATTATTTGCTAATTTTTTGCTATTTTTTTGCCAACGAATCACAGCCACAGCCGTTATCGAGAAACAATGGTGCTGCTGACTTAAATCTGAAGCCGGTGTAACCACCACAATATTTCCGGATCTGTTGCACTTATCTAAAGGAAATTTGCGAGATATTTTTTTGCTAATTAGTTGTAATTCTAACAGTTGATTTGGCATTGCGAATTCCAATCCCTTATTTGCTCTACTCCACTCCCGTAAAGTACTATTATAAGCTTTTAGTAGAAATATCCGGCACAAATCTGAAAATTGATTCTCGAATACTTACCGATATCTGGTAATGCTGAAATATTGCACAAACCGTTGGTTTTAAGGGTAATAGAAAGTAGTGCTTTCGGTATTATGGTGGATTCAAAATGGTGGCCATTACGTCAAATGACGGATTAACTTTTTTAAAACTCTCTTAATATCGATATCAAATAAAAAGGCATTATAACTAAAATACAATTAGTTATGTGCCGTCATTTTAAATTCAATATGGTGGGCACCAGAAAATGGCGGATTGGCTATATCTTCGAAACATGACTTGAGTCTGCAGAATTCATTTCAATGTAATTCGTATCCATATTTGCGTTTCATTCCAAAGTAATTCATATCCATGTTGATGTTACGAACCAAATTTTTTTGTCCGTATAATTTTTATTGTTTTGGATGTTTGAATGAATGAATTGTGCGTAGAATATTTGTTCTTATCTAGAAAAAGGTTTTCTCAAGTTTTTGGCTTATTAATATGATTTCTTTCCATTTTTGTCAGTTTTTGGTGATTTTTTGCAAAACCAAGACCAAGACCAAGACTATGTATACCAAGAGCAAGACCAAGACCAAGACTATAAGTATGGCTGCAAGACCAATACCAAGACTCAAGTGAGCAAGACCAAGAGAAAAGCAAGAAAAAAGCAAGACTCTTGCTAAACTATTTAAATAGTTTGAAAGTATAATTAATACCGTAAACAGAGAAAATTCTGATTTTAGAAGGAAAAAATTGGCTAATAAAAAAACGCAAGAAAGTGCGAGATTTTTTAGCAATACAGAGACCAAGACCAAGACTGCATTTTGCAAGCCCGAGACCAAGACTAAGACTCAAACTGCTCTAGCAAGACCAAGACCAAGAATCTTAATGCAAGAACAAGACCAAGACCAAGACTGCCAAATCTTGGTCTTAGTCTTGCGTTTGCTCATCACTAAAGTGCAGCAGATTCGGAGATATAGGAGTGGCGAGGCTGACTTCAGACTTAAGTCAGCCCCGCCACTGTATCACGGTAACGGCTGCGGCAAAAAATGGCAAAAAAATAACAAAAAAATATAGCCTAAGCGGGATCTCGGGGTTATGACTTGACGGGGCTAGCTTTATAGACACAAGTTTTATATTGGTTGCACTATAATGATTACGAAGAGAATAATTCTCCAATAAAAGCGTCTCTTCTGGCATTTCAACGTGATATAACGCCTTAATGTCAACATAAAAATATATATTAACATTTTCAAATTCATATGTTAATAGATATGTATTTATACTTTTATTATACACCTCTCCCTGCATCGATATAATAATTTATCATAAAATACCAATGAAAAATTGTAATATAAAAGGAAAATATGTTGCATATTAAAATAAAAATTTAATATGCAAATTGACTATGGAATAAACGTATACACACAATTGATCATAAATACCATACATAGACGAGTTGTTTTTTTTTATTCGAACAATAAAACAGAATGAAGCAGGTGTAAATAGTATTTGAGATTATTATCGCACTGGATCAGAAATGATCGTACTATTATGAACACACTAGATATTCTATTATAAATACTTGAATATGTTGTTTCGATTTTTTAAGTTTTTTTTTTTTTTTTTTTATAATTCATAGATGCCGAGACATGTAATAACATGTATGTATGTAATAATATAGTTGATAATAATAATGCAAAATATAGCACAGCTTAACCTAAAAATAACACACTATTCATTGGTGTCTGTCTATAATATAATATAAAGTGAGCTATAAATGTTAACATTTCAGTTCGATTATTGTGGAATATCATCATCGTAATGGTAGCAGTGCTGGTGAAAGAGGTAATAGAAAACCATCATACACATATATGTGTGATAAAGAACGAATTACGATTAATATAAGATTAATCTAAACTATAGATAAAAGTGTTAATATACAAGGTGTGCCTAATAAAATTATAAGTATGAAGCACAAACCAATGAACACTATTAGGGTGAATGCGGGAGAGATGCCGCACATTTTGAAAACACTTAATAATTCTTAAAGTATGTATTTAACTGATTTGAAATTTGGTACACAATAAATGTAAACATTGTTCTTTAAAATTATTTATAAATAATTTTAAATTTTGAGTCATAAAGGATTCATAACTAACATTTTTGCAGAGCCTGCAAAGTGGAGTTTCTTCCACACCTATGGAAGAGATGCCGCATCAAAGAAGGTCACACCACTCCATACATGATGCATGCCATATTTTTCAGAGCATTTCACACCACTTTTCAGAACATTCAATACACAGGCAATCATCATTATTTTCGTTATCCTCACTAATATGAGGGCTCTTCCTGATTCATTAATGGATCTTTTATATTTACGTGGCATAATTTACAGTCCAAAAAAAAATTACATAATTAAGGTATATAAGTCTATGTTTTTAACATGTAATATGATGCGGCATCTATACCAACTTTAAATGCGGCATCTCTTCTTTTTGTTAGGATAGATGCTGCATGTTGCTATAACAAGCATAGCGGAATTCTAACCTAAAATTTTGTACAGTACTTTTAAAATATACCTAAATTAATAACAAAACTCATTTTCATTAAAACAATAAAATATACATTCTCAAATTCTAATGAATTAAATGTTTGATAAAATATTATGTTAAAAAACTTACTTTTCAATAATAAAAAGTTGGAAAATTACTAAACTGATGGACTAATCATAAATGTTACCATATACAGCTTAAATAAGTAACTTATTTTAAACATATAATCCATTAATAGCGCTACCTATCAATCAACGGACAAACTATGGCTACTGCGGCATCTCTCCCGCACTTACCCTGTAGTATACTACTAGACAAAGTGTAGGCATTTGTAAAGTTTTTAGGCATAAAAATTTGTAGGCATTTTTCTTGAAGCAAGTAACAAGGTGAGACGGGTGAGATTTAAAGAATATAATATGTCAATTTTTGAGCAAATGCGACTATAATTATTGCAGGACATACTTTGTATACGTACGTATTTTGAAAATAAAGCGAATACCACTTTTTTTCTTTCAAAATTTTGCAGTTCTTCTCAAAAAAGTAAAATTTTATTATCATTATTGCCCTTGAATTTTTTTAAAATGTTCCGAAAATGAACAGGTCGGCCATTTGTAGAAAAACGGCTCTACTTGAGACCTAACAAAACAATTCCGGGAAAAATCTGAAAATTTAAATATAGGGCGTAGAAAAAGAGTCTGACCACGCCAAGGTCCGGAAATAATTTACTGCACAAATCTAGCCTGCCTCCGGTAGCAAGCTATTTTCCCCCTTCATTACCCGTCATTCTTATATAGGACCAAGTGTTGTACGAATATTCGAACAGTTTATTAATTAAGAAATTCCGTTTATTATTCTTTATGGATCCAATAAATTCTTAAAAATTCAAAAATAATCAAGAAATAATTACCTATTTATAAATTTTTTTAATTACTTTCAAGTACAGATGAAACCAGAACAAAATTTTGAATTTATAAAAGTAACTGGAAACTTTTTCCAAGCATTTGCATCTATGGTAACTTTAATATTGTCCGTACAGTCTATGAAGAAAATAAAGGAACATTTGTTGGGTTGCGATGTTCGGATTTATAATATGTTGTACACTACATACAACCTACCTACAACATAATATAAAGATGTGCTGCTCTGTGCCATCGCGTACAACCTCTTTACACACACATAACAGCATCATAAATCTACCCCCGAAGAATATCTCTTGGGTCTCATACTGTGTTTATTACTACTACTGGAAAATATAATACTGGTTCAGTCACACACTATCTCAAAACATATTACTACGTATTTATATTCAACCAGCCACCTACATACCACATTTTCCTTTCCACTTTCCCAACATTCAGCGACGGCTCTAGAAAAGAATTTTTAACGTTTGTTAGGAAAAAGTTTTTAATAGAAAACCAATATGGATAGCCAGCCATATGTGATATGTATACAGGGCTATAAGTTGTTGTTTGCAATGACAACGAAAGCAATTTTATAACGATCAAATCCATTTTCTTTCTTTTATGAGATAATAATATACTTCACACAAAACAACAAGGAAATCATTCGAAAAATATCTACCTAAAATTTCGATGAAACTTGATAAAATTGGATGCATTTATCAACTTTCCTCTAAACTTGCCTGCAGGATTACAACATCAGTATTTATAGTGTTAATTTCGTAATTTTTCTTCCCGTAAACTAATACTTCTTACTTTCCCCTCCAAATAGCCTATATAACGAAGCTATAGCTATGAAAAGGGATAGTAATCGGATACTGGCGTTTTGGTAGCTAAGAAGCCCCGAAAATCAAAAATCATATTTACGTATACTGGCGTCTAAATCAATAAATATATTTCGCTTTACTGTGGCTAAACAAATAAAACCAAGCACAGATAAACTCTATATATGGGGCATTAAAAGAAGCAAGATTTTAACACATTTTTGTCAGTAGTTTTGGCCATTTTTGTTTCTTCGGAAAACTGAAAAATTTTAATATTTTTCGATTTTTTCCAGATCTTGTTTAGAAAAATCAATGAAACTTAAAAGTGTTGCAGAAAGTCCCAGTTATTTTGAGGGCTTTCTTTTCGTAATTCACGTGAATCAAAAAAATTTTGATTTTTGTGTATTTTTTACCGTTATCATCTCTAGCAGAATGGCAAAATTTAAAATTTTACAGCAAAGTAGGAATTGTAGCATACTTTTCAATCGACAATCGACGTTTTTTCAAAATAGGTTTGAGTAAACAAAAGTACCGTCACTCTTTTTGACTCATACTATCGAATACTCATAGAGATCGAATACTATGCAATTTATATTTCGAAAACAAGTTTTATCATTCTCAAGCCAAAATGAATAGTACACAACAAAATTATTCTAATTCAACCAATCGTTTTTCTAATTCAAATCAATTCCATAAATTTTTAAGGTACTTCATACAGGCTTTCCACCATACAAATTTCAATACATTTTAATGCTAATCTTAATTATGGAGTCATTAAAAACCAATGACCCCCATCTAACTGAAGAGTTTGATCCACTCCCGATATACAGAAAGTCGTAGGTGCAGTTGAAACTATAAATATCGACTCTTAGTAGTTTTACTACAATAAAATTTAATTGCAAATCGCCACTGTACGCTACTCTTAAGAAGAATATCTAATATTATCTAATACTATCATAATATACTTTATTTTTCGGTAATTTAAATATATAACATCCATGTAATATTACTTATAATATTTTAAAAATTTTCTTAATAAGACCACGTTACATATTGTGTAGGAAGAAGGTCATAGGGAGTCCTCTTCATAAATTTAATAAAGGTATAACTACAAAATGAATATTTCACGATAGAAAATCGGAAAATGATATCTGTATCAAAGTTACTTTATACGTAGTAAATTCAGTTGCCGTTGAAAGACCAGGGAAACTGAATTTACAACTCAATAAACAAGGTTTTAAAAATGTAATTCGAAAAAAATTCTAATATTAAAAAAATGTAAATTTTACAGTTATTTAATTATTAAAATCAGAAAACCACAATATTTATGGAGAGAAATAGGAACAAAAAGAGAAAATATGTTTATTAATTTTCATTTTTTCCCCATATTATATATGGAAATGGAGAATGAAAATAAAGCAAGACGCTACACTGCACCATAGAAACCAAAGAGCAGCCGTTGGAAATTGAAATTTGATATTATTTTTGGTTTTAAAAAAATAAATTATAATAAAAATGAATGTGAATAATAAATTAGATGGAATTAACTGTGAACATATTGGAAAGAAACTGTTCTCCTTACAGTGTGTTCAGTTCTTCTTTAAAAGATTCACAAATTGCACCAAATAATAAGAAAATCGGCCCCGCCGAAATAGAGAATACCAATTAGGTATGTCTTATTAAGTAGGTACCTAGTGTATTAAAAGTGCTTAATTTTACAGCCTTGCTAATGATATTCTCTCGAAAATACTGAAAGAATACTGGGTTAAAAATTACTTATTTTCTAAAATAAAACTTCCAAAAGTATCTGACAAAAAGCTCATTTTATATAAAAATTCGATTTCAACATTTGCAAAGACTGTTGGAACCAATAATATGCCCAATTTATCCAAAGGATTCTATCCGACCTTATGTGTAGATCTATCGATGTGTGTTACACATATTTTGGGTATATCAAATTAGAAACAACCAAGCGTTTTTAGGACCAGACTTGCGTTTTTTTTGGGCACTTTTCAGGTGAAAGCTCTTCGTAAGGTGGCCAAAATTAGAAGAAATTAAGAAAATGTTGTGCTTACTTTTAGAAAAGATTAATATTTTTCTAATACTCTACCAAAATTAAATAAATTTCTATTACTAGGGCATCCCAATATTTTATTACTTCCTCTAAAAGTTAAGCAACGTTTAGTCAAATTAACACGATGAAATTACCAACTGTTTAACAACTAATAACTAATATACTTTATATGGAACTCTTGACGTGACACAACGTGGTGTCCCAGTTAATTAGGTGACCGCCAACCGGTTAAGTAATAAAACATCTATAAGACCATCCATCAACATTTAATAAAAAAAATTCGTCAAGTGCATGGTTGACACGCATTAAGTTAGGGCCCTCAGTTATATATATGGAACTTTTTTGTAAAGCGTCAGTTGGACTACAATATTGTCGTTTAACTTTTTGTCCTATATTGAATAGTTTAATCCTATTTCAAAATTTACCCCCAATTTTACCTGAACAGTCCCTCTAGTCGGTCCAATCCAGGATTTATATACATCACTAGAAAGCTCTCTAAAAACAAAGTGTTGTGTTAATACAGTACTTGACTGCATTTAAAATTTGTGTCAAATGTTAAATAATTTTATGCATTATCATTACATATTTAGTTAATATTTAAAAACATAGTTAATATGAAAAATATTATTTTAGTAGTTTTATTTAATTCTAATTTTTAAAAAAATTTTTCTGTTCCAATAGTTAAAATGCGTTTTTATTTATAAATTAAAATGAGTTAACGTTTTATATATCAAAATTGAATGTATAAGACGCTAAACATTAATTTAAAATGCAGTTGTACCATTTTTTGCCTGAACGTCTTGAGTGTCAAAATGGTACAAGTCAGAAAAAATGCTTAGAAAATTCATATGGCTTGACATTTTCAAAAAATCATATTGATACGGAAATCTGTATAATGGTCCGGGAGCTGTTTTCATCATTGATTACCACTCCTCCTTAACTTCGTGTGCGGCTTCGTTTTGACGAGTCTTCCAAGTCTTTTATCTACGAAAATTCTTATAAGTGCGGCGTTTACTAAATACGCAGTTGTGAAAGGCGTTAATTCGACGATATTATAAACAGTTATTACCAACGTTTTACTTTTAAATTTACGTAAAAGGTAATGAAATAACAAGCCAAGTTACAGACGGCGGACACGGCGAACGGCGCACCATTTTTGTCGGACAAATATATTTTCGCGTAGGTTATTTCATTATCTTTTACGTAAATTTAAAAGTAAAACGTTGGCAATAACTGTTTATAACATCGTCGAATTAACGCCTTTCGCAACTGCGTATTTAATAAACGTCGCACTTATAAGAATTTTCGTAGATAAAAGACTTGGAAGACTCGTCAAAATGAAGCCGTACACGAAGTTACAGAGGAGTGGTAATCACTGATGAAAACACCCCCTGACCCCCAGACTATAATATATACGACCGAAATTTTTTGAAAAATAAATTATTGTTCACCAACAGATTTTTCTATCACATTTAAACTTTACAATTAAATTTCTCAATATTTAAGTTTATTCACTTGTACCGCTTTTCCACTGAGTACCTCATATAATATGTTCACTGGTCTGTGGTTCAGCCATATATTTTGCGTCTTATTTGGAGCTATAGAAACCTTTCTGATTTTTATTACTATTTTATCAACTGTAAATCAGCTTACTGTTAAATAAAAAATAATAAAAATAGTTATATTAAATGTGTTTTAATTTTATTTTTCTGATTGATACTTGATTTAATTGAATATGTTGATTTTTTTTATTTAAATTGTATTTTCGGATACTTCATTTGCAGTACTTTTCTAAAAATAATTTTTTTCAATGTAATTAAATCAAATATCAATCAGAAATATGCGTATAAGAGTAAAAATGTAAAATGAAATTTGAGTGTAGTGGCATTTCAAACGCGCGCTTCTAAAATTTTGTTTTCTTCCAAACCGAGAGATGGTATCTAAATAGTCTTTCAGCTACAGAGTACAGAGATAGTGATCTTTAGTGTATTTGTCCATGGTTGAGTTTACATGTGACCATGTGCAAACTTGACACATGACTTAATAGTCAATTACAACTTACTAAGTTATAAATTCCAATAAATTAGCTTTTGAACATGCAAAATGAATAAAAAAATATATTTAATTTGCTATTAAATGTCCTCAAAGCTATTATAGGAAATTAATATTGTTCAGTATCAAATTTAAAGATATTTTGGAATTATGGGACAGTAAGAAAAAATTATTGTATCGTGTAAACTACGCTTTCAACATCAGTATAATACATATATTTGTACACAGGGACGTGGGAAATTTTTTAATGTTATTTGTTTGTTTTCTTGCCTCTGGTTGTTAAGTTAACCTTAAATTTAATAATAGTACGACTATTTGAATGTCAAACTATCTGTTTTGGTTAAAAAATTTCATTAATAGTTTTTTTTTCTGTTTTAAAAATAGCCCCACAAAAGTGAGAATATATTTTCATAGAAATGTCAATGAAGTTTTCGACACATTAATAATAATAATGCTAATAATATTCCTTTGGTCACACAAGTAAATTAATAGGGTCCCTTCGGGCCCTAAAAAATTGACTTGCTTAGCAAATTCCTTGTCAATGCGCCCACGTTGTTTAAAATAATTATTGAAAGACCCCGAGTTGGCCTAATGGTTAGCAACTCCGCTTCTTGTCTGGTAGATCGTGAGTTCGAAACCAACCGGAGGAGATACGTCATCTACATTACCCATACCTCATTATGTATCATCATGTCCATTCATATCTACAGACACTGAACGTCACAAACACGTATCGTGGCAGACACGATAGATAATTGTTTAATGCTTTTCTTATGGGTGTATACCGCACAGACACGGATTGTCTGTATGTATGAATGTGTTCATAAGAAAAGCATTAAAGAATATTTTTCGTGTCTGCCACGATACGTGTCTGTGACGTTTAGTGTCCGTAGATATGAATGGACCTTTTATTCATACCTACATCAAAATCAATAGTACCTACACTACAACGGTGCATATGACCTTAGCTGTTCCGCACCTTACCAACAGAAAAAAAAATATTGAAATGATATAGCCGAGTAAGTATAGGTGAATCGGCCCCGGAAGCGAATTATTTTGATAACTATATTAACGGGATGGTGAGGCTGTAAGTAACTGATATCTACAACTTTGGCGGCCAAAACTGAGTAATTATGGAGATAACTAAAAAAAATTACAAAATTACAAAAAAAATTTTTTTTTAGTGGCTACTCAACATAGGAAGACAATTCCAAATCCATATGAAGGCAAACACTCTCGAGAATATTAGATATATATATTATCATATCAGTCCTCGTTATTAAGGATAATAACAGGGATAATATGTTATTTTTATAGGGTTCGAATTGAGTGATCACTTCAAAAAAAATTCAGTAACTGTGCCCTAACGCACTTAATTACTGCACCAAGTTTCATCAAAATTCAAAGAGTACAACATGATAAAATATTTTTCCAGTGGGTCTGGAAAAAAAAAAAAAGATAAAAAGGTCGCGAGTGTAAAAAAAAACGAAAAAAGGCGGCTTTTTTATACTCATCGAGCAAAAAGGATGTGACAGATTTGCCACCGGGGCGGGATTATTCCCTTTTGCCCGGGGCGGCGTAAACGCTAGAGCGGGCCCTGCGGGGACATAGCTTTTTTGACAATTTTCGTGAAAAAAATTACTTTTTTGCCAAAATTTCCTCTTATTCAAAAATTTTTGTGAAATTTTTTTACACCATTGGAAAGAGAAGAAAAAATCACATAAAAAGGTCTTTAAACTATTATTCTATGTCAGCTAGTTTCCAAGAAAAACTAACTTTTATAAACGGAAATTCGCTATGTTATGCAGGATGCTGCAACAGGGGTATTTTAAACTTTTGAAGATTCATAAATATACCTCATTTCAGATACAATTGATCATGAGTTTTCGTTAAAAAATTAAATAATTCTTATATTTGAAACAAATCAATCTTCTATTCTTTTCTAAAAATAAACTGCAAATTTAAAATTTACATAAATGCAATAATAAAAGAGATAAAGCCAAGAAAACGGAAATTATTTAAATTCAAAGTGACGAAGCATGGTTAAATTTAACTGAAATGAACCATATATAAAACAAAAGTATTTTTTTTTTAATATTAAATCCATGGTAATTTAACATAATTTAATTAAAAAAATATTGCATAAAAGACACTCGGTGTCCAATTGTGCGGGTGTTTGACGTCACAATTAAATTGTAAATCAATCATTCCACCTTAAACTTTGATCTTATATTTCTCTATTATTTGTTAGCGGATTTGAAAAATTTCTTCACCAGTTTGTTAGTTCTGGTCTATATTTTAATTAAATATAACTACAAAACTACATTATCCACACTACGAAACTTCTCCATTTAGAAAAAAAG
Source organism: Brachynemurus nebulosus (assembly GCA_035578155.1). Classification (NCBI taxonomy): domain Eukaryota; kingdom Metazoa; phylum Arthropoda; class Insecta; order Neuroptera; family Myrmeleontidae; genus Brachynemurus; species Brachynemurus nebulosus. Next base: position 41,241,781 of record JAPWDM010000008.1, on the reverse strand, counting down.
CAATATAATCAATCCAGTTGTAAAACGTTTTATAATTTCACCTGTTCGTGTTATCAATAACGCATTTAATGGTGGAAGATTGTAACTGCTGGAAACGTGCCCCCCAGTGTTCTTAAGTAAATCCGACCTGGCTCTTTTTCGAATGGAAAAGTCTTACATAATTCCCAAAAGAATAGAATACTCCAACTCATCATACAGAGAAAGATTCAAAACGAATGAAGTGCAGGTAGATACGCTAGTTCCTGGTTAAGAAAACTCCAAAAGTGATTTAAAATTTCAATAACTAGTCCAAAATAATATTTATTGAAAGTTGTGCTAGTGCCACCTTCTAAATATGTATGTGTAACGATTAGATAATTCTGTCAATTGATTAAAATTTGTTTCAATGACTTTTTCTCTTCTTGTTAACAACAAATACTTTTAATAACATTATATTAATATTTTCAGATTAGATTAGAGTTTGAAATTATCAAAACAAAATAATACAAAATTATATTTTTGATAATTTGTTTTTAATCCACCCTGCAAAAATTGATGAAAAAATATACAGAGATGGATTGCATAATCTTAATGCAGTTTATCAGTATTTCCTTTTGATAAGAAATGGGATTTAGGACACCACTTACAAAATTATTCGCTTCAATATACGACCATGAAGTTAACAATATATGATACAAAGAGAGTTATTAAAAAACTAGCCGTATACCCGATGGGATTTCCCATCGACAGCATCTTTTTATTAGGTACTCACTTTCTGCTCACTTTTAATGTTTTTCAAAAGCCTGAACCAATATCCACGTTTCTAACTTCAAAAATGACGAACTTTATGAACGATACGAACTTTCATTTCCTGTTTTAACTCCTTCCAGTTGTGAAACGTTTACACAACTGACTTTTATTTATAAATAGAAGTCTAAACGCCAATTTTCATATCTCCTGTGCTAAATTCGTCCTTCTAAACCCAACAATTTAGGCTGTGCGTTCTCTGTCAGACAGTGTTATTAGATTTATTCAATAAAATATTATTTATTTTAATAGCCATAGTAACATATTTTTCTTTATATACGACTAACTTCAAAAATAACGAATTTTTACATACATATTTTCATCCCCTATTAAACATACTTAGGGGACGAATTTTCAAAAATCTTTTCTTAGTGCTCATCTACGTTACATAGGGAACTCCTAAGCAAAATTTCATTCTTCTATACCTAACGGTTTATGCTGTGCGTTGTCTGTCAGTCAGTCAGTCAGTGAGTGTTAGAAATTTCTTAAGTAGATTTTAAGCAAATTTTAGACTTTTAAAAACATATCGGATAAAGTTATTCAATTTTGCTAGTCTGATAGTTTAACCAATTTTTTCCGCTACTATGTAGAATTAACTGAACTGAACTTTTTTCAAGTAAATATTTAAAATCTTAAAAATCTTGATTTAAGTGATAATGACACAAAAATAACAGATTAACATTAGTCTGCTAAAGGCATTATTATTATTAAGGCGTTTATTTCCTCTCTTTTTTTAATAGAAAGATTTAATAAAATTCACTTTACAATAGAAGTTTTCTAAAGAAACCTTGGTACTCCAATGAGGAATCTAAAACCCCAGAAGCACTAAATGGCAAAAAAAATAAACAAATAAAATTTCGAAACTGATGTTACTACTTCTATCTGCTGGTAAAAAACCTGCTTTCTGTTCTTTTAAGGATTTCATAAGAATCTGTTTTTCACTTCCAACACCATTCCCATCTTTAACTTTAAACCAAAAAAGAAAAATTAGCGCAACAAATAAATCGATAATTTATTCACTTCTGAATAACTGAAAATGACTTTCAGATTGACTGTTATATTTTTAATCGTTAAATATTCCATTAAATATTGACAAAAACACTGATCTAAATCCATATACTGGGTGTCGCTAATAAAATTGGCAGTAAGAAAAGTAAGTAAGAAAGTAAGTAGAGTAAGAAAATTTTCAAAATTTTACATCTGGTGCATTATTGTTTAATTTTTAAAATTCTAAATCTACCTTTTTTTATAGTTATGTATTGTTAATATTATTTTTATTGTTTTATGACCTACTGGCTGCAAATATCATATTTTATCAAAAACGTGTCAAACAAACTTTTTTAGTATCTATTTAGATATGAACAATAAAATCAGAAAGATCTGGAATTTTTATTCAAGGGTATAATAGTCCTTTGAAATTAGCCCATATGCTTGTCATGGGTTTTCTTCTTCAAAACTGTAAAATTTGTAAGTGAAATGAATATTTCAACTGATATACTCGGTTGGAGCATTAATGCAATATTTTCATATGCAACTGTTAACTGAAACCGTGTAAACACTGTTGGACGTCTCTAAATGACATTTTTTTTATGTACTCCGCAATTACGTTTGTTCGGAGAACTGGAATTTATTAGTAGGAGTTACTGGTTGTCTACCTATTGTCCATGAAAAATAAAAAAAAATTCGTCAAGGGCACACGCACTAATTAAGTAATGTCACCTCAGTGAAACTGTTAACTTATGATTTTGGCTCGTTTTTTAAGTACAGTGAGAATACAGCCCTCTTGCGTTTATTCAGTATATACATGTACAACTCTATAATACAGTGAGAATACAGCCCTCTTGCGTTTATTCAATATATGCATGTACAACTCTATAATTATTATATTATATATTATTATTATTAATTTTTCCCCCACTATAATCACACAACGAGATTAATATGTCATCCTTCGGTGACATAAAAATAATATGAAATAATATGGATCGGTTAAAAAAGATTGAACTCGTACAGTTTGAATACAATCAAATTAAAATCTATAAAATCAGTACTATTAATATAAAAACATTATTTTTTCATGCTGTTTTGAGGACCCACCATATGCCCGGGGCCCACCCGCAACGCGGGCCTTGCGGGCCCGCTATCGCCGCGACTGCGTGTATGGCGATGATAACAAGTTATAGTTTAAGAAACCGGCAAAAGTGGCCGTCCCAAAAAAATTTGTCGGGACACCGGAACAAATCTGGGAAAACCGAAACGTATCGATACCCTACACTAGACGGGTAAAATTCTGTTTTCAAACTTTCCTTTCATAAACTTTTTTTGCCAATAACTTCTTATTACTAAGAATTATGGTATTTTTACCTGCACATTCTGATAGCAGTTTTTTACGTAGATCTTGAATACCTTGTTAGAGTTTTTCTTAGAAATTTTAGAAGTGTAAACTCTAATGTCATACGATAATTTATTATGAGGGTATCGCGCTTTCTACAATTAAACAAGTAAAAGTACCTACGAATGGTATTGAATCAAATGTCATTGTCTAAATTTACAAAAATTGGAATTATGGGCGATTTTTTGCTTGCTATTTTATTATGGACACCCGGTAAATCTTTATTTAGTTTTTATACACGTATACAACCACATGTGACACACACGGTCTCAAGTAAATATTTTGATTTATTCAAATTTGATAAAATTATTTTCAACTGATTAATAACACAATATTTTAACAAAAACATTAAACATATAATGAAAGTACAATTGATAAAGTGAAGATAATCAAAACTAAAACTTTTAATAGTGACATGTAGTCAGTTATTATTCACACATAAAAATGAAAGTGAAATTAAAGTAGAAAATAATTTTTAGTGCCCGGTTTGAAAAAAGTGTATTACAACCCTGTGCTAAAACAAACAAATCAAACTGAAGCAATAAATTTTATTAGATAACAATTTATAAAAAGTATTTACCGAAAGAAATTCATTGTCAGATTTTCCAAAAAAAATTACAATTATCCATAGTTTTTAATTCGAATTAAAATTTAATAACTTCACTCAACTTATCTCTCCTCATTTTGTGTTTCAAGATAGTTAATATACATAGATACATAATATACACGTATACAGTATTTTTTAATTTTTATATTTTTTAATAATGGCTAATGATAATTTAACGTCGGTCGTAAATACCGCACAAGGGTTGTTAAAAGGACATTATATACAAATTAATGAAGAGCAAGAGGAGAAGAAATTTTGTGCTTTTGAAGGAATACCGTATGCCGAACCACCACTTAGAGAGTTAAGATTTAAGGTAGGCGTGGCGTTATATCGTAGAACATTTTTAATTATTTAATTTTATGAATTTAATATTAATTTTCATTAATTAATAATTTGTAATTAAATTTTATTATTTGTCATCATTTCTCGTTTATTTCTATTTTAATAATGCCAAATAAAATTATAACAATTATTTTAAGGTCTGTAAAAATGTTATGAATATAAATTTTATTATCAGAAAATTTATCTAATAACAATCAAGATAACAGCTTTTTCTTCTTTATCAAAAATTTATTACAAAACACAGCTTTTGCAAATAAATTAAAGTCACCAGTGTAAAGGCTTCATTAAACTTTTTTTTCTTAAAAGAAGAATAGTATTTCTAAGGTCTAATTTTTGTTAATGCGTTCTTCGACACTGATGAATTTGAAAAACTCAATAGGCTGGATTCTAAAAAATAAGATCAAAATCGTAAACTTCAACAGCAGGTACTAAAAGTTTATCCGCACTAAACTCCCGATTACTCTCCGTTAGTTTCTTTTTTAATTTTTAAAAGTTTATATTTCTTTGTTCTATTGTTATAACACAAATTTCATTGTTGAATTTGAAGTAATCAGATGTTCAATCTTATAGTGTTTATATAATAAATACAAAAATTTTATTGTTAATTCAGTTTTTATTAGATCCTAGTGTGATAAGAGTACATGGTCTATGGCGATAGTAGTACTATCGATTATGGTAGATAATCAGGAATTGACTGTATTTCTTTAAACTTTAACTGTGTATTTTATGAATTGATAATATTTCGAAGGATTTGTAGTCTCACAGACTTTTGTATTCCTGGTTCACGTTTTTAGTAAAAATTAGTTGAACGTTTAGAAAAAGCTATTGAGGCCGATTCATAAATTCAAAATAAAAAGAATACGTGTATAAAAATAATCAACTGTTGTTAACAATTGCAGCCTATAATGAGTAATATTCAAGAATACAGAATAGGCACACTATATGTCAACAGTTAAGGTTAAACAGAATTAGTAGTGGTGCTTAATTAACACTATGAGGCCCGAGCACTTTCATAGTAAACTTCCCCGGAAGCCGATAATATTTAAAAAAAAAAAAAACTTTATACAAACAAATACATAAAATGATTCAAACACTGAATAGATTCAACACAGTTCAACATGTATATGTAAAACTGTAAACATACGTACATACTACATACATATACACTGACATTCCAATCAATTTTATTTAAAAACATAAATTATATTTTTTATGTATTTTTTGTTAATCTTGAAATTTTTATGCATAGAAACCAAAAGAGTAGTATGTGTTGGTAATGGTATGTTATGTTGTATTTTTGTAAGTAGGAACACATCCGTGTGATGAATATGATAAACATCACACACATAATGCGTAACCAACTAATCAATTAATCATTGATCGCGGTCGGCCTCTGGGGATGTTTTGTTTGGTTTCGGATGCCGAAGCCATGGGACTGAAAGTGTTAAAATGAAATTTAAACAAGACAAAATGGTATAAAATCGAATAAAAAATATATGTGACAATACAGGTAGAAGTTAGCTAATTTAAATGACAAACAAGCAAAAAATTAATTCGAAAATTCAAATTAAGTTGTTGTCGCTAATTCGCATTCCTATTTATACAGTACTAGCTTACTAATTATCCTTGACCATCCAAACCCATTAAATATTAGATTACCTTATTACTAAATTTTTAAACCCTTGAGTAGGTAGACTGTGTTGAAATTAAATTGATCTAAATTCATGTTGTTTTCCCCGTAGAAAACTTATTCAGTTTTCTTTTGTAATATTTCCAACTATAAATAATAGCTGCTTTAGATAATTTATGTGTATTTCTACGTTTAGGATCCAGTTCCACCGAAATGTTGGGCAGGAATCTACAAAGCGGTCGAAAAGAAAGCGTGTTGTCCATGCGTTGATTTCTGTCATCCACCCCTAGTCATTGGAGATGAAGACTGTCTTTACTTAAACGTTTATACGCCTCAGGTAAATTTTAGTTCAAAATCTACAGTGTTCCTTCTCAATAGTTCCGCAAAATGAAAACAGGGGAATAGCTTTTCCAGGAATTGTTGTTCCCCCACCGAATTCCAATTGCTCGCTAGCAAGGTAATAAATTTCTTTATGTCTAAATTCAGAAATTGTAGTTCAATAATTTATGATTGTGTCAAAATTGAAAATTTTTCCAGGAGCGTCAAAACAAGTACGGGGATCTAAAAATAATAATGTAACTTAAAAATTTAAAAGAATATTTATATAACCATGTAACGAAACTCTAGTGGTTTACGTTTAACATATATGTATAGATATGCTGATATGCATAATTGTACTATATGAGTATAATGTACCTGTGTACGGTATTGGACTTACAGTTAGGTATAATTACTTAATGGTATATCATTTTCATTATAATTATCTATTCATGTACGCAGTTAACAAGTTTATTTTATTTCTTTTTTATTTATTTTTAAAAATCTAATTATTAATTAAAAAGTATTGACTATTGTGTAACCTTTTTCTTTTACTGATCGTGATCAAATATGTATCTCCTCATAAAATTTTGCAAGAATACGCTGGCATCTCTTATTTTTCTAATTTAATTTTTATACCTGCATGCATAACACCGATTTATGTCACATAATAATTTATGTCTATCTGTTTACATAATGAGGACACTAATTGATACATATCAGTGAAACAGTGGAACAGTATAAACAATGCTGATCAGTTAGTCGAATAATGACGTTACAAACTTAAATTGTCTTACTATATTTATTCAATTTAGGTAATTTTTCTTTCTTTTAATATAAACAAAACATTTTTAGCTCTTATGAAATAAATATTATAATAGGTGGCAAAGTGGGGGTAACGCTCGAGTCTCAAACTGGGGAAGCGGAACTATTGAGAGCGGAAATATTCAGAATGCCCACTGTACTAGAAAATCAGAAATGTATAAGAGATTCTTAACGATTCTTTCTCTTTTAGATGTATGATGGTAAAGAAGAAAACATAAAACCAGTTATTGTTCTAATCTCGGACGTGTTTACATCAAAGACCATTTACAATCCCTCGGCATTTATTAAAAACGATTTAATATTTGTAACAATTACCTATCGTACTGGAATACTAGGTAAGAACATTCAAAATTGTTAGATATTCAATTGTAATTTTCATTGAAACACTTCCAGGTTTCCTTTCCTTTCAAGACGAGACATTAGAGGTTCCTGGAAACGCAGGTTTAAAAGATATATTAATGGCTTTACAATGGATGAGCAAAAATATATTAAGATTTGGTGGAGATCCGAAAAATATTACATTAATGGGTGTTGGGACAGCAGCGGCACATGCTCACTTATTGGCAATGTCACCGCAAGCCAATGGATTATTTCATAAGTTAATTTTAATAAGTGGCTCAGCAATTGTACCATGGACAAGTTATAAACCTCAAATTGCACTAATTGCTCTAAAATTAGATTATGATTATAATATTTTAAATATCGAAAAACAAGTGTACAACAAAATTGAAAAAATGGCTGCACGAGAATTAGTTTTGTTGTTTGCAGGGACCGAAGTATGTACCTACTTTAAATTTTTAAGAGATTTTAATAGTTTAATGATGCTATAATCCCAAATAGTTAAACATGTAAAAAATTTAGTCAAAATTGGTCCCGTTAATTGATCGGCCGGTACCCGTTAAATGGGGTACTAGCATCATGGAACCGATTTTTATACTCACTTTTAGCTAAAATTATTTAATATTTAATATTTCAGTTAACATTTACACCACCCGTGATGGAATACACAAAAACTGGCGTATTAACTGAAAATCCTGCCACCCTTCTAAAAACTGGTAATTTTTATCAGACGCCTACCATAATCGGTTGTTGCTCAAATGAAGCAATTTTATCGGGTAAATTTCGATCAGAAATTACTCCCGATTGTAAAAATTTTGAATTCTTTGTAACGCCAGACTTTAATTTGAGAAGAAATACGCGACTATGTAAAGAAGTGGGTAAAGAAATCAAACAATTTTACTATGGCGAAGAAAATCCAAATAATGAGAATGCACAAATATATTATAAGGTAATAATAATATTTGGCTCAATTTAAGCCATAATCCTTATATTCATACTTACAGTTACTAACAGACATCTTCGTCTTCCTGGGCATCGAAGAAACCGCCATACTATTGAAGAAAAAAAGTAAAAAACTCACCTACTTTTTCCATTTCTTAACAGATAGAGAATGGAATCTATATAAAAAACAAACAAACACAAACATACCAGGTAATTCCAGAGTTTTTGTATTCGAAAAAAATATCAAAAGGAACTAACGTTACCATCCCATATTTTAGGAGCTTGTTATGCCGATATTCTGGGATATCTTTTCGACTACGAAGGAAAACCAAAGTTAGACGACATTTCTATTGAAATGAAGATTTACAGTTATTTAACCACATTTTTCGCAAGCTTTGCAAAAGTTGGCGATCCTAATCCAACGTCGAAAGATATAGATATTCCAACAAAATGGTATCCAATTACGAAGAAAGATTTTAATTATTTGGAGATTGCTGACAGTTTGTCGAGCAAAACTAATCCTGATCGTAAAACGTGTGATTTTTGGAATAATTTAAGACTGAATGTTTTAAAGCAAACGGCTGTAATAAATAATCACTAGTCAAAAAGTTGTGTTTCATTTGGTTCTTGACATTAACAACCCATAATGTCTATTTTTAACCGACTTCAAAAGCGAGGAGGTTCTTAATTCAACCCGTATGTTTTTTTTGTTTTTTTTATGTATGTACACCGATTTATCCCACATTTCTAAACCAATTTGGGCCATTCTTTTTTTGGTTAGTAGATAAAGCTCTCCAGATGGTCCCATAAAAATTTTATTGACATTGGATGAGTGATTTTTTAACTATCTTCAAAAATATGAATAATTATGGTAATTTTATAATTTGTATATGTAAAATTATTTACTTTAAAAACTATAGTAACATAATTTTTAATTTATGTTGATCCAATTATCCTAAAAATAATTTTCTATCAATAATACCCAGTTTAAAAATATTCTTTGATGACTTGAAAAATTGTTTGATTTTCATCGATTTTTTTATTTTCCTAGTAATTACTATACTTTAAACACTAGGTTTGAAGCGAAATCAGTGAGTACCCAAAATTATAATTTTTGGACACTGGTATTTTGGAAGCTATTCCACCTAAACGTATGAAATTTAGAATTTAAGAAAAAAATTAAAAAACCAAATAAAATATTGCAATAGGGTGGGTTGATAAGCATTGTCACTAAAAGGTATGAAATAAAAGCTTTTTTAAAAAAAACGACTTCAAAAAGTAATAAATAATTAATAGCACGTATTTTGAAGTCAGGCGTAAAAGCGTAGTATAAAAATGTCGATCCACAAGAATTCATTAATTTTGCAAGCACATCAGATCACATCTTTTTATACCACGCCACGCCTGACTTCAAAATACGTGCTATTAATTATTTATTACTTTTTGAAGTCGGTTTTTAAAAAAGCTTTTACTGCATTTTATTAGTTAAAAAATTTTAGTCTAATCAATTAAAAAATTCAGGTTTAATAAAACGTTAAATTCATTCAGAAAACGACTCAGTTTTTAAGGTATCGTACCTTAAAAGGAAAAATGGAACCTTCAAAGTTCAGTCTTCTGTCCCTCTGCCACAAGAAAAATAATTTTACGATTACATAGTTTTCCTTTTTGGGAAAATAGAAATTTGAAATTTGGCGTAATGTTTGGTCTTGATAACACATATATCGTCAGTTAACGATGAGGGAAAACAATATTTAGGGCTACAATTGAGGGTCAGTTTGGTCCAAAAAAGAATCAGTTAAAATAACTACTCCTAAGGATTCTTAATTTTTTTTAAAAATAATTTTTAGTCCCGTGGTCTTAATAATATTGCCCAAAATTTGCTAGAAATGACCGTCTCCCACTGATCTCCTAGGTTTCTAAAGCTAAAATTTAGATTTTAATAGGATTAGTAGATACTGAGTCATAGATTACCGGAAAATTCCAAGTTTTTTCGACAGTGTAATTAATTGCTGAAGAAAAAAATATCTTAAACAACAATTTACTTTTAATTGAAAGTGGGAGAATCAGCTCATCGTACAATAAGCAAACATAAGAAAAATCTAAAGACTGCTCTACACGATCGACTATCATGGGTGATTGTTGGCACAATCATTGTGCAAACGTCCGAATACGATTGTCTACCATCATTTTGGCATTATCCATCATTGAAAGAAGGTAGACGTCGAGCTGATTACAAGAGCTACGCTTTATTTAATTAGTGAAAAACCCATATGCACATACTACCGCAGGTATTCCAGTATTTTATTCCAGTAATTTAAATAGTGAAAAGTTATTCCAGTAATTTAAATAGTGAAAAACCCATATGCACATACTACCGCAATCAATCATAAACTGACCATTCAGCGATTACGTGGACATGTACACGCAAATACAGGTGAACAACTCTTTTAATTGCGTGTGCGAAAAACCGAGAATCATGGTCACACATAGGCGAGTATGCACTTCACATAATGGTAATCACGTCTGATTGACCATCATGGCCGATCGTGTAGAACAGTGGTTCCCAAACTCTTTTGGCCCACGGACCCCTTTTCATAGTCAAAACTTGCTCACGGACCCTGTGTGAAAAGCTACATAAATGCATAATTTAGAAAAAACACAAATTTAATTTTGATGTTTTGAATGGTAAATGGTGGCGTAAAAATAAAATATAAATAAAATATTTTTTTAGTAAGAAGTACTTAGATATTTATTGAAATTATCTTTTTTTTTTAAAATACAAAAAAAATGACTTGGATAAACCTGATGAGATGTTATGAGTGTATTTATGTCCGGCTCAATGTTTGTGAGTAGCAACCGCAAATCCCCGCGAGTTTTAATTTCCGGTCGGTTTCTTTTCTTTGTGATGAGGCTTATAATGGCACTGAACTCATATTTAGCAAATAGGGAGACGCAAAAGCAATCAAGAGCTTTTGTACAATAATCCATAATGCTCATTCAATGGACTGGGACTTCTTAATGTTTCGTTCGAATTAACGTACTCACTTAGTATTTATAAAATACTAAGATACCAGAAGAATGTATCTAAATACAAGATACAAAATGAATTATTAAAAAAAAGTATTTCAGATACAAGATGGAAATACGTATTTTGTATTTTGTCTCTGTACCCTGTATTTCAAATATTTTTATCTTAAGTAAGTCTCATCTCTGATCATTAATAATATGTAAAAATAATATATTTTTATATAAATTTTTTAGTGAATGTTAAGGGATTACTGTATTATACTTAGTGAACTTTTTTTAAATAAATTTAAATTAAAAAGAGATATCAATTTTATTCAAAATTATACTTCTTTTTGTCCAAGACTAAAAAAAATTGTAGTATGCACTTCACATCGTGCATAACACAGAGCTAAATTGTTGATTAGATGCCCGACTCTTTTATAGTTCATATTATAAATTAGTTAGTGCAGGTGTCGGCTCTATTGCGTTCCTGTATAAACCTGTATAGATAGGCCTGATTCACCGTGATGCCTGTTACTACTTGTATTTTATGCACCTATCTATATTTATAGTTTACTTAGGACGTAAAAACCGCTAATAAATTTGTTCATTGTTATTTAACTTCCATATTAATAAAAATTTGTCACATTCTTTTTATTTTATATTAAACCTTGCGCGAACCCCCTGACGTTATTCAGGAACCCCCAAATAAATTTCAAATTTCCACGGACCCCCTGAATGATCCCGGGGACCCCTGGGGCTCCGTAGGGACCACTTTGGGAACCACTGGTGTAGAAGAACCTTTACATAAAGCCTTCATAAAAATATTCAGTTGTGACTTTAATCCTGTTGTTATTTAAACCAATAAGTAAAAAAAACCTTAATAAAAATTAAAAATAATTAACTTTTTTTTTTAAAACGTACATACTATTTTCCGAAAAAAAAGTTATTCCAGTACTTTAATAGTAAATTTTTAAACATGCGAGGTCAACCCAACAAAAAATTAATTATAAATTAATTATAGAAACACATGTGCAGTCGTTATTACGTTAAAAAAAAATTTTTTTAAATACTAAAAAGCAAGAAAATTAACACATATTAGTAGTTACAAAAATAAAATAGCTTTTTAAAATGGTTGACGCATTAGAGATTAGAGCATTCTAAAGATTAGTGACTGACTTTTGAATAGGTACATTATTTTTTAGTATTTAGAAAACAAAATGTAAAATAAAAATTAAAATTGACATAGTGTTTGAAAAATTACCAAACTGGATCGGCTGAGACTCGAACCCGGATCTCTTGGTTACCAGCCAAGCGCCTTACCAACTAGGCCACCGATCACTTGTTCGAGTGCCACTCCAATTCAGTAATCAATCAAACACAACCTCTCTCTAATGCGAGACGCAGTTTTATACTTTTAAAATTTAAATCAGTTATTTTTTTAACACGAAGTTAATAGAATTATCCCCCAGAACACCAAAAATTATCACTTACAATTAGTCGAATAAATTAATACCTTCTGCTAAAGATTAAATAATAAAATAAAAAACTTACTTCAAAGGAAAAACTGTATGGGAGCATTTAATAATTAAAATCAGCAAATTAAAAAGTATTTTTTATTTTAGAACATGATTTTATTAATACAGTATTTTAGAATGATTTTATTAATTTAATTATAAATTTTAATTATGGAATTATTATTTTTTTAATTTTTAAATGAGTTTTCTCAATGTAATTATGTAATTTCAAATTTAAATATACCAACCACCTTAAGACACAATGTTAATTTTTTTGGGAAACATTTTAAAAATTATAATAAAAAATTTATTTTATTAACACTTATGAGCAACATTCACATTAATCAGTGCGTAGAACTGCACACAGACAGTAACTCCATTAGTTGTTGGCAATGTACTATTATAACGTTAAATCAATTGCCTAAATTTTAGTAATTTTGCTGCGGTACACTGGCTTGCGTCTCATCTTAGATTTAACATTTTAAAAACAGCTTATAGCGGCTTCATGATTTACTATTACTATCCTTGGAATCAAAAATCCTTGGCTGAACAAAACGACACAAAATTTTGAATGAAGTTTTGAAGTAACAAAATTGTTGCTGCCAATTAGTTTTCTCGTAGCATATTGTGTAAAAACGAAAAAAAAATGATTGGCTTGGTGGCGAAAAGAGTTTAATATATGAATTCTAACTGAAAAAATTTCCATTTACATTTTCTCCATAAATATTTAATATTTATTATAATATTATATTTCTCGATACGCACCTTTTAAATAGAGTAATCTTTATCATACCTTTATTTGTCCTTTTTTGAAACACTGTTGCCGTTCTGTTCAAAGTGCACACTTGACAATCCTTACTAATATTATAAATGCAAATTTTGCGAATTGTTTTCACGTTTCAACAACTTAACCAATCAACTTAAAACTTTACAAGAGATAGTTTGAGAAACAGAGATGGTTATAAGCTACTTTTTACCTCGGGAAAACATTCCAATCCAGTGGAAAAATTTCTTAGTGTGTGGTCAGACCGTGACGGGCAGCCATACCATTGCTCGTGCGGCCTCCCGCACCAAGCGCACGAACAATTCAATACATGTATTTAAGTGTACGTATTCAGACCAATACGAACTGGTTTTTGCGGGCAAATTGACGGACAATCTATCTACGGGCATTTTGCGAACTCTTGAAGTGGGTAGGTAATAAAATACTTAACACAAAAAAAAATATTTCAAGTGGTCAAAAGCCTGAAAAGTGATTTAATAATTTTACAATCTATTTTGTCACGTATAAAGTATGGAATTTTATAGTTTTTTGTAAATGTATACTTATAGCTGTAGAAAAAAATTTTTAAAATAATTTTCGGTTTATATTCTTACATTTGCATACTATGATTATAAAAATATGCAGATGTTTACCAATGTATTCAAAAATTTGGTAAAACCCAGCTAATACATACAACCAAAATAACAAGAAAAAGTTATATTAAGTAAATAGCGACAATGAATTGGAGGTGGGTAATGTTCTTTTATGACGTTCTTTGAAATTATAATAATTTTATTTTTTTGTTGGTCTTCCTTATTATTTATGGAAAAATTGCTTAATAATTAAATAGAACTTTTATTAATGTATATGTATCCAGTGGCGTAGCTAGGCGTGGGCGATGTGGACCCACACCCACGGCCTTACACTTAAAGGGGCCTTGCGAGTAACTGTTTTTCGTTTTTTTTTTTTATTTTGATTGTCCCCTAATTTTTAAGACAGAAATTTCAAAAACAAAATTAAAGAGGGCCTCGCAAAATTATCTTGCCCACTCCGCATTTTCATCTTGCGACCCCACTGTCAAGAAAAAATATCTAAAAAAAAAATGTGTTGAAAATCAATTTTCTTAGCTCCTTCATAAAGAGAAATGAGCAGAGGACTGTAAAATGAATGTATTAAGAAAACAGAGAAACTTACCGGTTGATGTTGAAATTAACTGAAGCACAACTTGTACTCACTATAAGGTTCTTGGAAAATAAAATGGGAAAAAAGGATTTTATAGGTACAAGAGTTTTCACTAAAACAATTGAATTTACTAACTAGATTTAACGAAAAATCTCACACAACCGATAGTTATTATGAACTACACGAAAGAAAATATGAACTATACAAAAGAATTCTTAAATACTATTATCTATTGAATTTCTTTTTTAATTTTTTACTATGAAATTTTAGAGAACTGTTCTATATGAAAGTTAAAACTCGAATTACATCTTTTATTATTTTTAAAGGGAATAAATAAGTTACATAACTTTTTATTAAAATAGATATCTAATTTTTAAAAAATATGAAAATACCAGTGGTTTTAAAGCAGTGGCCTAGCCAATAACCGAAATTAAAAGTTTGTAAAGAGAAGGTAATCACACATCAAATGGAAGTACTTAATCTCATTTGGGAATACAAGGTGGTTACAGTCCAGTAATAGCGATTATAAAAAAACTTAATATAATTAAATAAAATTGTATTTGAACTCCAGTAGCCCAATTAAGGGTTAAATAAAAGTTAAATAATAAATACATTTAATAGTATTCAATATAACACCATATGCTTTTGTCTTCTTACCAATTATTATTTTTTAACCAAATAAACCCAGTTTATTTCTAAAATCAAAAAATTTATTACAAAGAAGTAATAACATTTTTTAGGAATTCCAGATTTTGTATTTAACTGTAAATAGACAAAAATTATTTTTACAAATATACATAATTTTATGGGCCTGTATGCCTACAATTTCAAAGCCTTTTATTCTTGACACGTTTGTCCACTTGTCGGTTCTATTGTATTTTTATAAAAATAGTTTTTATGACTTGCCCGTTTCAGTGTGAATGTTGAATTTGACCGCATTGTGCCACGTGCCATTTTACGGGCAAAATGCGGGCACGTAACGATCAGCCGTACCGGTCGGACCGGTCCTTAAAGACATAGCAATTCTCAATTGTGACACGATATAAACATATTCCATATGTATTAACATGATGTCATAATTTCAAACACCACGCGTACGAAGTCGCAGATAAATGCTAATACTAAATATTTACTATCATCGGTGCCATATTATGTGTTACGTTGTTTTGGTTGCAATAAAATAGCCAGTACGTTTGCAATTTTTGAAGAGTGCACATTGCTCCCAATTTCTTTTTGCCAATAAAAGATGGAAGTAAAAAAAGAACACATATTCAACATATTATGCTTTACAGGGCTGGGAACTATTTAAAATGATTTCATTTTAAATATGTATTTAAAATACAAAATGGCATTTTGCATTTTCTATTTTAAATAAGTTCGTTCAAACCAGTTTCCATTTTGTATTTAAAATGGAAATTTGAGTCCATTTTGCATTTAAAATGAAAATGCTTGCATACTTAAATTTATGTGTAATAGGTATGACTCATATTAATCATATTAAGTTGATTCAATTGACTTAAATTTTTTATAACTCGAACTGCAATGTTACTTAAGTTAAATTTATTACTAGAGTTGCAGTTCTCTCAAGTTAAACTTTTCTGACTCTAGTTCTGTGTTATTATCTTTAAGACATGTCGATAAGAAATGTTTTGGTATTTCGAGTAGATGATTTTTATATGTAATTTAGAAGTTGTAGCGTACTCAAGGTTTCAATATGTTAAAGCTGAATTAAATTTTACAATATTTTTGAGTAACAATATTTCAAAAGTTAAATTTCGTTTTCATATCATGCAAACTTTATAAAATTTTCTCAAAGGACTACCCTTATTTGATTTCAGTACGTTTGACATTTTCTTAACTTTTTTTTTTATTAATATAAATTAAGATAAAAAATTTGGAGAATAAATTTAAAGTTAAAAAAGCATTTTGCATTTTATAATCCATTTTAAATAACTATTTTCCATTTTCTATTTTAAATATGTTTAGCAAAACCATTTTCCATTTTGTATTTTAAATGCATTTTTGGAAACCATTTCCTATTTTCTATTTTAAATGGTTTCTAGGAACCATTTTTCCCAGCCCTGATGCTTTATGAATACAGCAAAGGAAAAAATGCGAGAGAATCGGCTAGAAACATTCAAAGTGTCTACGTAAATAATGTGAATGAACGAACGTGTCGCAGATAGTCTGAGAAGTTTCGGAACGGTGACTTCAGTTGAAAAGATGATGAGCGTACCAGACGGCCTTTTGAGTTCGATAAAGAGGCCCTTAAAACTAACCAATCCACAACAGTGCGAGACTTGCACAAAAACTGGGGGTAGGCCATATGACCGTCCATCGTCACATGCAAAAATTTTCAAATTTTTCGGACAGAACTTATGTTACAACCTGATATTTAAAATTCAACGAATTTCTAGTAAACATAATTATTTCTTTAGAATTCGAAAACGTAACAAAAAAGCAATAATTACAATAAATAAAAAAGTTGAGCGCATATGGGTTAATACACTTATTTACATTTAGCATTCACCGCATGCAATCCTTCAATTTTTCTCATTAAATGAAAATTTTGTTTGAATCATACTATATAAATGGTACAACGTATAAGAATATTACGATATGAAGGGTACAGGGGAAAAACGATCAGAGTCACAAAAAGTAAATTTTTCAGGGGAGCGTTTTTAAACTTTAAAGTGTGATTCATGTATTATAGGCGCATTTTTCAACATAAAATTTTTTTACCTGAAAACCACGTATACGATTTGGTTCAAACTTTCGGTGGTTATTACTAATATAGTAAGCTAGAAAACGCCATGCCAGCAGAAAATAGACGGCTAGCCGTTTTCGCGAAATTTGACATGGAATTACGTATTATATGCGCATTTTTTAGCAAAAAAATTTGGTTCTTCCCCTTGCATATCACGGACTATGTTCTATTTTCACGTGTAATGTTAGCACGGGGTCAATATTCTGCATATTGCCAACATAATTGCATGGATTTTGGTATTTATTACTTTTTGTGACTCTAATCGTTTTTCCCCTGTACCCTTCATATATTATAAGAAAGTTTTATTTAGTAAAACTCATCATATTAGTAGTGTTCAACAATACAAAACTTTAATATATATTATAGATAAAAACATAACGTATAGATGTACGTACCTGCTATATTTTTGTACATTCTCTTTGAAAAGCTACTTTATTCTGCTCTTCAAAACATTCTATGAAAAGTTCAAATTTTCGCTTCTATTTTTTTTCCTAGTTGTGTTACTGTAGGAAATTTTCACCTGGGCGTAGATTGTAAAATTAAATATTTAGTACAAGGGTAAATTATTTATTATAGATACCAAAAATCGTTTGAGAAAGCTTCACTCTATAGACATAAATCTATGAAAGTTTACATATTAACATCTTGATGATCATTGACGTCATAAGACGTCATGTGAAACGTTATTAACTCACACACCACGTCGTACGACGTCAATAATTCCATATAAAATGTATGAACTGCCAAAATAGTGTACCAGTTGGAGGTTTTGTCATTATAGGTTATGCTTATGACCGTCATGGCGTTACTAAGGAAGTATCTGATTAAATATATCTAGAGTTCAATTACAAGTAACAAGTTTTTTTTTTTTAATTTTGATGAATGTGGAATTATGAACGGGTTATTAATTTTTACGGTTACTATACGAAAGGCCAGAAGTGGTCAAAATCAACCAACAACAAATACTTGCTTATTATGGGATTACGATTTTAGAAAACACTTGCTGTTTGAGCTACTGTCTAATTTTCATTTGACCAACTTCATTCGGGTCGTTGCTAATTTTACCTGCTACAAGGACTGTTTGCCCACTTCTGTGGGCCCCGACATCTGTAAACTCCTCCACTTCAAATCCCTCTAGTGCAAACAATGAAAATCCATCAAAATCCTCAGCAGTCATAACTGGAAATTGATAGTTTTTCAACGATTGATGACTAATTTCATCTGCAGTTGAAATAATTTTAAAAAAGAGTACCTACATTTTCACCGACAATTCTAAGCATAGTTTTCACACTTTTTTGCTTCGAATTATTAGTAGGTATATCAAAAATATCTCCTGAGTGCAAAAGAAGTTTTGAAACACAACGTGCAAGACTACACACAACAAAGGTGACTTGATATTTGGATATCCGATATATATTTATCCAACAAAAAACAAAAAAAAAGTTATTTAAAACATACTTCAATAAAATTATTTATTAATTGGGCATTTACAAAAAATATCCAAAAAACTGGAAATTCTAATTAGCCTTCAAAAAGAATACGCTGCTTTAATTTATGTTCACAGAATATTAACACTTTATTTTTTAGTATCTTAACTCTTAGTTACTCGCGTCAAATTCTATTTGACAATTACTCGCGTGGGGTACAAATGCACAAGTTGTTTTTAGTTACATTTGACTTCTTTTTTTTGTTAACATTATAATTTATTTATGGTTTTGTAGAAATAATTAGTATCTTACATAACAAAGGAACTGTAATTTCGTTTAAAATCTTGATTTTAAACGAAATTTTTTGTGACACCAGATTTTTAGTGACAAAAAAAACCATTAAGAACATATTATTGTTTTAAAAAAATAAATAAATACTAATAACAACTGTTTATATAACGTTATATAATTGTTATATAACTGTTTATAATAACGTGTTTTCGATATTGATGGGAAATTTTTTTTCCATTTTGTTATATTATCTCGTCCCATAAAATAGTTTTGGTGGTTGTCAATTTCGTATTCGTCGTCTTCACTAGCACTTAGTGTATCCGACATCTCTTCATGGATGCTAACATGGTCTTCTTCGTTTCCATCAGGTTCACCGCCGTAATAGTCCTCAGAACTCTCATTTGAAAGTAAAAGTTCTGTTAATTCTTTATCAACTATATTGCTATTCATCTAAAAAATTAAGGATAAGTAATTAATTTTTTTTTTTTTAAATATGTAAACTTATGTATACAGATAAATTAAAAAATTTTTACATACCTTAGTATTTTACAATCTTAAAAATTTAGTAAAATAATTACTCGCGTGGGGTACAAAGTCTGAACACTTGAATCCAATAATTACTCGCGTGGGGTACAAAAAAATTTCTTTGTTAACAGCAACGTAACCAACGATCAAATAAACTCCAACTTTTCGGGTAACATAAAGCCAAGCCACCACAAGGAATAGCAACTAAAATGGCGGCATAATAGTCAGTGATTACAATGTAATAAAAAAAAAAGTAACTAGATGGGTCGTGTGTACCCCACGCGAGTAACTAGGAGTTAAAAATCATTCAAGTTGCATTACTCGTAGTATACGAAAAGTAGCTGCTCTCTGCTCACCATCAATATAATTTTAATAAGGTAATCCAGTGTAATTAATTTATCTTTGCATATAATTAAAAAATAATAAATTTTATTTTGCATTAACTATTTATGTAATTAAATGAAAAAATTGCCAGTTTTTATAGAGTAATAATTACAATTTTAGAAGGACACAAGCAGTAAGTAATTTTTCTGGTTTTTAAATAATTCCCTACTGCCTCTCATACGCTTTGATCAGTCTTATTAAACTGCACTCACGTTACGCCTATGGATTTCTTCCACTATTTAAAAGTAGTAATATGTAGCAAAAAAGGGAAAATACTGCACTCTATACATGTAATGTGTATATGTTATGTATAACGCTAGATAAAAAATACTGCAACAAATTTTTAAAATTGGAAAGTTTTGTGTTAGTCAGACGATATACAGATGCACATTGCAGGATCTTCTAACTGTAGCAGTTAGCTATCCAAATAGCGAACTAGTATGAAAATCAAGTTTACCGAAATCTGTCTTATTTCTTTCTCAATGAAAACTTTCTTCGTTCTGCTTTGATGACTTCGCTCAAAGAAGATAAGTCATATTTTTCATAATATAAAAATATTGTATCACTTTTTTTTTTCCTTTTTATTTTGAAATTCTGCTTTGAAACAATATTAAAAACTTGAGGAGTTTAAGAAATGAAACAAAAATGTGTTAAAAAACAAAGTATATATCGAAGAAAAGTAGAAAAATTTTGTTGGGAATATTTTCGTCATTGCGCCGCCATGTCTTGTTTCGTTTTATTTTCTCTATCTCTGTTTGTAATTATATAAAAAGTATTTATTAAGTACATATACAAAATTTTTCTTCGTGAAAATTCTTATTTAAAAGTTTAAATTAAAATTTTCGAGACTTTTAAAGTGCGAACTGTGAGAAGATAATTGAATACTTTAAACTTTTTTTTTATTTATTTTGTGACAATTTTTATTTGAAATAAACTCTGCATAGTAGAGAGGAAGATAATAAATTTGTTTTTAATATAATTTGATATAGCAGTGTCGAAAGAACCTGACAATGTATATACATATTTCTTAACGCAGAGAGAAAAGGTTTTTAAACTTTCTTTTTGATAGAACAGTGACGAATTTTAAATTGAACTTTTCTTTTTCTTACTGTCAGTTAACTTTTTTTTTATTACTAATCTAACAAATTCTATGTTAAATCGAAAATGTTTTTAATTATGGTAAATCATATATTAAAATCATAAGCAAAACTTATTACCGGCGAACATCAACTGCAAAACTTTTTCCCTAACGATTCATTAAATTAGTATAACCAAACTTATTGAAGATTAGAGTAAAAAAAATTCAAACCATTTATTTTAGTCATCAATGTATTTTTCATCAATTCCTACCACAATATTATTAACCTGTTAACTGGGTAAGAGAAAATTTTCCGTTATTGTATCATAAAAGAAAACTGAAAAAAACTGAAAAAATGCCCATAGGCAAACTGTAACTATTGAAGATAATCTCCAATTAGATTCAGTTGAAACGACAAAAGAACTTGAAAAATATTAAATCGATTAAGAAAGATTTAATCTTCAAGTGTGACGGATTTTGGTAAAAAAGAAATACTTTAATTCGAATAGTACTCAGGTACCTACTTTAAAAATAGATATGAAAAAATTATATAGATAATTTATAATTATATTTTTCCCTTACTTATTTTTAGAAGCAAATCTTAATAAAATACCCACAATTATCCAACTTTTTGCAAATTATAATTTATTAGTTATAAATAGGTACCGGGTTTCTTCGGACAGGTCAGGCCCATACTTATTTCAATAAAATTTTGCAACTAAATTACATTAAATTATACACATTTGAATGAACATAACTGGTCAAAAACTACATTTTTCAACAGCATTTTTTATTTGACGAAAGTAAGAAAATTCAAAAAATAGGAAAAAATTTTTGTAAAATATATGGAAAAGTTGTTGAATATTTAGACGGTCCACTATAATAGCTAAGACGTACGTATTTACTAAGATTTTTTATTAATGAAAAACAAATTTTTAACAAGCAACTATACTTCTATCTCTCAAAATTAAAAACAATAAAAAAAGATGAATTTGTAAATAATAAACAAATATTTTACTTCGCAAAAATACCACTTTTATTTTGAAACTGTGACAATATTGTTTCGAACCGTCAGTTCATTTTCAAACATTCAGAATGTTTGAAAATGAACTGACGGTTTGAAACAATATTGTCACAGTTTCAAAATAAAAGTGGTATTTTTGCGAAGTAAAATATTTGTTTATTATTTGCAAATATGGAATACCATAAAGTAACGCTCAAATCTATTAATATTATAAAGATGAAATTATTTAATTTGAATGACATGTCACATAAATCACATACATAATATAAACAAAAATACTTTTGATAGTCAATTAAAATTACAGTGGCACTTTTCAATTGTGCAGGTAATAAATAAAAGAAAAAAAAGGATGTTTACATAAAATACGTATAAATAATATTTTGATACACATATGTATGTGTGTGTATGTAACTTGTGCACGTTATTTTTATGAAAATATTTTGAATTTTTAGTCACATTGAGTGCAATATGTATACATGCATATTATGCTAAAGACGAAACTGTCTGATCCGAAAGAAATCCGATTTATTATAAATTATTATCAAAAAATCTAATAATCCGGACTTATAAATTATAATCAAAAAATCTAATTTCGTTTAGACTGAAAATATCATTCTTACAAAAAAATTAATACCTTTGCCCTATAAGTAGTACAATTACATCGAGTACATCCATTCATACAGGTTATAAAAAGTGACTGGCATAGCCTTGAACAGTCGACAGCTTTAAGGAAATTTACAATACTTAATAACATTAATTCAATAACCACAATCATGTACAAATAACATATTTTTTTCAATTCTGGGACTAATAAATATAATATAGATACTACTTACTCGCCAGTTATTTTTTCAACCAAAATGGTGAATGAGACAAGATCGAACTCTACAGAACCAAGACAAAGGTTAAGATTATTCATGTGTTAGCAAAACCAAAACTAAAATTCTTACTACAGAAACAAGATCAGGGCCAAAACTAACAGTAAGACTACTAAATTCTTGATTTTGTCAAGTAAACTGGCTCTACGAAATCTGGATGGCAAATGATTTAACATCGCGAGCTACATTTTTAGGTCTCACAAGCCGTACTTTTGGAACTCTTGTTCTAAATGTATCACCCTATACAAAGTATATATTTCACCACTATAAAAACTCGAATAGAAATTTTAAAGTTTTAATTCATTTCATTAAAAAATTAAAATTCAACACTTAAAACAATTAAAAAGTTTCTTCATGCCTGTAGAAAATACATTATTATGTAATATGTATAAAAATCATTCTTTTAATGTAAAAGCCCCTATACCGGAACACTATTTTTAGGTGTGTCATTAAACTGGCTTATAAAAATTAATAAATAAATTAAACACCCATTTTTTTTTCTTAATAAGCATGAAACTAAGTTTTTTTAATCCAACGAATATGTTTTTAAAAAAATATAACCCAAAAATTTTGAGATATTAATGTTTTTCTCTTGTAAAATGTTGACATGTATAAAAAAACGGATAGAATATATTAATATCTTTAGAAAATCACCACAGACACCTAAAAAAAACAGGTACGTAACCACAGAGAAGTAGAGACGACATTTCTATCTCTATACTACCGGAACCAGTGTAACCAGTAAGAGATAGAAAATATGTTACATACGTGCACGGGGTTTACTTTGTGCGATATTGTGTATTTGTTAACGTTGATGGTAGTGATCGTCACGTGGCTGTGCTGTTGCATACACAGCTATGACACCACATGCATGTATGTGGCTCCGTGTGGGAATGTAACAATGCCAACACAACCAACATAACAATCAAATCAATTGTCTTGTGATTGACCTACACTCATCGACTGCCACTGAGAGAGTGACTACTAAGTAGCCTAATGGGCACAGAAGTGCACACTGCAGATTTCATGATAGAGATAGTTGCTGTACAAGCCTTAAGCGTATGTGTAAAAAATTGTGGATAGCAGTGTGTCTGAGTGTGGCCGATACCGCTTAAGGCATTTACTTGGTCGGTGTCGGTCACCGAATGCACAACGCATTGTAATGTATTGTTAGACCATTGTTACTTGAACTGCACGCTGCTCTGTCCGACAATACGTGTATTGTAGTTGTGTATGTGACGACTGACACAGTTGCAAACATCAAACCAACACCACTGCAAACAGTGTGTACCTACCCAACATATTGGTGGGAAGTAGAGGGTTTTTTTTTGTCTACACTGGTATCACTAGTGCAGAAATAGCAACTTGTTTTCTGTGTTGATGTACCTCTGTACTCTGTTATAATTAAATGTCATTCAAATGTAGTATTATGGCTGCCATTTTGACGTGATATTAAGAATTTTGAGGTTTTAAAAAAATATTAGTTAATTATCAATTGATTTTACGTTCTGAATTAAAGCGAATATTCAAGTGAAATTATAAAAATAGTTAAGTGTTTTCGGCCCAAAAATAAATTAAAAATGTTTATAAAATACATATGTAATGGTAATTCTCAAAATGAAGTACAAAGCTCACAATTTCGAATTCATAAAAAAACACTTCTACAAATAATATTTAACCCATATAAAAAGGTAATTTAGCTATCCTAATCTCTTAAATGGACTAATAAAAATTATTTGTATAGGTATTTTTATTATGCTAACATAAAAATTCGGTGAAAAATTTTACAATTTATAACTCATGTGTTTTTAATTCTGACCATCGATCAAAATAAATCTAGGCGGATTCGGCAAAAATTGTTTAATATATATGTGTATTTCTTAAATTAAGTGAGGAAATATTAAATGCGAGGTGAATTTAAATTGAAAAATAATCATTCTATTAATAATATTTTTTGTTATCAGAGGTTTCTTTCAGAAATAACTTCATTAATATATAAATGTCAAAACTGTTCCGACATATGATCGCGTTCCGGTATAGGAGCTTTTACGTTACTTTAAAATAAAATTTAAAAAATATATTATTAGCAAAACAATGTATGTGAGGCGTTATATCATAGAAGATAATATGTATACAACTTATTAATCTGTAATTTTTGGATGATAACATAACAAAACATTGTCGAGCTCGTGTAGTATCTCGTGGCCAAATGCAAAAGATGTTCTATTTAGAACGGAGTAACTTAAATTGTAAACAAATCAAGTCCGTAACAAATTAATTAGGAACAAAATAATCGCGACGAAATAGCCGTGACAAAACTACCGAAAGACAAAATAAACGCAAGCAAAATCAGCGATTAACAAAATTATTATTATTAGAATTTAATTATTTATTATTTAATTAAACTACAAAAATTTGCTAAAAACAGGTGAAAAATTAACGGGAGAGCACTACTGAATCCTTATTTTCGGACAAAAGGTAATCATTTACATTTGAGACTCCTCAAAATTATAAATATATCTTTGCTCATCACATCCTACTTGTATCTAATTTTTGATGTATCGGGTACAAAAAGAAACTTCCAACACCAGGGCCGGGGAAAGAAATAGCGGGCCCCGGGAATAAACCAGTTCAGTTATTTTGTCCACACTTATTTTGCCATTTGCCTATTTTGTCCAAGGTTATTTTGTCCGGTTATTTGATTCTGAATTATTTACATAGTTACGGCACCATCCTATACTTATCCTATACTGAACCACGGGTATCCTATCAAAAATCTGTCATTAAATCAATAAGTACCAAAACAAAACTTATATTGTACCATTAGAAATTATATAAACTCTATAAACAATTAAACATACCTACATCAAAAGAGATTAGTTACTGCTTTACAATCGAAGATAAGCAACTATATATTATCAAAAACAATTTATGTATTTAAACAAAATTTTGTAAAAAAATTTGATAAAAGTTTTAAAATGAATTACTTTGTTACTACCTAAGAAACAAACAATTCGTCAAATAGAAGATACCCCTGTCGCAGCATCCTGCATAACATAGCGAATTTCCGTTTATAAAAATCCGTTTTTCTGTGATTTTTCACCCTTTTAAGTGATTTTTCCTCCTCTTTCTAATGGTGTAAATAAATGTCAAAAAAATTTTTAACTTTAGAAAATTTTGGCAAAAAACTAATTGTTTTCACGAAAAATGGTCAAAAAAACCATGTTCTAGGCATCCGACATGGCTGGCTAACGAATTTGTCCAACGGTGTGGGACTAAATATAAATTTAATACATAAATTTTAGTGAATATTATTTTTGGTTTCTAGGGACCCCAAAACAAATTTCTATTATAGTCTCGGGAGATTTATTTCGGAGCTCTAAAAAATAGAACTTTCTTCGGAACCCTAAAAAACGGCATATAAGTAACATACAAACATATACATATGTATGACGTATATGACTTATATACAATCTATATCTTCCTGTACCACAAACACATTCTTTCATATAATTATGCATATAGGTATACCCCTGTCGCAGCATCCTGCATAACATAGCGAATGCCCTTTTATAAAAATTAAATTTTCTCGGAAACTAGTTGACATAGAATAATAGTTTAAAGACCTTTTTTATGTAATTTTTTTTCGTCGTTTAAATGATGTAAAAAAATTTCGCAAAAATTTTTAAATAAGTGGAAATTTTGGCAAAAAACTAATTTTTTGCAAGAACAAACACCATGTTCCTTGCATCCGACGTGTCTGGCTAACGAACTTGTCCAACGGTTTGGGACTTCCAACATTTTCACCAAATTTCGTAAACCTAGGACATTTCGTTCGAGAGTTATCGTGCGGACACATATATATATATATATATATATATATATATATATATATATATATATATATATATATATATATATATATATATATATATATATATATATACATATATACATATATATATATATATATATATAAATTTTGGTGAATATTATTTTCGGTTTCTAGGGACCTCAAAACAAATTTCTGCCATGGTCCCGGGTTCAAGTCGCGTCATGACAGTGGCTGTAATAGCGAGCTTCCATTCTGGAAATTCGCTAATAACTGTTAAAAAACCATATAATAGATTAGGTACTATTAAATAGCAGCAGTTTGGATACTTTTTATTAATAAAATTATCTAAAATTTAAAAAAATTAACAATCAACAATAAAGTATCATATCAAAAAGTATGTATTTTAAAACTCGAAAATTTTAAAAATTATCAACATTTAATACTTTAATTTATGAATTTCGGTATTACTACATTTATTTTAAAAGCGATTTACATACATTTACTACTCAATAAAAATTAATCACTTAATAATCTCTTTTTTACAATTTTGAATTTATTGTCTATTTGCGATTAAAACTGAATCATTTATTGGAGCAGAACACATTCTTAACACATATACTATTAGGTAAGCAATTTTTGGAAAAAAATCACCAGTTCTTACTAAGAATTTTATTTATTTCTAGCTACGTACGTTTCGAAACGTAATGCGATCTCCTCATCAGGCCTTAAATAACATACCAATATTACAAAAAAATTTTCAGAATAAAAATTAAGAATTACTTAGTTTTTTTTAAAAAAATTAACTATTAAAACTATACTGATGTACATACTGGTGCCATAAAATACAGATTACTGGACGGTAATTTTTGTACCAATTTCCACACCCTTATAGCTCAAAAGATATTCTTAATCCAGCTGATATATATATATATATATATATATATATATATATATATATATATATATATATATATATATATATATATATAATAGTTTTCTTTTTGTTACACGCTTCAAAAAAAAGATTTTTACGATAAACCAACACTGCTCAAACATAAATTAGTAATTATTTATTAGATTAGACTCAATGACATTGTTATCAATTAAATTCTAAAATAACTTCATCATGTTATTATAAAATTGTCATGTATAATTCTCCACTGATACTTACGTGCTTACGATTATAATATAATCGAAGTATCAGTGGAGAATTATACATGATAATAAATATCATTAATACACGAAAATACTTAAAATATTTATTTTTGAAAACACTCTTCACATTATTGTATTGTGTTTATTTCAAAACAATGTTTTATCCATTGATCCTATTAACAAAAAGGTACAAAATACAACAAATTCATTTTGAAAACCTGAGCTACAGCTATAAAAGCTTTAATTTTATCCGTTAGGCCGTTTTACAATATGGAATTTATTTTCTAAATCTATAGAGCAGATGCGAACTAGTAGTGTTGACCACCCGAAGTCGTTTAGTATTAGGTACTAGCTGCTCCTTTCTGTTAATTTCGCAGTATCAAATGTGAAGTTGTACGAAAATCAAATCAGCGGTCCCAAATTTGCCACTCCGAATATATAGCCAGCCTAGGCTCGGACCTAATCATAAGTTCTTTTTTTACTTTCTTTCTATAATTTTATTTTTGGGGTAAATCCCACAAAAGTAATTTTTTCAAAAATTAAGAAAAGAATAAAATTATAAAAATCTAGAACTAGAAGTAACAAAATCAAACCTTTGTCACTGAGATTTTACGTGTACTAGGTATAAGGTGACCAAACGTCCCGTTTTTCGAAGACATGTCCCGGCCAAACTTCTCGGGACGCCCGTTTGTCCCGTTTTGGCAATATTTGAACTTATACGCTATTTTATGAAAAGTTTTATTCATTATTTGAAATAATTTTTAACTGTCTTTAAAATCCTTTACTTGGGTTCTTTCGTCTTTTCCCAAATATGAGAAGACGTATTCATTTTGGCAGTATTGAGTTGGCTTTCTAATTCCGCTCCGATGTTCTAAACTAAACTAAAGTAAGCTAGCACGCATCGGTCGTTCCCGGACACTATTCGTGTATGATCGGCTTACTCCGGCGTTACTCGTGCACGATCGTCGATCGAGCAACTTCGTAATATAGCATAAAACATAACCTCTACTACGTCTACAGTCTCCATCTTCGTGTGTCCATCTCCACATCGTCTGATGTTCGTGTTCCCCTGGCCCCGCTTTTCTCTTGGGGTGATTCCGTACCCCCAAACCCCCCGCTAAGTCCCGTTTTGATTCTTTACAAATCGAGCCACCTTAGCTATGTAGCTGTTTTATATATTATATTATATACTAATTTTTAGCCTACTCTAACTATATCCTATAAATCAGCGTTTCTTAGACTATGGATTGTTTTAGGTATTTTATTATCACATTACATCAATATATAAATCCACTCAATTCATTCATTCATCATTCAATTTCTTTATATATGTATATATTCTCCTCATTCCAAATACACTTTTAATATATATTTTCTTTTTTTAACTTGATTTCGACTATAGTAGACATTTAAAACGGGAAATAATTATTTGAGCAGTATTTTATACATTTGGTCAGTTACCTTGGTCAGTTAAAAATTTAAACGGTCAGTATTATATTTTTTTAACAGTATTAAATCAACTTGAGCAGTAAAACATGGTCAGTAATAAAAATGAATTTGGTCAGTTATTTTATCCTACAATGGTCAGTAAAATAAATAAATGGTCAGTAAAATATCTAAACAGCCAGTTAAATAAATAGTTTGCCAGTTCCCAGAATACAATAAAAGTCAAACGTTATTTTGGTTGAAAATAGTGTAAAATTTGAGCCAAAAATGATGAATTGCGATAGCGCAGCGCGAAAATTAATGTTTTGTTATTTTGTTTTATGAAAAATGCAATTAGGAGGCTAGCAAAATAAGATTAGTCTAGATATACTTATCCTAAAGGAATTATATATTTTCAATGAAATATATTTTAATTATATTATAATATATTCAATGAAATTTCATAAATGAATTTCAACAATTAAAATTCGAATTCTTTTACCGTTATAGAATTTTAACACATAAATCCGTGTTAATAAAATATGGTTGAAAAGAAATTCATATACAGAGTGTTTCCAACAACTAAGGATACATAAATTTTAACATAACATTTGAAATTAAAAGTATAGGGAAAACTATTATAATCAAAGAGAAGCTATACGACAAAATAATGTTCAAAAATAATTTAAAACCAGTAACAGTAAAATTGAAATAATTATAAATGAATCTAATATTGGAATATTTATTAATAAATAATAGTACTTAGGGAGCGTCCATAAGCTACCATTTTGGTTAATTTTGAACCCCTCTCTCTTCCATGTAGACTACAGGTGACTTTTGCCCCCTCCCACTCCCGCAATAGTGGAGCGTAGTTTTTTTTCTTACCAATTCCAAAAAACATTCAATTAAAATAAAATTTTCATTATAAAATATTAAAATTAAGGCGCTTTTTGGCAGCTTATTCAAATTTCCTTGAAAACCACGTCCCCTGACAGTAAAAATTTTAATGTAAAGATTGTGTGACCACATGGTTGTATAATTCGCTTGAGGAAGTATTGTTTAATTCAAAATATTCAAAATATTAAGTACCTCATAAGTAATTCAAGATTATTCATGAATTTTCACATTCAAATTCATGTTTGCTTAATTGTTCCAAATAAAACTACGTAACTCGATTCTGGCTCTCCCTTTCCACATGTAATCCAGCGTAACTTTCAATAAAGTCTTTTTATTTTGATTTAAATTAAGGTTTCTTTCCAGTTAAAACTGTATTTCGATTTTAAATTATTTAAATAAATCATTTTCGTAGCGCATGCTTTCTTTATTTTACCCAAAATCTAAAAGAAAACGAACATGTTAAATTATCATCTTTTAGGTAAATTACTTAGATACAACTCTTTATGTTTGTAAAAGTTTATATATATTTTTTTTTTAATATCTATTGTTAATTACGATTTTAATAATAAAAATTATTTAACAGACCGATCATATTTTTTACTCCTTTAGTATTTATAGAACCACTTACTTCAAGATTTTTAACTGACCAATTTCGATTTAATAACTGCTAACAAGTTACTGACCAATTATTAATTTTACTGACCAATTGAATTTTTAACAAGCCAAGTATATATTGAACTGCTCATTTCAAAATATTCTACTCTCCGTTTCTATTTTTTTTACTGCTCACATTTTACCGCCAAATCTGTTATTAAACTTACCGGTTTATATTTTCTTACTGACCAAAACTGTAATTTTCTACTGACCGTTTAAATCATAGCCAAAAACGTTCTGGCGTTACTAATAACAAATAAACTAATGAAACATTCTAAACAAATATCTTATTTCCATCTCTGGACATTCATAATAACATATTAACCCCCATATATTCAGGTCTGACGAGAGGGAGGGACCTCCGGGGTTGTAGCCCCGGGGCCCGGGGTCCCAAAGGAGGCCCGAACCGGCCAAATTGGTTTTATTTTTTTAACTAATTTTAACTCATATAAATGAATTTTTAGCCAGTAAATATCGTGACGTTAAAAGTACAAAACCTTGTACTTAAGTCGATTTTTTTTCATACATACATACATATGCCTAATTCTGTTTTCAATTTGCTTGAAAAAAACAAAACAAAAAATAACTTGAAAATACTAAACAGAAAAATAATTGATTTGAAAAACACAAAAAACAAAAGAACTCATTGAAAGCCCAATTTTTTATATGACTGTAATTATGTATAATTTTATAAAAGCAGCCAAAAAGTATTTTTGATTTCTAATTAACAAAACACAAAACTATGAATTATAAGTTATTACATTTCAGTAAAATTTATATAAAAAAAAGTCGTCTTAAAAGGAGTTTCTCATTTATAAAATTATAAAAACCACTATGTAACAAAAGCACATTTAAATAAAATTCCATCAGTTAACTTTTTCAATTGATTATGAAATCAAAACATTCGTGTTAGAAGATCTATGAACTATTAAGCACTGAAAAGAATGTCATCTCTGACTTTCAGTTATTTAAAACAAAATCAAAATGACACGTGCTTTTTTTTGTTTTGAAATCGAATTATTGAGTTCCAAGAAATATAACAAAATTTTGTTTTTATTTTTGGGTAGTTAGTATAAAATTGAATTAAATCTAAGAAGGGAACAAAATTTTTCTTTTTTAATCGTGTTAAATCAAACTTATCTAACAAAAGCTCATGTAAAAACAAAATTTAAAAAAAAAGCAGTAGATATTATTTCAAAATAAAGAAAAAATAACGTCTTAAATTCCTTATTATTATTTATATTTTTAGAATTATTACAATGCTACCAAGTATTCTATACAAATTTAATTCTGTAAGTTTAAATGATCGTATAGTTTTCTAAAACTGAGAAACCTACTAATGGTGCATTGAACGAAGCATCTTTTTATTACAAACTATTAAATATAGGAAAATTATTTTGATGACTTTTTGAAAAAATAAGTTTATTTTAGTTATCTTACCTTTTTTCTTCATTTAATAAAAAGATAAGATAAAAGATAATATATATCCTGTGCTAGCGCCGCAATTAAAGATATTATCAACGCCTGTATATTTTTCGTCTTTGTTTATATTTCTAAGAATATAAATTCATAAAAATGATTTTAAAAAAATACTCTTATCACAGCAGCCTGCGCATAGCGAATTTCCGATTACAAAAATTATTTTTTCTCGGAAACCAATTTACATAGAATAATAAATCAAAATCTTCCTTATGTGATTTTTGCCCCTCTTTTCGATGGTGCAAAATACATTTATATCGATAGAAAGGGAAAAAATAAAGCCATTTAATTATGTCAAAACCTACTTTACATTCTATAAGAAAACAAAATTTCGGGGTTATAACTCAAAAATGAGTAAAGTTATAGAAAAACTCAAAGAAAATATTATTGTCTGACATTAGAACTAATATTTAATTAAATATTTATTGCGTAATTTATTCATTAAATATTGAAAATATTTAAAGTTTTAATTACTTTGTCAATTTCACGAAAAATACTATTCTTTTTACTTAACGCGTTTTCAACCCTTTCGGCCATCATCAGAATAGGGCTGAAAGGGCTGAAAACGCGTTAAGTAAAAAAAATAGAATTTTTCGTGAAATTGACAAAGTAATTAAAACTTTAAATATTTTCAATATTTAAAATGAAATTTCACAAAGTATCTCTCTCAACAGTGAATTATTTAATTTATTCATTTCTCAAACTAAATTTACACAACATTACAAAATATTTTTTTTTAATTTTCGAGATTATTTTTCAATATAGACATACCATTTTATCCATCACTAGAAAGAGGAGAAAAAATTTCATTAACTATGCCAAAATCTATTTCATGTTTCGTAAGAAAGACAAGGAGTCATACCTCGAAAATGAATAGTTAATGAAAAATTCTAAGAAAATATTCAAATTCTACGTAAAAAGTTGGTATTAGAATTTGCAGATGAAAATAACTTAATTCAGTAAGAAGTTATGAGAAGAAAAATAAATTTGAAATTATGTCGATAGATCCTAAACTATTGGGAAGTTTAGAGATAGCGTTTGAGACATTCACTCTAACCAAAATTAAACTCATTACATCACTCTATCGGAAAGGGCAGAATAACCTCTGCTGCGCCAGCTAGTATCTGTTATATATTTTTGTTACATAGATTTTAAAGGACAAGTTTGGATGTCAGTAGTAAATTTAATATTTGACGGGGGGCCCGGGATAGTTTGTCCCGGGGGCCCTTGATTTCTCTCCACGGCCCTGCATATATTAAAAAATAGTGTATTATTTTATGTCGTCTACAGTCGACGTTTGGAACTAGGAGGGTATTGCAATTTATCAATATTATAAAAATGAATAAATATAGATATCTAAAAATGTTCTTTTGTGTAAATCAATTCTTCTCTATGAAACCATATACCGATTTTCCCATTTTTAGAGTTCCGAAGACATTCAGAATCATTATAATTTCGATATGTTTCTCAACAATTTGCTACATGCTTTTATGGATATTTTATATTTGTATGTTCGATAAAAATGAAAACGAATGGTGAACTAACAAAATGTTATGTAACTGAAGATAATTACCATAATTATAATTATGTATAGGTACTATGTTTGGGTCCTGTGGCTATAGTTTGTTCAGATAAAAGAAATAATTATTTATTATTTACATATTTGTGATTTCTAACTCTAGATGTCAGTTACTTTTATTATTATATTTTTAAAATTTTTCATAATATTAATAGACATCGTTCATATAAATGTTTAAATATTTACTTTATAATAGTTCATTTTTAATTATGTAATTATGTTCAAATTAAACTTAGATATGAATATATTATAAAAATTAACATAAAATACAAAATTTTATTTCTTCCATATCACAATCTTTATTTTCTGTTTTTATACAAAGAAATCATAAAGCAATATTTTTCCTTGATAATAACGTTAAATGGAAAATAAAATTACGAGGAATATTACAAAATTATCTGCACACGATTTTTCCTACTGAAAAAAAAGTTATAATATTAAAATTATAACCGGTTTAAAACTGGTTTAAAATTGCAACTTTCGTATCTTCAGGTGAAAAATTTAATTAATAAATTTTGCATTGTTTTTTTAAATTTTAATAACATTCTAAAAATAGTAAATTTCCTAATGCTGCCATAGTACAAGATCTAACATTGAGGCGGAAACTATTTAAACTAAACCAAAAGCTCTAAAAACTATTTAAAGTCAAAAATTTGATAAACCACGTTCCACAAGTCGCATCCAATGACACTAATTTCTTTTTACTAGGTGGCCTGAAAACTTGAAATATTTCTAAAACTTGTTGACGGGGCCACTTTGACCGTTCCCTTCTCTGCTTTGGGTAGACAATGTAATAACTAATATCCTTTGGTTTTTAAAGTCATAGTCTGATATTCCGATCACCAATTTTGATGTGACTTCGTAATAAACAGTAAAACATAACTCTGTAATATTTTCTAGAAAATGATATCCAAAATTATACAGGTGTCAACAGGTAAAACATGATGACAGAGGATTCTAAGACACATTATTCTAAATCCCAAGTAGTTTCCGAGATCTTTAACTTGTATTGTATTTGAGCTTAATTCTAGAACCAGCAGAATAAACCATTAACGTCCAAAAATTGAAATATGTATTTATATTGTCAAAAATATTAATATAGAAGTCAAGCTATGTTTTCCCAAAATCTTATAAGTAAATAACATTCTTTTAAGACTTTCATTTCAATCAAAGAATATTTAAAATACACAGACACTAAATGTAAATAGTTTTTATTTTTACTCTACCGTAAACTTGTGGCTTTGAACTAAAGTGGTTTAGTCTACCAGCACAGAGTTACCTCTTCGTCTATAAATTCTGCAATTTTAACCAAACTATTATTAGCACTTAGCACGAACGGAGCACAGAACGGAAAATTTATATACAAACTAAACACGCATTGAAACATTTATCCGCCCCAAAAATGGCAGGCCTTATTAACAAATAAATATTTTGTTCCGACGCTTCCACCAAAAAAAATTTAAGTACAAAACTATAACCTCATGAAAAGCTATGTGATAATCAATTATTGCTGGATGCTAAGGAAAAACCTACGGTTCTCCCTTTATCCATTAATAACTTAATGTAATTTCCAATGTGCAACTATAACTTTACCTTAAAAATATATATTCATTAGTGACTAATAAATAGCCAGCCATTGAATAACAATAACGACATGTAATAGCAGTCATGTCCGTATTTGAAATAATTACATAAACTCAGTCTATCTTATTACAATTAATAATACTTTTATACACCGTGTACACTACAAAATAAATTAATTACAAAAAGAAATACATGAAATATGAAATTCTACTTACTAATATAATTACTAATTACCTATGGTTCACTTCATACGCTGTTTACCTATTTTACTTTTTATTTTGTGCAAATTCAACTTAAGTGTAAAACCATTTTACCTTTCTGCCGCGTTCATTTCTATATAATTTGCTTGCTGATGTAGTCTGACTGTACAACTAGTAAAAAAAAAAATATATATTTATACATTCTATAGCTAAAAAGTAGCTAAATAAACACAACACAACAAAACTGGCCAGTTCATCTTGTATCTTTGTACGTTATACTTCAATAATAAAAGTTAATCCACTGGTTTAGCACAAAAAAAATTGATGTGTTTGTGTATACATATTCAGCGATTACTTGTTGTATCAATCTATATAACCTCGTCAATGCTTACCTGTGTGTCTTGTTCATTTCACGTGTATAAATAAAATAAATATAAACAATATACGTTATTCGCTTATATTATAACAATTAGTTTTAAAATTTAATTTTCATTGTTAAAATTTGTTCAAATATAAATTACTGTTTGATTTCAATTTGAATATTGTGAAATAGTTAATTGTTGTGAATTGTAATTATTTGTTGACAACAAATTTTCGACAAAATGCCATCGGTGCAGTCATTAAAACTGGATGATGATCAATTATTTGCGTTAATGAAGGTTTGTATTGTCATTGTATTTTGCTTATTGTATGATATTTGAAATAAATCAAAAAAATTGGATTATTTTCGTTAATGATGATTATTTTTTTGTAACAACTAAATTTGAATTTTTGTTTTTATTGAAATTATATTATGTAAAGATAACATGTAAAAAAACATGTAAATATCTAAACATGTTGAAAAACACTATTCTTTCTCTTTAAAGTTTGATTTAGTTTCACTCAGTCATAACAAATAATTTCCTAGTATTCATTTCTAACTCTTTTTGATTTGTACTTTTAATACAATTAATAATTCTGAATAAAAGCGATTCAAAAGTAGCGGTATAATGTATAATGTAACTTTCTGGTGAAATCCAAAAATATTTTTCATTTAGTATATTACATAAAAGTTCAAAATTTTGCCCCAAGTTACAAAAATAAAACAAAATATCTTGACATTGTTAAACACTACCTTTAGATCCATGTAAAATTTCTATTTTATTATGATAAAAGAAATTTTCTGAAAATAACACTTACATGTATTCGTTTATTTAACAATTTATTTTAAAGTTTATTATTTCGGAATGACTACTAAAAAATATTGTTATATTTTAAGTATCTTATTAATGAAGCCCTATAAACGAATTCGGACATTTTCAGCATAAATATATTTGTTTGATATAAGTAGGCAAAGAATTGAGAAATGGCTTAAACTTATATTTACATATTTATTTTAGCGATTTCTTCAACATTTTCAAATGAAAATAGTTTGGCTCATGTCACTGACCTATAATTACATATATTAAATATTAATTAATAATTAATTTTTTAAATAATTTTCAGCCAGTTATACCTGAAATGAAAGTTTGCATAAAAAATTAAATTTCTAAATTATTAATTTTCTATCACTACCACGTTTATTAAAATTAAATACAAATTTCATTTCATAATATTAATAAGTGAAACAAGTTTTAAAGATTTTGTTTTGTTTAAGGCTTAGTAACTATTTTGGCAAATTTTAAATTTTTTAATCGAAAAATTAAACAAAGATGCCTGTGTAGGTAAAAGTAGTGGGTAAAGTATTATAAATCATAGGCGACGCAAAGAGTGTGCAAAATGTACTACTTATAGTTAGGACCGCAGAGACATAATAATAGACCCCGGCAATAAACCAGATTTTTCCCTCAAAATGTAGGTTATGAGCAAAAAAAAATTCCATTTCTTCGAGGCCCATATCAACACCCCCGGGCACCGGGGCTACAACCCGGACTGCCCCCCCCCCCCACTAGTCGAGCCTGTTTTTAGTCTCGCGCTACTTGGTCGCATGTTACTTACTCACGCCTCGCAAAACTAAATTTGACCACTTTTAAGTTTAGTCTTCACCACCACCGTAAATCAAAGTGGAACCTCTAAATTAAATAATAATTATACAAAAATTATACCGGGTGAATACTTATATTCATATATAACACTATTCTTGCACCCATGAAAGCTTGAATTATTTACCAAAACACTCATGTGGTAAATAACTAAAAACTGACAACCGGCACGTTTTAATTACTAATTAGTAACTTTAAAAATGTAAATTTGTTCGGCCACTTTTAAAAGTATTTTATGTTTGACATAAAAAATTATACTATTTTTTACAATTACGCCACAAGCTATTAATTATAACATAATTGTTTAAACTTTTTTAGTTTTCTTGACCTTGCATCGCTACAAATTGTTTGTACATATTTGTTCACACAGAATGAAAGTTTTTTTGTGTAAAGTCTAAGATAATTTATAATATTTAATTACCTAACTATACAAGAATTATTTAGTTTAATAAGTGTGAATTCAAAGGTTAAAAAAGAGAACTTTGCGAAATATTTGATGAGATTATACCTGCGTTTAACATAATACTGTTTAGTACTTAATTTGTCACATCAAGTCATCGTCAGTCAAATCACTGACTCAACGAGTTGAATTTTTCATCAATCATTGCTTTTTGAAATTATATGTATATTGCTAACATTTATTTATATATTGCTAACTATTGGGAATTGTTATTTTTTCTTGGAAATTTTCTCATGGAAATAAACTTTTTCCCCGGAGTAAAAGTAGTCTGTGCCATTCATTGCCCCCTTCAAGCTATCACTGTACAAAGTTTTAAAAGTTTATTAGTTAAACTACATACTAGTGAAGCGTACTTGTGACCGCGCGAAATTAACAATTAAAAAACAGGTATAAACAATGAATTTTTTTAAATTTCTATTAAGGATATTATTAAATATTGTATAAAGAAAAAAAAATATTATTTATATATTTTTTTTAATATATTTTTCATGGATCAAAATTATCCAAATTTGAGATTTTTCGAACCTTTAAAAATTTATATCTTTAAAAATATTAACTTTATCGTGAAAAGCCATGGGACCTTTTTTATTTGTATTTCAATAAAGAATATAAAAAAACGCCGTGAGCAGCGGGGTCCCATCACGGAAATCGAATTTTTCCCTTCATCTTCGGTATTAAATGTCTACAAGCGAAATGTGATTGAAAATCTACAAGCGATTTGTCATTTTGGTGGTTTCAAAACTGCTGATGAGTGTCCAGCTGATCAGAGCTTTAAAAAAAGGTTTTAAGTTTTTAAGGGCTGAATCTCAGTAAATTTCAATTTTGTACCGATAGCAGTTAGCAGGAAAAAAGCCAACACAATTCGTACGAGGGTATTCCTACCCATGCTTATCCGCCAGTTGCCTTTGTGTTTTATTTTTAATATTAAAAAAGGACCTAAACGTCTAAAAAGCATGAAACTGTAGCTTAAAAATGGGAGGGCGGGGTGGGGGGAAAATATTAGAACCTCCAAAAATCACAACCTAGGTACGAACTTTATCAACACACCAAATTTCAACCCTCTACGTTAATTTTGGGGGGCTAGGGGCGTGTTAGATCCAGCCAAAATCATTTTTTCCCCTCTACTCCCTCCAAATCACCCTAGGAAGCTGAATTTTGGATATATTCTAGATAATTGATTGAGACATTATTTGGAAAAGTTTTATTGTTTTGTTGCCCCCCACCACCCCCTTAAAGGTTGGGTCGGATCCAAAATTTTCCCAAAATTTGACCCCACTTTGATAGTATTTTTTTGCATCGGAATGAGCTCCACTTACCAAATTTCAGGTCTTAACTTCCATAAGGGGCCCTACACATAATAAAAGGTAGCGGGTATATATATATATATATATATATATATATATATATATATATATATATATATATATATATACATATATATATATATATATATATATATATATATATATATATATATATATATATATATATATATGTATATGGGTAGTTATTCAAACGATAGAATTTTGGACGGCCCAACGCATTTTGTATATTAATATTTTGAAAAATACATTTTTTCTAGATGGAAACTGTAAACCATTACTGCATCTAACTGGTCACTCAAAATAACCCGGTTTCGAAATATATTTTTTATAAAAAATGACACTTAAAATGTAAGATTCTCAGTCTCCTGATATAAAATTCTCGGTCTCCTCTCCAAAGTAAGACATAGCAGACTAAATAATTATTTTTTCTGAATGTATAAAAAAAAAATTTACACTGCAGTAGTAATCTATAATATTGGTACATTTATATTGTATAAATAATTTTTGAATTTTTTTATATCTTCTTTAAGAAATATTCTATTGAATTTTGTCTCCCGAACTTTGCATCATTCTCCTATCAAACAAAAACACTTAAAAAATATAAAAAATTTATATTCTGATTAAATCATCGTTTGTCATAGTAATTAACTGAAATATAATAAACAAAATAAAGTACATCTTTTACTGAATTTGAGGTTGTGTCAACTAATTCAGTTAACATTGTAAGTGAGATCGTACTCGGTCCAGTCAATTTCTCAGTATCCTGGTCACCATTTTCGTGAAAAATACTATGGATATAAAAATTTTTTCAGTTGTATGAGTAAATATGTTGTATTGGAATAGCGGACCTGTTTTTTTTTATAAAACGTTATTTAGCCGATTTTTAAAGAATATTGAAGAATTCTCAATCTCCTGGTCTCAGTCTCCTGGCAGCTCCAAAAACGGGGATTAAACTTAAATAGTGTAAATAAATTAGGTAAATGTCATTAGAATACTGGTCAATGACTCCGTATATTTTTTAATAAAAAATAAATTCCCATTTTTTTTTTCTGTATAATATATACTATATAATTACTATGCTTCTGACACATATACTACTAATATAATATATAATATGTATTAAACGGTCGTAAATGACGTCGTAACGGTCGTAACGGTCGTAATACTTTTTTTTAAATTTTTTTTAAAATTTTTTTTTTTTAAATACATATATACCTACACTATATAACCACTAATATATATACTAGTAGATAGGCTATAAGAGAACGGGAGCACCGTAGAACCTCAATTATCCGGACTACTTTTTTGACCGTGTTAAGAACCGTGTAGTTTGGGGTCCTACTGTACCTAGTGCAAAACTTGACCTTTGACCCGGCACGTACCAGGTACATGTATTTAAAATTTGTTGTTGACATTTGACCCCACACGCGCTCATACTGTTGGCCTTGAAACTCCAAAGACCTGAGTCATCACCAGCAACCAAATTAATTTATGTTAACCCATTATGCGCCATCACAATTTACTTATAACGATTTAGTTTTGTGTTAACCCATTACCCGCCATAGTTTTTGAATGCAAACCTAACGCATGCGCAGACTGAATTTAAGTACACGACGCATGCGCAGACTGAATTTTAGGTTACAATTTGATAGATGGGGCACACTACCGCGTCTAAAATGTGGGGAATACCCTAACTCGGGGGTGGCCCCAAATTTTTGACACCGTACTGTACTTAAATTTTTGGTACACTACCGTGTCAAAAGTGTGGACGCCCCTGGTCAAAAAGGTATCCGATCACTTTTTGAAACGTACTGTACGTGCAAACCTTGGCCCCAACACGCGCTTGCCTTAAGTACGTCATCTTAAACGAACTATCACGTCAAAAAATGTGGGGAATACCCTAACTCGGGGGTGGCCCCAAATTTTTGACACCGTACTGTACTTAAATTTTTGGTACACTACCGTGTCAAAAGTGCGGGCCCCCCTGACCAAAAAGGTATCCGAACACTTTTTGAAGCGTACTGTACGTGCAAACCTTAACCCCAACACGCGCTTGCCTTAATTGCGTCATTTTAAACGAAAGGTACATTACCAAGTCAAAAATGTGGGGAATACCCTAACCCAAGGGGTGGCCGCTAAATTTTGCGGGGCACTGTACCAAGCGCTAGATTTTAAAACCAGACTCCGGGGTCCAGATTTCTGACCGCTACTGTACTGCCGGAAATCGAGTGTTAACTGTACCTTATGGGGATTTTTGGTATATTTAACCTTGGAAAATTCCAGGAATTTTTATCAGTTTTAAAATAAACAAACAACTAATAATTAAATGTTTATTTTAGCTGAATTATGATCATATGACTCATATATGGAGTTTTTTTGGTATAAGAAAGATGACGTAATGGAATATTAATGAGTTAAAAAATTGTTTAGTAAAAAATATCACCCATTGTAGGCCTCAAGCAAGAAATTATTTTTATCAGTTTTAATACTTTAACATTTAACCTACAGTGACCAATTTTTTAGTTAACTAACAAAAATTCTTGAAATTTTAACAAGTTACAAAAAATATTACTTCTTATGGTGCACAACACTTTTGAATTTGACTGTAGCACAAAACTGTTTCTATATCAAACGAAAATTATCTGAAATAATTCAGTATGTACATATGTATAGACTCTATATATTAAAGATATTTTATGTATACACTCTGTATATTGAGAATAAGAAAGAAAATTTGT
The DNA here is from genome assembly GCA_035578155.1 of Brachynemurus nebulosus. Lineage (NCBI taxonomy): Eukaryota > Metazoa > Arthropoda > Insecta > Neuroptera > Myrmeleontidae > Brachynemurus > Brachynemurus nebulosus. Next base: position 41,199,406 of record JAPWDM010000008.1, on the reverse strand, counting down.
ATATAATTTTAATTTTTATGAATGCTAGTAAACGAATTGTATAGCCATTTATGAATAAGTATTAAATCTAATTATAAAATAATTTATAAATATTGCAAAAAATTTGTTTAATCAGCAAAATCAATGTATATCATTTTAATACTGATACATATTTATATTAGGGTATAATAGTATTGTATTTAACATTTTTAAACAGAATAAAAGTTCAATTTTTGGTTTTAAATTACTATAAACACGTCGCTTAATATAAAAATGATAACAGCATTGAGTTTTACTAAATTTTTAAGTCTGTAAAATCAAAATTTTTATAGCTAGAACATTTTGAATTTGATACTTTATCAATCATTAACATATATACAATATCATGTATATATAACTGGTGTATATTTAGTATTTTTAATAAATATTTTAGTATACAGGGTGTATCATGAAATATGCTTTTCAATTAGAATAATAAATTTCATAAGATTTTTGTTAATACTCTTATTGGTTAACGAAAGAAACTGTTTGCTGTAAAAAAATAGGGGAATTCCGGGTAATAATTAAATAAAACGCACATATTTTTCTTTTTTTTAAAATTTTATTTATAGAATATGTATACAAAAAATTAAATTGCTTAAATGTATATATTACTAAAAATCTATTTATTTTTCATATAAAATTTTTTTTTAAAAGAATACAGTTTTCTAATGAGCAAATTTTATCTGAATGGATCATACAGCGTCTTGAATAATATTCATCTCGCAGATTGGAAATCTTCGGTACATCAAATATTTCTTCCAAATTCAAAATCCACGGCTGGTTTTCGGTACCATCAAACAAATTTGAAATCCATTTCTTCTTTTCACCGCCCTTGAAACTTCTTTAATATAGGTTTCAATATGGAATGAAGTTTTTTGTACGGAATAAATCCATATGACCAAGGTATCCCATGCCAATTTCGGCAAAGCCAACGTGCAGCAACCCGTTCATATTTCTTCGGCAACTCGTTGAAATCAAACGGTGCGTCGAATATAAGATGTAATATTTCATCTGAATTTTCCGCAACGATACCAACTTCTTTAAAATAAAAAAGCTCCTTGATAGCCTTGTATGTCAAGAAACGCCATTTTTTATCGCCGCTGTAGAACTGAATTTACTCACACAATCCACAACTTTATATAAAATAATTAAAATTGGTGAGGATAGTTAATTTGTGGGATGTATCCGAAAATGGATACTACTAATAGCTATTGCTAGTTGACCATCAAATTACAAACTGTTAATAATATTTAGCAGATTGGTGCGTACCATGTTCTTTTCACTTTAAGACCTAGTGATTTAAGGAATGCTAAATTTTCGGGTGAAATGTGTTGTCGCTTAAAAGTTTTACGTTTAATGATCTTAGGTTTCGAAAGTCCTTTGCTAGGTTGTTTAGCGTTGGACTGCTCTGAATTGTAAATTATCATGGTTCGAAATGCAATTGTTTTACCACGAAATTGTTTTTTCAGCGAAAGTGATGTTAACTCTTTGACAACCACCGGTAAATTGACAATATTTTGTGTAAGTTTAACTAATTTATACGCTTTAACCATGATAATGTGTGTAAGCCCTTTAACCATGATAAGGTGTATGAGCTCTTTAACCATGATAAGGTGTATGAGTCACTCCGAGGGCAAAATAAGTCACTCCGGGGGCAAACTGAGTCACTCCGGGAGCAAAATGAGTCACTCCGGGAGTAAAATGAGTCATTCCGGGAGCAAAATGAGTCACTCCGGGAGCAAAATGAGTCACTCCGGGAACAAAATTAGACACTCCGGGAGCAAGATGAGTAACTCCGGGAGCCAAATGAGTCACTCCGGGGGCAAAATGAGTCACTCCGGGAACAAAATGAGTCACTCCGGGAGCTAAATGAGTCACTCCGGGAGTATGTGAGTAACTCCGGGAGCCAAATGAGTCACTCCGGGAGCAAAATGAGTCACTCCGGGAGCAAGATGAGTAACTCCGGGAGCCAAATGAGTCACTCCGGGGGCAAAATGAGTCACTCCGGGAACAAAATGAGTCACTCCGGGAGCTAAATGAGTCACTCCGGGAGTATGTGAGTAACTCCGGGAGCCAAATGAGTCACTCCGGGAGCAAAATGAGTCACTCCGGGAGCAAGATGAGTAACTCCGGGAGCCAAATGAGTCACTCCGGGGGCAAAATGAGTCACTCCGGGAACAAAATGAGTCACTCCGGGAGCGAAATGAGTCACTCCGGGAGCATGTGAGTAACTCCGGGAGCCAAATGAGTCACTCCGGGAGCGAAATGAGTCACTTCGGGAGCAAAATGAGTCACCCGTTGGAGTCAAATGAGTAGCCCGGTGAAGCAAATGAGCTAAGTATATATATGAAATTGTCTGAACCGGAATCAATGGAGTGGGATAAAATGGATGTTTCAATCGGTGAATTTTTCGAACGTGAACCAATGCTACTGAACGAACTGACTTTGGAAACATTTCTTCAAATCTACAAGTGGATCAGTTTGAATGTGCTGAAAAGTTATGGTGCGAAAATCATACAACGCGCCTGGATTTGGTTACCATCCTATTATCGAGCCATGTTTCAAGAATGTGAACCATGTTTTAAACATTATAATCGACCATGGCCACAAGATCATATTGATGGACCACCTGGTTTGAAAATTCGCTGTGAAATGTGCAAGAATGGCGTGAAAATGGAGGAAAACTTTCAACCGCCCGTTGGTGAACCATTGACATTTGCAACACGGATTTCACACGTTGAAGACATATTTCTGACTCATCCTTATTTGTATACAAAAGTCAGAAATTTCGATATGTTATTATACTTAACAAAACAGCTATTGAAATATGATACTTGGGTGCAACATCTGTATGCATATATGATACCCGAATATGCACAACGAATTTGTCAAGTATGGGATCAGTTACCTGAAAACATGAAACAATTACGTTCGGGTCTTATTGAATATATAAACAAATCATACAATTTTTAATATTTATTTATTGTAAAAAATATTACATATACATTTACTGTGAAAATATTTTATATTCATACTTATATTTTAAAAATAAAGAACAATAATTATTTACATATATGTGTTATTTATTTGAAAAAAAAAAAAACCTTTTTATCTTACAGGGTTAAAAAATATAAAAATAAAATATACACTTCAATGAGGGATAACTACTGCTGCTTCTTATACGGTGGTGTTCTTCAAAATTCAGTAAATTCTTAGTGTGGATAATCAATTAATCATCATCATCATCATCATAATCGCTAGCATCTTCTTTATCAGTTTCATCCAGATAATCACCTAGTGGTTCAATAACATCAGCCTTTTGAAGTTCGCGAAGTATAGAGAATATTTCTCGACCAACAGTAGTTTCTTTTAAAGCATTTAACTCTTTGATTAAATCTTCTCGATCGTAAACGTTAAACAACAACATATTTTTATTTTCCTCTAAACTTCGAATAATACTGAGTATTTTTTCACCAGTCTCTGAAGTCTCGTATAAACGTTGTAATTCATCTATTAAAGTATTAGGATTATGCCAGTATTTTATTTTGTTCGATTGTATGTTAACATTTCTAGACTCTCTCAAGTTGTCTTGCTTAAAATGCTTAGCTAAGACCCCGTTTTCGACATTTTCATTTGAAGCTATATGACGTTTTAAGCTTATTGGTTTAACCTGATTGACAATTTTCGCTTCATTTTCCGAGTCAGCGTTTCGAACCTCTTTTAACATTATAATATCTAAAGCAGTTCCTAGAAGTTTAGTTAGTTGTGAAGAGGAGGTTGTTTCATTGCAATTGTTATTAATTGCTGTTAAGCGATTTACTTGCTTACTTTCATTAGCCCAACTATCTTTCTCGTTTTCAGATTGACGACGGTTTTCTCCTCTTTTCAAAGAGTTAAATTTGGTTTGAATGGCTTCAGTTGCAGCATCTATCCTTTTTTGGTCAAACGGATTCAAGATTGCTTCAGAGTAATCAATATCATGCTGTAGTTGAGATGTATTTTCATCATCATTATCATCAAATCTAGATATAGGGATATCATCAGGTGTTTTATTATTAGCATCATATGGTATGAATTTGCTTGATGAGTTATCATTCTTTCCAATCGTACCATCATTAATATTGCTTAACGAATTATGTTGAGCATTTAAGTGTCTAGAAAGATTAGACTTTCGCGTAAATGCTTTACCACAAAAATCACAATTATACATCGTTCAGCGGGAGGTCTGAAGCGTTCGCTAGTAAATGAATAACTGTTCAAAGATTTATTGCTTCTCTACTTATATATACTTAGCTCATTTGCTTCACCGAGCGACTCATTTGACCCCAACGAGTGACTCACATGCTCCCGGAGTGACTCATTTTGCTCCCGTAGTGACTCATTTTGCTCCCGGAGTGACTCATATTGCTCCCGGCGTGACTCATTTTGCTCCCGGAGTGACTCATTTTGCTACCGGAGTGACTCATTTTGCTCCCGGAGTGACTCATTTGGCTCCCGGAGTTACTCACATGCTCCCGGAGTGACTCATTTCGCTCCCGGAGTGACTCATTTTGTTCCCGGAGTGACTCATTTTGCCCCCGGAGTGACTCATTTGGCTCCCGGAGTTACTCATCTTGCTCCCGGAGTGACTCATTTTGCTCCCGGAGTGACTCATTTGGCTCCCGGAGTTACTCACATACTCCCGGAGTGACTCATTTAGCTCCCGGAGTGACTCATTTTGTTCCCGGAGTGACTCATTTTGCCCCCGGAGTGACTCATTTGGCTCCCGGAGTTACTCATCTTGCTCCCGGAGTGTCTAATTTTGTTCCCGGAGTGACTCATTTTGCTCCCGGAGTGACTCATTTTGCTCCCGGAATGACTCATTTTACTCCCGGAGTGACTCATTTTGCTCCCGGAGTGACTCAGTTTGCCCCCGGAGTGACTTATTTTGCCCTCGGAGTGACTCATACACCTTATCATGGTTAAAGAGCTCATACACCTTATCATGGTTAAAGGGCTTACACACATTATCATGGTTAAAGCGTATAAATTAGTTAAACTTACACAAAATATTGTCAATTTACCGGTGGTTGTCAAAGAGTTAACATCACTTTCGCTGAAAAAACAATTTCGTGGTAAAACAATTGCATTTCGAACCATGATAATTTACAATTCAGAGCAGTCCAACGCTAAACAACCTAGCAAAGGACTTTCGAAACCTAAGATCATTAAACGTAAAACTTTTAAGCGACAACACATTTCACCCGAAAATTTAGCATTCCTTAAATCACTAGGTCTTAAAGTGAAAAGAACATGGTACGCACCAATCTGCTAAATATTATTAACAGTTTGTAATTTGATGGTCAACTAGCAATAGCTATTAGTAGTATCCATTTTCGGATACATCCCACAAATTAACTATCCTCACCAATTTTAATTATTTTATATAAAGTTGTGGATTGTGTGAGTAAATTCAGTTCTACAGCGGCGATAAAAAATGGCGTTTCTTGACATACAAGGCTATCAAGGAGCTTTTTTATTTTAAAGAAGTTGGTATCGTTGCGGAAAATTCAGATGAAATATTACATCTTATATTCGACGCACCGTTTGATTTCAACGAGTTGCCGAAGAAATATGAACGGGTTGCTGCACGTTGGCTTTGCCGAAATTGGCATGGGATACCTTGGTCATATGGATTTATTCCGTACAAAAAACTTCATTCCATATTGAAACCTATATTAAAGAAGTTTCAAGGGCGGTGAAAAGAAGAAATGGATTTCAAATTTGTTTGATGGTACCGAAAACCAGCCGTGGATTTTGAATTTGGAAGAAATATTTGATGTACCGAAGATTTCCAATCTGCGAGATGAATATTATTCAAGACGCTGTATGATCCATTCAGATAAAATTTGCTCATTAGAAAACTGTATTCTTTTAAAAAAAAATTTTATATGAAAAATAAATAGATTTTTAGTAATATATACATTTAAGCAATTTAATTTTTTGTATACATATTCTATAAATAAAATTTTAAAAAAAAGAAAAATATGTGCGTTTTATTTAATTATTACCCGGAATTCCCCTATTTTTTTACAGCAAACAGTTTCTTTCGTTAACCAATAAGAGTATTAACAAAAATCTTATGAAATTTATTATTCTAATTGAAAAGCATATTTCATGATACACCCTGTATACTAAAATATTTATTAAAAATACTAAATATACACCAGTTATATATACATGATATTGTATATATGTTAATGATTGATAAAGTATCAAATTCAAAATGTTCTAGCTATAAAAATTTTGATTTTACAGACTTAAAAATTTAGTAAAACTCAATGCTGTTATCATTTTTATATTAAGCGACGTGTTTATAGTAATTTAAAACCAAAAATTGAACTTTTATTCTGTTTAAAAATGTTAAATACAATACTATTATACCCTAATATAAATATGTATCAGTATTAAAATGATATACATTGATTTTGCTGATTAAACAAATTTTTTGCAATATTTATAAATTATTTTATAATTAGATTTAATACTTATTCATAAATGGCTATACAATTCGTTTACTAGCATTCATAAAAATTAAAATTATATACAAATTTTCTTTCTTATTCTCAATATACAGAGTGTATACATAAAATATCTTTAATATATAGAGTCTATACATATGTACATACTGAATTATTTCAGATAATTTTCGTTTGATATAGAAACAGTTTTGTGCTACAGTCAAATTCAAAAGTGTTGTGCACCATAAGAAGTAATATTTTTTGTAACTTGTTAAAATTTCAAGAATTTTTGTTAGTTAACTAAAAAATTGGTCACTGTAGGTTAAATGTTAAAGTATTAAAACTGATAAAAATAATTTCTTGCTTGAGGCCTACAATGGGTGATATTTTTTACTAAACAATTTTTTAACTCATTAATATTCCATTACGTCATCTTTCTTATACCAAAAAAACTCCATATATGAGTCATATGATCATAATTCAGCTAAAATAAACATTTAATTATTAGTTGTTTGTTTATTTTAAAACTGATAAAAATTCCTGGAATTTTCCAAGGTTAAATATACCAAAAATCCCCATAAGGTACAGTTAACACTCGATTTCCGGCAGTACAGTAGCGGTCAGAAATCTGGACCCCGGAGTCTGGTTTTAAAATCTAGCGCTTGGTACAGTGCCCCGCAAAATTTAGCGGCCACCCCTTGGGTTAGGGTATTCCCCACATTTTTGACTTGGTAATGTACCTTTCGTTTAAAATGACGCAATTAAGGCAAGCGCGTGTTGGGGTTAAGGTTTGCACGTACAGTACGCTTCAAAAAGTGTTCGGATACCTTTTTGGTCAGGGGGGCCCGCACTTTTGACACGGTAGTGTACCAAAAATTTAAGTACAGTACGGTGTCAAAAATTTGGGGCCACCCCCGAGTTAGGGTATTCCCCACATTTTTTGACGTGATAGTTCGTTTAAGATGACGTACTTAAGGCAAGCGCGTGTTGGGGCCAAGGTTTGCACGTACAGTACGTTTCAAAAAGTGATCGGATACCTTTTTGACCAGGGGCGTCCACACTTTTGACACGGTAGTGTACCAAAAATTTAAGTACAGTACGGTGTCAAAAATTTGGGGCCACCCCCGAGTTAGGGTATTCCCCACATTTTAGACGCGGTAGTGTGCCCCATCTATCAAATTGTAACCTAAAATTCAGTCTGCGCATGCGTCGTGTACTTAAATTCAGTCTGCGCATGCGTTAGGTTTGCATTCAAAAACTATGGCGGGTAATGGGTTAACACAAAACTAAATCGTTATAAGTAAATTGTGATGGCGCATAATGGGTTAACATAAATTAATTTGGTTGCTGGTGATGACTCAGGTCTTTGGAGTTTCAAGGCCAACAGTATGAGCGCGTGTGGGGTCAAATGTCAACAACAAATTTTAAATACATGTACCTGGTACGTGCCGGGTCAAAGGTCAAGTTTTGCACTAGGTACAGTAGGACCCCAAACTACACGGTTCTTAACACGGTCAAAAAAGTAGTCCGGATAATTGAGGTTCTACGGTGCTCCCGTTCTCTTATAGCCTATCTACTTATACTACTAATATAATATATAATATATATTAAATAAATAATAAATTGTTTAATAATTAAAAATTTAATAATAAAAATAATACAAATTGTTTAATAATAAAAATTAATAAATTGTTTAATAGTTTAATAAATTGTGCTTAATAATAAAAATGATTATAAGAAATTCTCTTGTGTTAACTTCAGTTTTTTACTCATTTTTTCACTTTCCTGGATGTCTCTTTTTTATAATGGCCATAAAATTTATAATTTTTAATTTTTTGACTGGCCACTTTCAAATAGTGTAAAAAATGTCATCAACTTGAAATAAAACTACTTTCCAAAGCTCATGCATGAAAAAAATGTGGCCGGAATTAAGTCCATTTTCTTCCATCGTTTGAAGAACTACCCATATATATGTATATATATATATATATATATATATATATATATATATATATATATATATCCGACATTTTTTTCTACATAATCGTGTTCTACGGGTCCGAAAACGGATAGCGTCCCTACTCTCGCCTCTCTCCGTTCTTATCGTATAGGCTGTATAAGTCTAATTTTTTCAGTTGAAAAATTCGACTAAAAATTGTCCGGTGGAAAAATAACAATTCCTTGCAATTGTTTAGACAATTTCGGTTTAAACAATATGGCCCGGGTTGCCCGATGGAAACATGCAGTTATATCATCAGTAGGGCAATTTGAACAGGATCGCATAAGAAAATTGAGGTGGAATAGTTTTCGGTACTGATGCGCCGATACCTCCTGGACTAAGATGAAAGTTTCTCTCCACATCACGTCAGATTAGTTGTACGATAAAATGAGACAATTTTGGAAAATGAAAATACAATTTAATTAAATTGATAACAAGCAAGAAAAGTTTTTATATTTGAATATGTGCTACAAACTGAGTTGGTGTAAAGGTAATGAAAACAAATGAAAATTCCATTCCATTTTTATTCTGTATTCTGCTTTCAATAAAAAAGCACTATCTTGTTGACTATTACTGCAAAATACGTTTTATTGATGCCTAAATTAACTTGTAGGTATGTACTCATTTTGTTTTTCAATGATACTTTTTACTGCATTTTCGCGTACTAAGATGCAGCGAAAAGAAATTAGTAAATTACGTTTGTAAACTAGTTAATATTTTAGTAATTTAGTTTTGATCCCTTTATCCTTGATCTGCTTGTTGACATTCTCAAAAGAGTTTGACGAAAAATTTTTGATTTTTAGCCTAAGCTTTTATCTAGATAAAAATAAAATTAATTCGCAAAAGTGTTTCGTTGTTGAATCAACCTAATTTTTCAGAAGTCCGGACGAAATTAAAATTATATGAAAATTCATAAATTTGTTTAAGAGGAAAAACGATCAGTGCCATTTCATTTTAAAGTAAAATGTACTAAACAATAAATTTTTAGAGAAAATCAAGGTGAATTGAAAAAGTTTTTCTATTTTTGTCGATAACGTCCATTGAAAATAACTCATCCACACTTTAAAAATTACACTTTTCGACATTCTGCAGCTAATATTTCCCAAAATATTACTAATATGAAAAAACTTTTTTCTACATAAAAGAAAACTTATATAACTACACTATATTAGAATTTGCAAAGAAATCATATATGTTTAAATAAAAATTGTACACAGGTTCAAAAATATTTTTATAAAATTGTGAGAACGCTTACCGCTACAACTTTATATTTAGTGTTTATTGTAAAATTTCTGTTAGACTAAAAACTACAGCCACTCACAATTTTTTTTATTAAGCAGTGGTCCCTAACAGACTGTTCAATATCTAGTATGACACCATAAATTTTATGGCATTGTGGAAAATTTGTACATCTGTTCTGAAATACATATATAAAATAAAATGTATGTAGATGACAGTAAAACTAACTTTTTAAAAAAAATATTCAAAATTTTTTTCAGTGTTACGACAAAAGTAATAAAGTTTACGGTTGCCTGATCCGAATCTTAGGACCATTTATTTTTTCGTTGCCTAGTTAGGAGATATCACCACTACTATAACTCAACGTTGTTCGTATCCATCTCAGTCTCCCTTATTTAGGTGTATGAAAATGTGAAATATAATTAGATATACTCATTATCATTGTATTTGTAGTAAGTTATTTAATTTTAAATGCTTTTCCACTGTTTTAATTTATTCTACAATTAGTTTTTAATATTGTATTGTGTTATCCTCAGGCGTACATTATTTGTTGAAAAAAATTAATTTTTTACAACAAAAAATTTTAAATTATAAAATATTTGATAAAAAAAAAAAGTCATCCATAAATAACAGAATTTTACTTCGATAGAAACGCAGTTCGTTGAAATTGAATGTACATATTTATTTCTCTTAACGTAATATTGATACCAGAAGAGTTAATAAAACGGACTTTAAAATAAATGGTCTCATTATAATACATATATAATTTCGTAAGAATTAAACGATCGTCATTCATAACTTATCTATGCCAACGTCGTATAATTTAATACCCCTGTCGCAGCATCCTGCATAACATAGCGAATTTCCATTTACAAAAGTACGTTTTTCTCGGAAACTAGTTGATATAGAGTAATTGTAAATAAAAAAAACCTTCTTTATGTGATTTTTCCGCCTCATTCCGCCAAATTTTTTTCACGAAAAATGTCCAAAACCCCGTAAACGTTTTCACGAAATTTCTTAAAAATAAGATGTTTCGTTCTTGAGTTATCGTGCGGACACTTAGTAAACATATATATAAATGTGCCCGCACGATAACTCAAGAACGAAACATCTTATTTTTAAGAAATTTCGTGAAAACGTTTACGGGGTTTTGGACATTTTTCGTGAAAAAAATTTGGCGGAATGAGGCGGAAAAATCACATAAAGAAGGTTTTTTTTTATTTACAATTACTCTATATCAACTAGTTTCCGAGAAAAACGTACTTTTGTAAATGGAAATTCGCTATGTTATGCAGGATGCTGCGACAGGGGTATTTTATGTAATATTTTCTTCTCTTTTAAATGGTGTAAAAAAATTTCGCAAAAATTTTTGAATAAGTGGAAATTTTGGCAAAAAACTAATTTTTTTGCTAGAACAAACACCATGTTCCTGGCATCCGACGTGTCTGGCTGACGAACTCATCCAAGGGTTTGGGACATCCAATGTTCTCACCAAGTTTCGTAAAAATTGGATACTTCGTTCGAGAGTTATCATGCGGACACCCACACACACTTTTATATATATATATATATATATATATATATATATATATATATATATATATATATATATATATATATAAAGGCTATTGGCGGATAAGCGTGAGTAGAAATGCCCCCGCACGAATTGTGTTGGTTTCTTTTCTGCTAACTGCTTTCGATAAAATTACAATTTACTGAGTTTCAACCCTTAAAAATTCACTCTTTGGGGGTAAAAAATTATTTTTTGAAAATCACAAAAAATTTATAACTTTTTAGTGGCTTGACGGATTTGGCTGGAATTTTTATATGTTTTAGATACCTCTATAGTGTACCTCAGAAAAATTATCAACTTAAAAAAAAAAAATTATAACCCCCCCAAAAAAAATTGTTTAATTTTTCAATATTTTTTTTCATCAACTTGTAGTTATGGTACAATCACCAAAATTTTTTTCACCAAAGTGTTTGGCTGATTGCGGAATTTGAAGATTTGAGTCGACCATTTTTTTTTTCGAAAACTAAGCAATCACAAATGTTTTTATGAACATATTCAAAATGTGTAATTATATTATATACTATTAATTAGGTTATAAAATTAATTTAAGTTACTGAGGGATCATTTATGGATGAACCTTTAAAGCCAAATTATTGTTATTTTATGTATATCTATATTAAAAATGCCATGTATAACATTTTAAGTGTTGGTCTGGCTAAATAAACTTTAATCAACACAGAAAAAAAATGTGTAAACGATTTCCAATCGATTGAGTACCCGGAAGCCTATGCCTATCTCTAAAAAATATTCTCGGACATTCAATTTTTTTAACTATGATGCACCCGGAAAAAAATTCTGGAAAAATTATATGTTCTATTGATCATAGTGAGGAGCCTGTAGAAATATTTTGGTGATTGTACAACAAACATAACTTCGAAAAAAAAATCCTTTTGGACATTTTATTTTTTTAACTATGACGCACCCGGAAAAAAAATCTGAAAAAATTATGTTATATCGGTCATAGTAGGAAGCCTGCAAAAAAATTTTGGTGATTGTACTATAGCTACAAGTTGATGAAAAAAAATATTGAAAAATTAAACAATTTTTTTTGGGGGGGTTATAATTTTTTTTTGAAGCTGATAATTTTTTCTGAGGTACACTATAGAGGTATCTAAAACATATAAAAATTCCAGCCAAATCCGTCAAGCCACTAAAAAGTTATAAATTTTTTGTGATTTTCAAAAAATAAATTTTTACCCCCAAAGGGTGAGTTTTTAAGGGTTGAAACTCAGTAAATTGTAATCTTATATCGAAAGCAGTTAGCAGAAAAAAAACCAACACAATTCGTGCGGGGGCATTTCTACCCATGCTTATCTGCCAATAGCCTTTGAGTGAATATTATTTTCGGTTCCTAGGGACCTCAAAACAAACTGCCATGGTCCCGAATTTAAGTCGCGTCATGACAGTGGTTGTAATAGCTGAATTCCATTCTTGGACGACTTTTAAGTTTTCAAAAATTTTTGAATAACTGGAAATTTTGGCAAAAAACTAATTTTTTTCAAGAACAAAACCAATGTTCCTGGCATCCGACGTGTCTGGCTGACAAACTCACCCAAGGGTTTGGGACTTCCAATGTTTTCACCAAGTTTCGTAAAAATTGGATACTTCGTTCGAGAGTTATCGTGCGGACATATATATATATATATATATATATATATATATATATATATATATATATATATATATATATATATATATATATATATATATATATATATATACATATACATACATATAAATTTTAGTGAGACTTGTTTACATAAAAATCTTTGTTTACTTTAAAAATTTTCTCACCTAGACTGTATATGTATATACAACACACACAAACCGTACGCATAATGGTAGTACGGATAATGAAATGGTCTTGTACCCTTATACACAAAATATCCATATACTACCCCTTATACACAAAATATCCATATTGTGTCGAATATGTACTTAGGATGTGATTAAATTCACACTTTATACGATAAAATAATCACATTCTAAACAACATCGTTTTTCTCGGAAACTAGTTGACATAGAAAAAAAGTTTAAAGACCTTTTTTATGTAATTTTTTCTCCTCTTTTAAATGGTGTAAAAAAATTTCGCAAAAATTTTTGAATAAGTGGAAATTTTGGCAAAAAACTAATTTTTTCCAAGAACAAAAGCCCTGTTCCTGGCATCCGACATGTCTGGCTGAAGAACTCATCCAAGATTTTTGGATTTCCAACGTTGTCACCAAATTTCGTAAAGCTAGCGGTTTTTCCTGAAGAGTTATCGTGCTAATACATATATACATACATACATACATACATATATATATATATATATATATATATATATATATATATATATATATATATATATATATATAAATTTTAGTGAATATTATTTTTGGGTTCTAGGGGCCTCAAAACAAATTTCTGCCATAGTGCCGGTCTTAAGTCGTGTCATGAGAGTGGCTGTAATAGCTGAATTTCCAGAATTCTTTCTGGAAATTCGCTAAAAATAGGGTTGGGCGGGGTAAAAAAAAAGACAAAATCAAATCTTTTCATTTTTCATGTAGAATATATCCCACCAAAAACATAAATGTGAAAAATGGGCAAGTTCTATTATATTGTGTTAGCCTGAAAAAGAACTGAAATCAAAATAAACTCAAGTTCCAAACGCATTTTTCGTGCAGAATCGGAATAGAATAAATTGTTTTAAGAAATACACATCAAGCTTTTTTAAGGTAAATAATATAAATTTTTCATTAGAACTTGGGCAATTTTTAACACCAAGTTTAATATACATGATAAATGAATAAAAACTTCCCAAGTTCTAATGAAAAATTTATATTATTTACCTTAAAAAAAGCTTGATGTGTATTTCTTAAAACAATTTATTTTATTCCGATTCTGCACGAAAAATGCGTTTGGAACTTGAGAGTTTATTTTAATTTCAATTCTTTTTCAGGCTAACACAATAAAAATAACTTGCCCATTTTTCACATTTATGTTTTTGGTGGGATCTCACGACTTTTTGTAGGAAATGTAGTTTAATACAAACTTGTTCAATTTAAATGTTTATGAATTTATTAATAATAATAGGCAATAATAGTAGGTAATTTGTTGCTATAAATAATTATTTATTTTTCATAGTTACCGGCAATTAGTACACTTGAATATTTAGGAAAGCTTTGAATAATATTTTTAGTCGAATTTTCTCCGAAAAATTAGACTTATACAGTCTATACGATAAGAGCTGCGAGAGGCGAGAGTAGGGGCGCTATCCGTTTTCGGACCCGTAGAACATGAATATGTAGAAAAAAAAAATGTCTGATATATATATATATATATATATATATATATATATATATATATATATATATTTTCCCGCCACCTTTTAATTTGTGTAGGGCCCCCCTATGGAAGCTAAGAGATGAAATTTGGTAAATGGGGCTCATTTTCGAGGCACCTCATACTATCAAAGTGGGGTCAAATTCTGGGCAAATTTTTTTTCTGACCCGACCTTTAAGGGGGTGGTGGGGGGCGGAAAAGCAATAAAACTTTTCCAAACCGGTTTTAAATAATGTTTCGGTCAATTATCTACAACATATCCAAAATTCAGCTTCCTAGGATGATATGGTGGGAGTAGAGGGGGGAAAAACGATTTTCGCTGGATCTAACAAGCCCCCAGCCCCCCAGAATTAACGTAGAGGGTTGAAATTTGGTGTGCTGATAAAGTTCGTACCTAGGTTGTGCTTTTTGGAGGTTTTAATATTTTACCTCCACCCACCTCATTTTTAAGCTACAATTTCATGCATTTTCGACGTTTTCGAAGTTTGTACCACTCGCACAGGTCACCCGAATAAACCTAGAGGGCTGAAATTTTGTATTCGGGTTGAGTTAGTATCAAGGGGGTGCCTTTTGGGGGTCTCGACTTTTAACCCCTACCCCCACCATTTTTATACCCAAAAGAACATGATTTTTCTTGTTTTTTAACAGTTTCGTTCGGGTCAAAATCTCCCCAAATAAACCTAGAGGGCTGAAATTTGGTGTACAGGTTAAGCTAATAGCCAGACACTGTTTTTTGGAGGTTTCAACTTTTAACCCTTACCCCCACGATTTTTACGCCAATATTTCCTTAATTTTTTTGCTTGTTTTCTAACACGTCTAGAGACTCCATAAGGAAACCTAGAGGGCTGAAATTTTGTACGTGTATTCAGTTAGTATCCAGCTAGTACCTTGTAGGGAGTCCGCATCACTTTTCCCCCCACTTCTCCCATTTTTACATCGGAATTGAATGCTATTGTTAAATGTGTTTTAAAAGCATTATGTTTATTCTAAATACAAGTAGGCGAATAGTAATTTTAAAAAATTTAAAAAAAAGTGAACTTACTTTTATGACAAATGAAATACATACATATTAAGTAATTTAAAAATGTTATTAAAGTCACTGTTTATTTATAAATTAGGAATTTTGGATTTTTAGTATTTATAAAATAGAAATTTTGGATTTTTTTGGAAAGAAAAAATATCTTTATAAAGGCCTTCCAGTTTACTATTTAAGGTCCTTTTTTAATGTTTAAAACTAAAACATAAAGGCAATTAGCGGATAAACATGGGCAGGAATGTCCTCGTACGAAGTGTGTTGGCTTTTTTTCTGCTACCTGTTTTCGGCACAAAATTGAAATTTACTGAGATACAGCCCTTAAATACTTAAAACCTTTTTTTAAAGCCTCGATCAGCCGAACACTCATCACCAGTTTTGAAACCAACAAAATGACAATTCGGTTGTAGACTTTCAATCACATTTCGCTTGTAGACATTCAATACCGAAGATGAAGGGGAAAATTCGACTACCGTGATGGGGCCCCGCTGCTCACGGCGTTTTTTTTATATAAAATTGCCCTGAATTTTTCAAAAGAAAGGGCACAAATAACGAAAATAACGAAAAATATTATGATTTTAGATTTTTTCCTTTGCTGTTAGACTAAGATCTATATTCTGGTCGAATTTCAATTTCCTAGGTCGACTGGAAATAGGCCAGAGGTTTTAATGATCCGTCAGTGAGTGAATGAGTGAGTGAGTGCCAGAATTATCGATTTTTGGAGACCTATAACTCAGGTTAGATCGATGAAATTTGAAATTGAGAGTGATTTGAAGTGTGTTATTGTGTATGGAAAATTTTAATTCAATACAACAAATAGAACTAGAGTTTTAAGGGGGTCAAAAATGCCTCGAAATGGTTCGTGTAAATATAGCTTGGTGCACGTACGGCTGGTGAGAACTTGCCGACGCGCTACCGCGCTTATTGATTTGAATTTTTAGACAAAAAAAAAATACTATATGATGTTAAATTGTTTGTATTTTGAGATTTTGCATGTTTTTTCACTCAAGCTAATGAGATAAATCTATAAAAAAATAAAAACCTTGTCTTTTTTTTTACCCGCCAAATGGAGTAAAAGAAAAGACAGTGGAGGGTAAATAAAAGACAGACCTCTAACTAATAGGATACTGCAAGTACATGATTGGAAGGGTAACAAATAGACAGCTTGGGTAATTAGCAGTACAACACTTTTTATTTCACAATTCTATCTCTACTACAAAATTTTTTATAGATATATTTAAATTTTACGTATTTTACCAAAAACTTTAGCTAAGATTAAGCAGTAACAAAAGTCAGAAAAAGCTAACTGATGCAAAAGCTTGACTCACAGGAAATTTCTTTGGACTTTAAATATTAAAATAATTTTTATTTCACATGTGTACAACTAATACAAAATTTATTGTAGCTCATTAAAAAACCAAATATGTTAATTTAAGGCTGTCTTTTTTTTACACCACTTTATTAAAGTAAAAAAATAAATCAAAATAATCTATGAATGAGTTAAAAATACTAAATGTGTGCAATAAAGCATAGTTATACATTATAAAAATGTAAGGAAATTTTCATGGGTCAAAAATATAAATTTTCGAATGAACTGAAGTTGATATCCATGAAAATCGTCTGCACACTAACAAAAAAATTGTTTTATTGAAGAATCAGTATTATTTAATCCATAAAATATACATCAACATGCCATTATATAGTTTTAAAATGAAAATCCCTGTCAATAATTTTTAATTTTTCTAAATGTTACCCCTTGTTTTGTCTTTTTTTACCCCACTTTTTTCTTTTGTTTTAACATATAACAAAAAATTACAAGCAATTGGATCAAATAAATAAAACTTTGCACTTTACATTACTAAAGCATGTAGAATAACAAGAAGAAAATACGGCACTCTAACTTATCAGATTTTTTACTTACTGACAAAGTTTATCGTAGCGGAATGAAAGTTTTTCGCTCATGAATAACAGAGGTTTGGGGGAAAATTTTTTTATGTTATAAAGCCCGTTCCAAAAAATAATTTTTTGGCCCAGACAGCTTAAAATACTAACTGATTTTGTTGTAATATTTTTTATTTTTTGAATTTAACACTGTTGAGTTTAATATAAGTATGTCCTTTTTTTAGCCCGCTCGAGCAGTGTCTTTTTTTTACCCCGCCCAACCCTTCATATTTAGTGAATTTAAATCGAAAATTATGTTTAACAGTATTTTTTTATAGCTGTAACAAAATCTCTTCATCACGTTTATATGTTTACATATTTTGGTTGATCAAATCATCTAGTTATTAAATTGTCCAGAACGCAAGTTCAAACTTTGATCTTTATTTAATTGTACATTTTTTATTGACAAAAAAATTATAAACATAAGTATATATATATATATATATATATATATATATATATATATATATATATATATATATATATATATATATTAGTATTACAAAAATTAAAAATATTTTGAGTTTTCTTAATAGATACATATATCAACTCTTACATAATTATACATATAGATATAAAGTGTAGTTAGTATAAAGTACTCTATGAAAAAATTCCACAGCCAATAAAAATTACTATAAAAAATAAACTAAATTAACAAGATCATTCTCTAACCGTGTAGTAGTTTTTTGACTTAATTATCTGACACTGAAAGAAAATTTTGTAAGAGCTTTCAGCTCATTAAATCGTAAGATTTTTTTGGGATTATCCATTTTTATTACAGCCAAACTGTTGATTTAATCAAAAAATTGTTCTAATAAGAGCTGTAAATACCGATAGGGCAAGCGATTGCTACAGTCAGGAACTTTATAGTATTTATTCTTTTCGAGCTATGATGCAAACTTATAGTTTTAGTTCGTATCTGTCTGACAATTACATAAACGTTTAAGCGTCTAAAATATATGTAAGTTATACTTTTTAACTATATTTTATAATATTTTCGATTAAAAATAACCTCTCTTTAAAATTGTAAAGTGACACCAATGAATATGATATTGTATCGTTGACGTATGTATTTATAATATGCATGTGTTGTGATATACATATATTACCACCTACTGAGTTGTTTAAAAAATTAAAATAATAATTTTTAATAAAGTAATGAATAAGCTTCAAATTCTTAAATTAAATTACTCTGAATACTAATATTTCAAACTAGTTTGATTTTATGATACAAAAATATTAAAAACTAGAGAACTTTGCGTACAACATCCATATTCTAAAATCTAAATTACCAAAGTCTGTGTAATTTAGAATTTGTTATTAGTGATTTGTTTCTTCGACATAATACGATAAATAGGGTACTCATCAAATAGGTATCTACATGTATTTTTACTGCAAAACTGATAAATTGGGAAAAAAATCAAAAAATAAACTTTGGAAATTGTGTGAAAACTGTTCTTCCCTAAAATATGTAAAAATGAGATAGGCCACCTTGTGAAATTGACGACGATATAGTGAGCATATTTTAGCAATAGCTTCAGCATCGTTGTAGTCGAAATGCGCTGTATATTGATTTGTTAATAATGTGTTTAATAATAATAAAATGATACAATCAATTATATTGATTTGTTAATAATGTGTTTAATAATAATAAAATGATACAATCAATGTATTACGATAACGGTACTAACATATTTCAATCATTTGAGCCAGCTGATCTTTTATTTTTCAAATATATTCATATTTACATACTAACCTATATGTGGATACATTTTTTAGACCGATATTAACATCATCCGGTGCCATAGGCGAATATTTATGCGCCCGCTACTTTCTAAACATAAGTTATAATAATAGGTAATTTATTTATTTTGCTACGTGTATATGAGTCGATGACTTTCAAAACGGTTTAATTGCCTTTTTTTAGATTTTAGTTAGACTCAGGTTATTGTTCAAAAGGATAAATGGTACCCAAAACTACCAACTATACGCTACAAAATTATCGTTTTTCCTATATAATTTTACTGCTAAAACTGTTTAAACTATTTTTAAAAGTAGTTACATGTAGCACAAATATTGCAAAAAACATATCTTTCAAGTAAAGATGAAACTGTTCAATTGGTTGTCAACTTTTTTTGAGGAAAATAAAATAAATTGTCTTTTAAATAAAAATTATGTAAACAAGAAAAGTATTTTTCAAATTTTAGTTTTTATGGCTTTAGGAGATATTTTTTTATACCTGCTACGTTGGAAAAATTTTCTAAATTTCCATAGAAAAAGCGGAAAAATTATATAACATTGATTTTTGAATCATTGTTCAAAATAAACTGGTTTTTTGAGAAAAAATAAAAACAAATTTTCAAAAGTCAAAAATCTTTTTGAAATCATATTAAGTTTTTTAATCATTATTCTATATAAACTAGTTTTCGAGAAAAATTTTAAAAAACTGATCAAAGGTTGCTGACAGAAATTTGTTTTGAGGGTTCCTAGAGCTCCTAGAATAATAGGCCTCTACACGATAGTGGCTGTAATAACTGAATTTTCCTTCTGGAAATTCACTAATAGCTCTATTCCAAAATTATTAAGATTTCGTCATCAAAAATTATAGCTTTCAGTTTGGGAAAATAAAAACACACCTTTATGACACCAATTTCGTTACATTTTCTTATATCTGGGTTAGTTCTTTTGCGTGTACAAATTTTCTAATTTTTATTCAACGCTTACATAATAAAATGTTCAATTTCTTTTTTAATGTGATAATTTGTAAATTATAAAATTTCACTAATTTTTTACGGAAATTAAGCAATCGTTTACTGAACCAATTTTAATAAAATATTTTTATTACTTTTAGTATTGTCTTCTGAAAAATTAAATTGTCGGTTAAATTGAAACATTTCTTGTATATTTTTAATGTTCTCTACCAAAATTGACAAAAACGGAACACTTATGGAATCATTTAGGTGGTCCGTTCGTCTATCACAGTGGTTCCCAAAGTGGGTCCCTACGGACCCCCAGGGGTCCCCGGGATCATTCAGGGGGTTTGTGGGAAATTAAAATTGATTTGGGGGTCCCTGAACAACGTCAGGGGGGTTCGTGCAAGATTTAATATAAAATGAAAACATTATGACAAAGTTTTATTAATATGGAAGCTAAATAACAATGAGCAAATTATTTGCGATTTTTACGTCCCTAAGTAAAGTATGAAAGAAAAGTTATACTCTTGTTTAAGTTGATTAAAAAAATTATATATCACAGTTATCAATAGAGTAAGCCCTTAACATTCATTAAAAATTTCTTTTTTTTTATTAAAAACCGAAGAAGGGATTGTAAGTTTTTCTTACACAGATGTGTTTCTAAAGAATATACATATTATTAATGATCAGAGATGAGGCTTATTTAAGATACAACTATTTGAAATACAAATGCAAGATACAAAATACGTATTTTCATCTTGTATCTTTGTATCTTGTAATGTATCATTATGGGTTATTGTACAGAAGCTGTTGATTACTTTTCCGTCTTCCTATTTGGTAAAAACGTGGATTCAAAGTCGTTATAAGTCTCATCATAAAAAAAACCGACCAGAAATTAGTACTCGTGGGGATTTGCTGTTGCTACTCACAAACATTGAGCCGAACATAAATACACTCATAACATCCCAAGTTTATCCAAGTCATTTTTTTTTTTGTATTTTGAAAAAAAAGTTATAATTTCAATAAATACTTCTTCAACAAAATGTTTTATTTATATTTTATTTTTTACGCCACCATTTACCATTCAAAACATCAAGTTAAATTTTTGTTTCTTTTTAATATCCATTTAAATAGTTTTTCACCCAGGGTCCCTGAGCAAGTTTTTAACTATGAAAAGGGGGTCCGTGAGCAAGCTTTGACTATGAAAAGGGATCCGTGGGCCAAAAGAGTTTGGGAACCACTGGTCTATCACAATTGATTTCCTGTGAAATTATTCGTCGTGAAAATTTGAAATTTAGCACAAAGATAGAGTATGGTGGCCCTGTTGAAACTGATTGCTTATTGAAACACAAATTCGAAACACTGAAAATGAATGCTTATTGAAACACAAATTCAAAAATATATGATTTATTTTATTACACAAATTTTTTAAACATTTTTCGGAAAAAGCTTAAAAATTGTTGTCCCTTGGCCCCTATGACCAAAAATATCGCACAGAAAAATCGGAAAGGAATCACGAATCAAAAATTACCATGATTGAAAAATTTTCCTTATAAACAACTGCTTAATCATTGGTTTTAAGCAAAAAATTTTTGGACGAAAAATATTTCCCACTACGTAGGGAATAACTTTTGCTGTTACTTTTGTTCAACGTTTTCAGAATTTTAAAAAATGTCTACCCTCACAAGCTGTTACATCAAATCCACGTTTAATACAACTTATTGGATGAAACATTCTATGCCCAAGTATGACTTACACTTAACCGGTTTTTTTTCCTGAAATTTCATTCGTATATAGTTCGTTAGATGGTCCATACTTTTAGCGAATTTTCGAATTTGAAAATTCAGCTATTTTTTTCATTTATTTACCGTACAACTAAATAATAATTTGTAGTTCTAATTTGAAAAAATCCAATGATAGCTCTCCCATGAAAATTCATATTAATTTTGTTTGTGTATATTAATTTTTTAAAAGTTTTCCATAAGGAAACATATAATACAAAAAATATATAAAATTATTTAAAATTAATATTTGGCTATAATTAATTCAAGCTAATAGCGGAAACCTAGATCTATTTATTTAATTATAATTATAAATTGTATAATTCTGCATTGCACGTGATACCCACAAGGATAAAATTTGTTTTAATCTAATCAATTCCTTAAAAAAAAAATATGTCGATTATTAACCAGGGTCGGAAATTAAAAAAGTCGCCAGGTGCAAAATGTATTTACGCAATTAGTACTCGGTACTGTCAGTTGTTGTAATAAATTTGATGTAAAAATAGCATACGAAGGTAGATAAAATATTTTTCTTGAGGAATAAATTGTATTTTTGAAATAAACTAAAACGCTTCTCAGAAAGAAATAGAGATATTTACTGAATGTATCAACGTGCGCTGTCTGTTTTTCTTTCAATAATTTTTACTACAAAACATGTATTTATTACAAAACATGTATTAATTAATAGATAATATTTAATAATTTTTATTAATTTCTTTGGATATTTTTGAAATAGCCCGAAAAAACTGGACTCCCTTAAGTGTGTCTAATAGTTACTTTTGAGACTAACTAATTTTTCTTGCAAAAGTATTTAAAAAAAAAAAAATAATTTTAATAAAATAAAAAATTTATATCCCAGTTTAGGTAATTCTCGAATTAGGTCGCATTACTTTGAATGGAGCCCAAATTTAATTTTTCTCTAAGGCCCGCTTAAAATTTAATCCAGTACTGTTTCTAACTATCATCTCTAATTTTCTGACTTTATCTTTTAGTAATCTACAAATTAATCTGCTTTGCAGAATACAGTGATTAAGGGAAACCACTAGTGTGACATTTTGAAAAAAATTGGCAAAATTTTTTTTGTATGTTTCGATAGTCTGTACCTTTAAAAATAACATACTAAAATTTCAAGTACATATCTCAAATAGTTTTTGAGTTACAGCCATCCGAAGAGCGGATTCTAATTTTCATTGTTTGGGGTATTGAGAAATGTATGAAGGTTGATAGTTCGGGAGTTTCTGGACGTGGCTGCCAGTCACATGTTGTGGACAAGCTAGACCCTGGCACATTTAAACGACTCATTTAGTTTTACTATGACCGTTATAGCGAGTACATTGTAAACAATTTTAGTAAAAGTTCTCAGTGATTAAAACTAAAAGCTAAAGTAAAGGAAAACTACATTTTTCAAATTTGCTGCAGTTATAACGCGAATACAAATCATCCGCTCGAGTTGATTCTTATTGCAGCTTCTTTTGTATATGTATGTTTCTTCGTGCCGTGAACCTCCAGTTTTCCGATCGAATAAAAAATGTAATTTTTACGGGCCAAAAATCATCAAATTTTCGCGCAAATTTTGAATCTTTTTTTAAGAAAACCCGCCATTTTGTTAAATTTCAGCTTTTTTTTCGATTGAGGTTCATGTAAGGTCGCTATCATTGCAGCACTGGGAGAACTTTTTTTGAAGCCTTGGGAGATCACGAGTAACTCACTGAATTTTCAATTTTTTGGTCCAAAAACTTTATCGTGAATTTATTATATGTCATAACGAATATATCCTGAAAATATTAAAACATTCCATACAGAAGTTTTCTTTAAAAAAATTCCCAAAAACCACCTTTTTTCAGGTGGTCACACTAGTGGTCCCCCTTAAGATACAAAGGTGTTGCAAAATACACTAGGAAAAATTGCAGTTTCAATTAAGTTAAATATTTAACTAAATAATATTTGGTAAATCATTAACCATGAAAACCATTCTAAATATATCTAACATTAACAGATCTTTGTTCAAGGTAAATAAAAAAATTAATTTTTTGTAATTTACAAATATATGACTGACTAATTATAAAAATTAGGTATGCAAAATAGTAGGTAGTTTGAAACTCAGAACACGTTTGAAAGATTTTTTATTGCTCAAATTATAAAAAATAGCGTATTTTTTTTTTTAATTCCGGAAGACGATTGTAAGTAAATAAGTATGATCTTGAACTTTAGTATACTTATGTTTTATATAGTGTAAGGTAAAAAAAAAATATATATTTAAAATAGAAAATTTTTTTTTTTTAACACGCGCTTCTAAAGTTTAATATTCGAGCGTTGTGTAGTGGGCGTAAAGAGCAGTATTCACATCGTTGTAAAACAAACGATAGTAACTGTGCGCAAAAGTACAGTACCGTGCGTGAAAGTAGCTAACTGTGCGAGAAAATAATGATATTCATTTGCCAGTGATAATCATATTCAAATTAAACATGGAAACGATCAACAAATTAATAAAAAAAATAAAAACGATCTACAAATTAATAAAAAAAAAATTTTTCATATAACATTATAAAATAAAATTAACTCTACTATTTTATAAAATTACTTAAAACAAAATTAATTATTTTCTCTCTATTAAACTTTAGAAGCCGTCGTTATAAAAATTTATGTTCGATATGTATGCGTAAAGTGAGGTATCTAATAGGCTTAGACTGGGGCACTCGCTAAAGGGGCTGACGCATACACAACGAGATCTCGTGCGCTAACCCCCACTCGCCTAACGGCTTGTGGGGGTATACAGCGCACTCCATCTCGTTGTGTATGCGTCAGTCCCTTAGACTAGTGCCCCAATTTAAGCCTACTAGAATACCTCTCTTTACGCAGATGTATCGAAAATAACTATTTTTATATAACCTTATTATAAAATAAAATTAACCCTACTATTTTCTAAAATTGCTTAAAAATAATTAATTTTTTTTCTCTCTATTAAACTTTAGAAGCCGTCGTTATAAAAAATTATTTTCGATACGTATCCTTAAATTGAGGTATCCAGTAGGCTGAAATTGGGGCACTTGCTAAAGGGACTGACGCATACGGCAAACGAAATCGAGTGCGCTGTATACGCTGCTTACCCCCACGCTTACTCCCACGTATACACCCACAAGCCTGACGGCTCGTGGGGGTAAGCAGCGTAGGTATACATCGCACTTGATCTCGTTGTGTATGTATCAGTCCCTTAGACTCGTGCCCCAATTTAAGCGGTTAAGCCTACTAGAACATCTCTCTTTACGCATACCGTAAAATGGTCTTGACTCGGTCAGGGGTTGTTGAGTCGGTCACCCATGTCGCGATCGGTAAAAATGTTTGTTATTAAGAGACCAGACAACCTAATGTTTCGCAATTGGTCTCGTTTTCATCGTTTATAAACACTCTAAGCTGCTGTAAATGTCTTTCAACTCTCATTGGTTTGTCTAAAACATAATACCAGGTTGACCAAATAACCTAAAAACAGCGACGAAATATTCTTTGCCTGGTTCGATAGGTGTATAATCGTATCCTTAGCAACAAAAAAAAAAAAAATATTCGGTGTAAACAAATTCTATTGTTGAGTCGGTCACTCTCATTTTTGATGAGAAATCTTGTTTCTTTTAAATTTAAGTATTCGTTTAATGGATATAACATAATTTAAGATGTTAAAATAGGCCTATATTATTTTATTACATCATACTAATTTGTAAAACACTATCCCTTACTCTATGTTAACCAATAAAATATCTTAGTCTTTGTATGTGGTGTGCCATTGATTTTTTTTCCATATTTCTTACATCTGACTTTGCAAGCTTTGCAACCAATCACCAACTGTTGTAAACAAGCTCTGGTGTCTAAATATGTCCCCGAATTCGGACTGAAAAGGTTAGTTTCAACGTTGTAATGCAATTTAAGTAGGTGACCGACTCAACAACGTTTTACCATGTTGACTTGGTCACTTTTATTTATTTTTTATTATTTTTCTATTTACAGACACATATAGGTTAAAAGTTCAGGGATATAATAAGGGAAATATACTTTATGAGATAGAAACGTATTTATTGATATATTCAGCAGCAGGAAGGAGTTATACCTAAAAATTGTAAAAAAGTGACCGAGTCAAGACCATTTTACGGTACGTATCGAAAATAACTATTGTGTTATAATTTTCTGTTAAAGATTTGAAAAAAAAATTGTTCCAGTTAAGGGTATACTCTTGGGAAAAATCAGTCGATTTTGTCAATTTTTCAGTTACGATTACGGTTTAGTTCGAGTAGATTTTAATTTCATATGAAAGAAGATTAAATGACTTTCATTAAGACATTTAGTGGAAATTCATTATTACAATCTTTGTTACAACAATTGACAATTGTAAAAATTATGTGTTAATTATAATATCAACCGTTCAAGGAAATCAGAGTCATTAATCAAAGTAGATATATTTT